>CM042670.1:6747870-6968702 GCA_023638005.1 Forsythia suspensa
CGCATCCGACATCTTCTTTCATTCGATCGAGACACATTTCCCATATTTTTCGAGAGGGAAACCAGTCGCCGACTCTTTAGCTTCCGAGGGCTGGGACCAACGACATTATCGTGAGTATGGATCTTCGGACTTGCCACGCCGTTCGCGTGGACTACTTCGCACCAGCGAGATATGGCCTTCCATCGCTTAGAGGTCTTTAGTTTTTGTTAGTTTGGTTTTCATTTGCTTTTGCTTTTGCTTTTCAGAATTATGCACAGGAGTTACTTCATACACTTGATACGAAGGTGCGGAGGGGAAATGTTATCCTCAAGTTAGATATGGCTAAGGCTTATGACCGCTTGGATTGGGGATTCCTGACTTCCATTATGGAGGGCTTTGGATTTGATGCTTTGTGGATTGATAGGATACGGAGATGTATATCTGAGTGTCATTTCTGTTCGCTTAATAGCAGACCATGTGGTTTCTTTCCTTCTTCACGGAGGCTTAAGCAGGGGTGATCCCATCTCTCCTTCGCTATTTATTATAGCGCAGACTACTTCTCACGCCTTCTTACAGAAGAAGATGATCGCAGATTCCTTCGATGGCATATGAGACATGGAGGATGCCCTTATCTCTCATCTATGTTTTCATGAGATGATATGATTATATTCGCCAACGGTCGAAGCGATCTATTCACGGGTTTTACACTACATAGAGCATTATGAGAGAGCTTAGGCCGGTTGGTGAATAGAGATAAGAGCATGATCATATTACCTAGATGGTCTTCTATTAGTCGACACACGATCGCAAAGACCTAACAGATTTCATCATCGCCAGCAGCCTTTCACTTATCTTGGTGTCCCTTTATACAAAGGGGCTCGCAAGATCTTTTTATACGATGACTTGATTCAGAAAGTACGGAGTCGGATTTCTGGTTGGGCATCGAGACTGCTCTCACCTGGAGGGCGGATTACTCTGATTCGATCTGTGCTTTCTTCTCTCCCACTCTATCTTCTTCAGATTATAAAGCCTCCCAAGGCTGTCTTGAAGAAGTTAGAGAGTATTTTTGCTAGATTCTTAGGGGACTCGAGAGATCATTCACATCGACTTTACTGGAGGAGGTGGAAGGATGTTTGCCTTCCTACCGAGGAGGGAAGACGGGCTTTAGGAGATTACAGGATCTTTTTGACACATTCTCCTAAAGCTCGGTGGCTTTTTCGTTCTCGGTGATCACCGTGGGCTCGGAGCCATCGAGTAAGTATTGTCGTGGTACACATCCCCTACTAGCTACTATTTCCTATTTTACTTGATCGTATGGAGGCATCTCGAAGCACATTGGTCTGCAGCAGAGTCCCACATTGCGTGGAAGTTAGGTCGGGGGCACATTTTCTTTTGGCATTACCGTTGGATGGGAGACTCTACGTTGGTAGATCAGTTGGTTCAGTTGACTCATTCTTCTATCCAGTTGCATGACTTATTTGATGATACTGGATGGAACATTGGCAGACTCCTTCAGTTGGTTCCACAGCCTATTACAGAGCAGATAGGGAGTGTACCTCTTACTCCCTAGGTACCTGATCAGATTACGTGGACTGATACTTCAGATGGTAGATTTGCTACCAAGTCTGCTTGGCAGTTAGTTCGCACGGGGTGTACTATACAGGCTGTCTATAACATGATTTGGAGTTCTCTCATCCCGACGACGGTCTCTTTCTTCTGTTGGAGGCTCTGGCAGGGACTCATCCTAGTTGATGTAGTGATTCAGAGACGGATTAGGTGTCATTTGGCTTCGATGTGTCAGTGTTGTTCTGACACGGAAACTATTCAAAGACTTATTCATTGATGCCCTATTGCGCTCTGTGTGGAGCCACTTCTCCGATATCTTTCATATTATCACCCGACCCATGGAGAGTTTTCGCATCTGGGTTTCAGCTTGGCGGTTTTTCGGCGCTTTTGTCCGTCAGGCCATATTCGCACGATTGTTCCTCTCTTGATACTTTGGTATATATGGACAAATGAGGAATGATGGGCTTAGGAATATCACTATGGAGCCGAGACGGATCATCCGGAGAGTTTATCGTCATGTCTTCCTTCTTCACACGGTGCCGTTTATTCGTGTTCATCCATTGGGGTGGAGATATGGATATCGCTCCATTGTTTGGTGTCTATCTCACCGCTCCACCCCTTTCTCCCCTATTCTAGTCTTCTAGCGCACTCCACCAGTGGGATCTCATAAGATTAACACTGATGGTTACGTCAAAGATGGTTTCGCTAGTGGAGGAGGGATTATTAGAGATTCAACAGGTCAGTGTATTCAGGCATTCTTCTCTTTCTATGGTGATCGCTTCTATCTTGGGAGGCCGAGCTTCGAGCTATTCTTGATGGGATTCTACTTGCTCGGAGGATTGGACCGCCGATTACGTGGATTGAGTCATACTCTACTCTCGCCATACACTGCATTACCAGAGGAGGAGTACCATGGACTATTCAGGCTACTCTCCACCATAACAGACATCTACTTGTTTTCGACCGATATACAGTTTCTCACATCTACCGTGAGGGCAACCAAAGTTGCTAATTCACTTGCTTCAAAGGGATGGGATCGTCGTTGCTACTTAGAGTACAGCTCCCAAGATCTACCACGACGGCACCGCAACTTAGTCCAGATTGATAGATCTGGACTTCCTTCAATTAGAGGTTTATAGGTCTTTTGTTAGAGATTTATAGGTCTTTATTTTGAACTTTTGTTAGGAAGGTAGTACCTCCTCATTTATTGCTTTCTCGTTATTTCCTTTACTCTTTTGATTCGAGGTCGCTTTATGTCCCCCTCCCATGTACTTCTTTGAAAGTTATTTTATATACGGTCGTGGCTTCCTTAACCCCCATCCTCTCATGGTGGAGGCCCGACAACAACGCTGGGACCGTGATGGTGTGTTACTAAAAACCCCAAATCCTAAACCCAAAACCCCAAACCCCAAACCCTAAACCCTAAACCCTAAACTCTCCATTAAACCCTAAACCCTAAACCCTAAACTCTCTACTAAACCCTAAACCCTAAACCCTAAACCCTAAACCCGAAACCCGAAACCCAAAATCCCAAACCCCTAACCCGAAACCCGAAACCCGAAACCCAAAAACCCTAAACCCTAAACCTTAAACCCGAAACACAATCCTAAACCCTAAACCTGTTTTGGTCTTTTGGCGCTCTCCACCAGTGGGATCCTACAAGATTAATACTGATGGTTGCGTCAAAGATGGTTTTGATAGTGGTGGAGGGATTATTAGAGATTCAACAGGTTAGTGTGTTCGAGCTTTCTATTCTTTCTATGGTGATTGCGCTCTATCCTCGAGGCCGAGCTTCGAGCAATTCTTGGTGGGATCATTCTTGCTCAGAGGATTAGGTTGTCAATTCTCTGAATTGAGTCAGACTCTACTTTGGCTATACACTACATTACCAGAGGTAGTGGACCGTGGGCTATTCGGGACACTCTCTGCCATATCAGACATTTGCTTGTCTTCGATCATGATACTGTTACTCATATCTACCGCGAGGGCAACCAGGTTGCTAATTCACTTGCCTTAGAGGGATGGGATTGTCGTTGCTACTCAGAGTACAGCTCCTAGGATCTACCACGACAGTACCGCAGCTTAGTCCAGATTGATAGATCTGGACTTCCTTCAGTTCGAGGTTTATAGTTCTTTAGTTAGAGGCTTATAGGTCTTAATTTTGGACTTATTGTTAAGGAGGTAGTACCTCCTCATTTATTACTTTCTACTATTATCTTTACTCTTTTGATTGGAGGTCGCTTTATGTCCCCTCCCATGTATTTCTTTGAGTTATTTTTATATATGGTTCGGGCTTCCTTAACCCCTCCATCCTCTCAAAGTGGAGGCCTAACATCTACGATGGGACTTTGTGATGGTGTGTTACCAAAAAAAAAAAAACCCTAAACCCTAAACCCTAAACCAAAAACTAAAACCAAACCCCGCACTGGGATTCTCTCTAGCCCTAGGCGATTTTGGCAAAAAAAATTGCCCTTAGGCGACTCATGGATCTCTCAACCAAAGACGCACCCCAATATGCCCAACCAACCCACCAAACCGTCGGACATTGCCTCCCATGTCGCTTCTGGTCATCTACCATCCGACCTTAGCCAACCTAAACACCAACCCCACGCCACTACAATCAGGCCCCACGTCGTAAACCAGCCTTGAAATCGCAAAAACCCTAGGTGTGGCCCCTAGTGTTGCCGCTGACCCCTCCAATGGTGACCCACCCACCGATCGGTCTCCATTGGACGCGCCACTCTATGACGACCTTGTTGGAGGGTCAATTACATCCTGCACTTTGGCCCTAGTTGCTCAAAAATTGGACCCGCCACGCAGGTGATGATGCCGCCTCAGCCCCTTGGCCGCCTCTTGTCCTCGCCCAATTCCAAGAACGCCTACTCGGCTTCGATCATCTCTTCCCATCTCGATCGCGCCAAGGAGGGCACTAGCCCCGAATCCCAATGCCGATTCGCATCCCATATTGCCGCACCCTCGTGCCCCAAAGCAGACGATCATCACAAAAGGCTTCTCTAGGCGCACCTAGTTCAGTTGGACTTCAATTAGACCCTAGTGCGCAGCTTGAAGATGGCGCTTGACCCAATTCCAGAGGGCGAACGGTGCACCCATATGCCGCTCTCACTGTGCTACCCAGTATGCCCTCAGACGCGCACTGCGATGACGCTGCAGTGTTCCAAAGCATGTCACCGGTCATTTTTTCTATCTCCTCTGCTTGCCTAATTCGCACGCCGCAACTACTCCAGTCCTCATGTATTCTCCCAAGAAGCTTAGTCTATCTTGAATAGTGGTAGAAAGACTTATACTGCTGTCGTGACAAATACACAGACTATTTCTTCGACTGAACGGAATATGCATAAGTCATTTACTTCTGTCCTTCAGGCTGCCCCAGATTCTTCTTGTCATCAGTTTGTGGCTAAGGAGCCATTTTTGCATCGTAGAAAACTAGCTTTAACTATAACTGCTGATGAGGAAGCTTCTCTCGTCGAGCCTTTCAAGTTCACACTTGTAGGCAAATTTTCTCACTGTAAGCCTCGCATGGTGGAGGTACGCAATGCTTTTCAGAAGTTTGGGTTTATTGGTGATTTTAAGCTTGGTCTTATTGATTTTAAGCATATTCTTATACATTTAACGCATGAGGATGATTATAGTTGCTTATTTTTGAAACCTATGTGGTTTATTATGGGTTGCCCTATGCGTGTACTTAAATGGACGTATGATTTCCATCCTAATGCTGAGACCCCCATTACCACTGTTTGGATTTCTTTTCTCTTACTGTCTATACATTTACGTGCTAAGGTGTTTTTATTTGTTTTATCTAAACTTGTTTGGGTTCCTTTGAGAATTGATGAGACGGCTGCAAATTTGTTGAGGCCTAGCCAAGCCAGGGTTTGTATGGAGGTGAATTTGGAGCATAAGCTCCTTGATAGGGTTTGGATTGAATGGGGTGAATCCTGTAGTTTTTGGCAGCCTGTTGTTTATGAGCAGTTGCCTCATTTTTGTGCAAAATATCGACATATGGGTCATCTTATTGACAAGTGCAGAGTTGGGATGCCTCCTTCGGATGTTGATAGAGTTGTTCAGGCTGCTAAGCCAGTTGGTGCCCCTGCTACTAAGCCTATTGTTGTTATGATTCCTAAGCCGCTTATTGTTAAGTTGCCTTTGGTTGATAGGGTAAGGAAGGGAAGAGAAAGGATAAGGAGGTTATTGTTGAGACACCAAGAAGCAGTGGGTCCCACTTGCTAGCTCTTCTTCCATTCCACCACCTATTTTCGCACCACCTCCCGTGGTGCTTGAGAGATATACACCGAGCCTAGTCCCACGATTGCTACTATTATGGCTTCAAAGCTAGTTACTATAGATACTATATTTGATCCTCACGCTTGATCATATGATGACATTTCCTCGTGAGTATCCTATGCTATCGTGAGCCATCTGACCCGGTGTTTGATCCTCGTTCTACATACTTACCCCGATCCAAGTTGTCATGAGAATGTTGAGGCTTTCACCGTGAGAAACCGCTAGTTTTATTCGGTTTGGGGGTCATCCGTAGGGACATTTTTCTTGAAATTCATCTGAGGACTTGGTTGGATAAGGAGAGAGACAGGAGTCTGATGGGTTCACTACAGTTCGAGAGGAAGAAGTCCTCGAAAGTCACTGATATTCCTCGCCCAACAAAACGGGTGACTCATAGTCAGACAGGTACTTCGTCACATAGCCAGTCTCTTTAATGTGTGTTATCATCTAAAATGTGAGGAGAGTGGGCAGTTCTGCCACGCGTAGACGTCTTAGGAAACTAGTTCAACTTCATTAGGTATATTTTTTTGGTGATTTTGGAAAACTGATTTTTTGGAGCCGTTTGTTTTGAAGAAAAACCTTAACTTTATCCGACGATTTCTCTCATTTGATGTGGGTTTAGAGAATGAGTCGAGTAAAATTTAGTGTTTTTGGAATTGGGGACTATCGTTTCTTCATGTGTTGATCATCTCCAATTTCTTCATATTAATGTTGAGGATCCTAGATTAGCCAGGCCGATGTATATTATCCCTGTCTATGCTTCTTGCTCGTCGGTGGAGCGTAGGAATTTATGGGAGGGACTTCATCAGATATCTCTTTCTATGGATGGGTCGTGGCTGGTTGGGAGAGACTTTAATGTGATTGCTCACAATGGTGAGCGTACAGGTAGGAATACTCGTGATCGAGGTACCTCGAACTTTGCAGATATGATGATGGATTGTGGTTTGATGATGCAAAGTTATTCTAGCAACAAGATATGTAGACTAATGGGAGGGTTTGGAAGTGTTTAGACAGAGTTTTGATTAACTCTTTGGTTGCCTCTTTCTGTTTACGATTTTCGGTTCGTCACTTGAACCGAAGTACTTCAAATCACTCGTCGTTGTTGATTCAGTGGTCTTTTGATGACGACTTGGGACCTCGTCCTTTTCGATTCCTCAACGTTTGGTCTAGACATTATGACTTCTTGAGCTTTGTATCCCAAAAGTGGTAATTTCCTACTCATCTTACAGAATAGTCGCTCTTTAGGAGAAGATCTTTCACTCAAACAAGGCCTCCATTGGTGGAATAGATAGATTTTGGAGATATTTTTCAGCGGGTCAGGGATGCAGAGAGCAGTGTTGACTAGGCGTAGTCGACTATGATGTTGATGATCGACCCTACCATCGTGATTCTTTACATCGAGGCTCGTGCGCTTTTGAATCGCACTTATCTATTGATGAGGCTTTTGAAAACAAAAGTGAGGGCACGTTGGGTTTGTGGGGAGACCACAATACCTGTTACTTTCACTCTATGGTCCAGTGGACGCCTTGGATTAGAGCCAAGATTCGATCTATTATTTCCTCTTGGTGAGGTGTTCGATTCTCCCGACACTATTGAATTTCGACAATTTTCTTTTCCCGGAGCTACTATCGACACATTCTCAAAACCGATCGATCATATTTGATCCGATGTTATACCCGTTTGGTGTCCAATGAGGACAATTTGCGGCTTAATCGGATGCCCACTTTGGCCGAGGTTCGGGAGGCAATTTTCAAAGATCGATCCCGAGCGGTGTTGCAGGGCCAGATGGTTTTTCTTCACACTTTTTAGGAGTGTTGGGATATTGTATCGATGATGTGTTTTGTGCGATCTTGGATTTGTTTTAGGAGGGACACTTTCCTAGAGGGTTCTCGTGACTTCTATCGTCCCCGCCAAGCGGGATAGTGCATGTAGGTAGTCAGAGTTCCGTCCAATCAGCTTATGTATGGTTTTTAATAAGTTGGTTACAAAGTCGTTTAATTCGCTACCGAGTACTATTCTACCTCAAATTATTTTACATCCTCAGAGCGGGTTCATTGCAGGACGTCTCATTGGGGATAATGTCCTCCTTGCACAGGAGTTACTTCATACACTTGATACGAAGGTGCCCCGGAGAGGGGGGAGGAAGTCAGGGAGAGAATGTTATCCTCAAGTTAGATATGGCTAAGGCCTATGTTGCATGGATTGGGGATTTTTATCTCCATTTTGGAGGGCTTTGGGTTTGATGCTTTGTGGATTGATCGGATACGGAGATGTATATCGAGTGTCATTTCTCGATTACGCTTAACGGCGAGACCTTGTGGTTTCCTCTCCTCATCACGGAGGCTCGATGTGTTGATCCCATCTCTTCATCGTTGTTTATTATAGCAGCATACTACTTCTCACGCCTTCTTACTAAGCAAAGATCGATGATTCTTTCGATGGCATATAGATGGAGCACCTGCACGATTTCGCATCATCAACAGCACCTTTCACTTATCATGGTGTTCCTTTAATCAAAGGGGCTCGCAAGATCTTTTTATATGATGACTTGATTCAGAAAGTACGAAGTTAGATTTCTGGTTGGGCCTCAAGACTTCTCTCACCTGGAAGGAGGATTACTCTGATTCGATCTGTACTTTCTACTCCCCCGCTCTATCTTCTTGATTATAAAGCCTCCCAAGGCTGTCTTGAAGAAATTAGAGGGCATTTTTCCTAAATTTCTATGGGACTCGAGAGATCATTCACATCGACTTCACTGGAGGAAGTGGAAGGATCTTTGTCTTCCTACTGAGGAGAAAGGACTGGGCTTTAGAAGATTACAGGACCTTGTTGACACATTCTCTCTAAAGCTCTTGTGGCTTTTTCGATCTCAGCGATCACTGTGGGCTCAGTTTTTACTGAGTAAGTATTGTCAGGGTACGCATCCATTATTAGCTACTATTCTATATTCTGCTTCGGTTGTCTGGAGGAGGCTGAAGCACATTGGGGCGCAGGCGGAGTCCCACATTGCATGGAAGTTAGGTCGTGGGCACGTTTTATTTTGGCATGACTGTTGGATGGATGACTCCACGTTGGCCGACCAATTCTCGCAGTTGACTCATTCTTCTGTCCAATTGCATGACTTATTTGATGATACTGGATGAAACATTGGCAAACTTCTTCAGCTAGTTCCACAGGCTATAGCAGAGCAGATATAGAGCATACCTATTACTGCCCAAGTGCCCGATCATATTTTGTGGACTGATACTTCAAATGGTAGAGTTGCTACCAAGTCTCGCTTGGTAGTTAGTTCTTGAGAGAATACTATTAGTTTGTCTATAGTATGATTTGGAGTTCTCTCATCCCGACGACGATCTCTTTTTACGTTGGCGGCTTTGGCGGGCTTATCCCGATTGATGTGGTGATTCAAAGACGGATTGGGATTCATATGGCTTTGAGGTGTCAGTGTTGTTCGCCACGAGGCTGCTCGGCATTTATTCAATGACACCTATTGCGGTTTAGGTGTGGGGCCACTTCTCTGATATCTTTCACATTACCATCCGAACCACGGAGGGTTTTCGATGTCGGTTTTTGTGCTTGGCGATTTTTAGGACAGTTTGTCCGTCAGGGCCATATTCGCACAATCATTCCTCTTTTGATTCTTTGGTATATACAGACTTGGAGGAAAGACGCGAAGTATCAGGATATTACTATGGAGTCGAGGCAGATAATCTGGAGAGTTTATCGTACTATCTCCCTTCTTCACACAGGCCATGCTTTCCGGTTCATTCATTGGCGCAGAGATATGGACATTACCCCATTATTTGGTGTGTCTCTTACTACTCCACTCCCTCCCCTCTTCCTCCTCCCTGTTTTAGTTTTGTGCGTCAAAGATGATTTCGCTAGAGGATGGAGGATTAGTAGAGATTCAACAGGTCAGTGTGTTCGAGCATTCTTCTCTTTCTATGGTGACTGCTCTATCTTGAAGGCTGAGCTTCGAGCTATTCTTGATGGGATTCTTCTTGCTCAGAGGATTGGACTGTCAATTCTATGGATTAAGTCAGACTCTACTTTGGCCATACATCGCATTACCCGAGGTGGAGGACCATGGACTATTCAGCTACTCTACCGCCATATCGACATCTTCTTGTCTTTAATCGAGATACATTTACTCACATATACCGCGAGGGCAAACGGTGTAGCTGATTCACTTGCTTCAGAGGGTTAGGATTACCGTTGCTACTCGGATTAAACTCACGGGATGTATCACGACAAAGACCGTAGCTTAGTCCAGATTGATAGATCGTGAATTCCGTCGATTAGAGGCATATAGGGTTTTATTAGGACTTATTGTTGGGAGGTAGTACTTCCTCATTTGTTGCTTTCTGCTTTCATTTCCTTTACTCTTTGATTGGAGGTCAGGCTTTATGTCCCCCTCCCATGTATTTCTTTGAGATTTATATATGGTTGGGGCTTCCTTAACCCCCCTCCCCTAATCCTCTCCCGGTTGAGGGCCTAACAACCACCTTTGGACCTGTGATGATGTGTTACTAAAAACCCTCAACCCTAAACCTGTGTCGGTGCGTTTGAGCTTTCTACTCTTTCAATGATGACTACGCTATCCTAGAGGTTTTGAGCTTGGGCGATTCTTGCTCGTGAGGATTGGGTTGTCGGTTCTTTAGATTGAGTCGAGACTCTACTTTAGCTATACATTGCATTACCAGAGGTGGCGGCTGTGGGCTATTCGGGACACTCTCGCCATATCAGACATCCGCTTGTCTTCGATCGAGATATCGGTACTCATATCTATCGCGAAGGCAACCAGTTCTTTGATTCACTTCCTTCAGGAGGAATAAGATCGTCGTTGCTACTCGTGAGTACGGTTCCCGGGATCTACTACGGTGAGTGCATGACTTAGTCAGTATTGATAGATCTGGACTTCCTTCAGTTCGAGGTTTATAGGTCTTTAGTTAGAGGCTTATAGGTCCTTATTTTGGACTTATTGTTAGGGAGATAGTACCTCCTCATTTATTATTTTCTGTTATTTCCTTTACTCTTTTGATTGGAGGTCGGGGCTTTATGTCCCCCTCACATGTATTTCTTTGAGTTATTTTTATATATGGTTGGGGCTTCCTTAACCCCCTCATCCTCTCTTGGTGGAGGCTGACGACTACCTTTGGGACCTGTGATGGTGTGTTACTAAAAAACCTCGAACCCTAAACCCTAAACCAAACCATTCCCTCCCGCCGCTGGACTCTCTACATTTAGGCGATTTTGGGCGAAAAAATCGCCCAAAGGCGACTCATGGGCGATTCCACCCACGCGCACCGCAATGTGCCAAACCAACCAACCAAGCCTTCGAACTTGGCCTTTTCCACAATCGGGCACATCTCACCGGCCATCACCAATTCCAACACCAACCTCAACGCCGCAAATCAGCCACCCAATCGCAGAAACCCTAGGTATTGTCCCTAGTGTAGCCGCGGTCCCCTCCAACGGTGACCCACCCACTGGTCAGTCCCCAATGGACGTGCCACCCCTAGACGACCTTATTGGATGGTAAATTACATCCCAGGAATTGGCCCTCGCATTGTTACGCAATCGGACCCGTCGCAGCAGGCTATGCCGGCCTCCTCGGGTCCCTTGGCTGCGTCTTGCCCTCTCCCCGATTCTGGGAACGCCCAATTCGGCCACGAACATCTCATCCCATATGATCGCGCCATGGTGGCGCCACCTGAACCCTCCGGTGATTCATACCCCACTTTGCCACCTCTCGGGCCCCAATAGACGCGTCGAGACCGTAAGCGCCAACTGGGTGTGCCCGGTTTAGTTGGTACTTTACACGATTACTGAGAGGGTTCGATGGGTGCACCTTTGCTGTCCACCTCGCTGGCGCGTGCCTATGGTACGCCAAGATGGGCTACCCAGCGTGCCACTCTGGCTGTTTTTCCTGTCCCCTTCCGTTTGTCTAATTCAGCTGCTGCAATTACTCCAGTCCCTCATGTTTTTCCTCAAGAAGCTCAGTCTACCTTGAATAATGGTAGAAAGACTTATGTTGATGCCGTGACTGATAGACAGACCATTTCTTTATTTGAATAGAGTACGCGTAAGTCATTTGCTTCTATCCTTCAGGCTGTCCAGATTCTTCTTGTCATCAGTTTGTGGCTAAGGAGCCATTTTTGCATCGTGGTGAACCAGCTTTGACTATTACTGCTGATGCAGAAGCTTCTCTCGCTGAGCCTTTCAAGTTCACACTTGTAGGCAAATTTTCTCACCGTAAGCCCCGCATGGTGGAGGTACGTAATTCTTTTCAGAAGTTTGGGTTTATTGGTGAATTTAAGCCTGGTCTTATTGATTTTAAGCATATTCTTATACATTTGACACATGAGGATGACTATAGTAGCTTATTTTTGAAACCTTTGTGGTTTATTATGGGATGCCCTATGCGTGTGCTTAAATGGACGTGTGATTTCCATCCCGATGCTAAGACCCCCATTGCCCCTATTTAGATTTCTTTTCCCTTACTGCTTCTAGATTTACGTGCTAAGGAGTTTTTATTTGCTTTATCTAAACTTGTTGGGGTTCTTTTGAGAATTGATGAGACGACTGTGAATTTATTGAGGCCTAGGGAAGCCAGGGTTTGTGTGGAGATGAATTTGGAGCATAAGCTCCCCGATAGGATTTGGATTGAATGGGATGAATCCTGTAGTTTTTGGCAGCCTGATGTTTATGAGCAGTTGCCTCACTTTTGTGCAAAATGTCGACATATGTGTCATCTTATTGATAAGTGTAGAGTTGGGATGCCTCCTTTGGATGTAGATAGAGTTTCTCATGCTACTAAGCGGTTGGTGCCCGGCTACTAAGCCTATTGCTGTTATGATTCTTAAGCCTCTGATTGACCCGGCTCCTAAGCCAGTTGTTGTTGAGTTGCGATTCTTTGTTGAGTTACCTTTGGTTGATAGGGCATGGAATGGAAAGGGTAATGAAGTTGTTGTTGAGACAAGGAAATAGTGGATCCCACTTGCTAGCTCTTCTTCTATTCCACCACCTATTTCCATACCACCTTCTGTAGTACTTGAGAGACCTAGTTTTGAGCCCAATCCTCTGATTACTACTATTATGGCTTCAAAGCCAGTTATTGCAGATACTACTTTTGATCCGCTGCTTGATCATATGATGTCATTTCCTCGTGAGTATCCTATGCTATCAGAGCCAATACAGCCAGTGTTTGATCATGTTCCACATACTCACCCTGTACCTAGTTGACATGAGAATGTTGAGGCTTCTCTACCTTCAGATACTGCTAGTTCTATTCAGTTGGGGGGTCATCCGCAGGGACATTTTTATCGAAATTCATCTAAGGACTTGGTTGGATTAGGAGAGAGACATGAATCCGATGGGTTCACTACAGTTCAGAGGAAAAAGTCCTCGAAAGTCACTAATATTCCTCGCCCGACTAAACGGGTGACTCGTAGTCAGACAGGTACTTCGTCACATAGCCAGTCTCTTTAATGTGTGTTATCATCTAGAACGTGAGGGGAGTGGGCAGTTCTGCCATGCGTAGACATCTTAAGAAACTGGTTAAGCTTCATTAGGTATATTTTTTGGTGATTTTGGAGCCGTTTGTTTTGAAGAAAATTTTTGACTTTATCCGACGATTTTTCTCATTTGATGTGGGTTTAGAGAATGAGTCGGCTAAAATTTGGTACTTTTCGAATTTGGGGACTACCGTTTCTTCATGTGTTGATCATCTCCAATTCCTTCATATTAATGTTGAGGATCCTAGATTAGCCAGCCGATGTATATTACCCCTGCCTATGCTTCTTGCTCGTCGGTGGAGCGTAGGGATTTATGGGAGGGACATCGCCAGATATTTCTTTCTATGGATGGGTCGTGGCTAGTCGGGGGGGCTTTAATGTGATTGCTCACAATGGTGAGCGCACTGGTAGGAATACTCGTGATCGAGGTACCTCAGATTTTGCAGATATGATGATGGATTGTGGTTTGACAGATGTAGGTTATTCTGACAGTCAGTACACGTGGACTAATGGGAGGGTGTGGAAGCGTTTAGACAGAGTTTTGATTAACTCATTGGTTGTGTCTTTCTGTTTACGATTTTGGTTCGTCATTTGAACTGTAGTACTTCGAGATCACTCACCGTTGTTGATTCGGTGGTCTTTTGATGACGACTTAGGCCCTCATCCTTTTCGATTCCTCAACGTTTGGTCTAGACATCATGACTTCTTGAGCTTTGTATCCCAAAAGTGGTCATTTCCTATTCATCTTACAGGAATGGCTGCTTTTTGAAAGAAGATCTTTCGGCTCAAACAGGGCCTCCATTGGTGGAATCGACAGGTTTTTGGAGATATTTTTCAGTGGGTCAGGGATGCAGACAAAGTGTTGACGAGGAGTTAGACTATGATGATGATCCGACCCCGGCTCATCGTGATTCTTTACATCGTGCTCGAAGCGGTTTTGAATCGCACCTTATATCTGTTGATGAGGCTTTTGGAAACAAAAAGTGGGGGCACGTTGGGTTTGTAACGACAACACCCATTATTTTCACTCTATGGTCCAGGATGGCGGATTAGAGCCGAGATTCGGTCTATTACTTCCTCTTCAGGAGAGGTGTTCGATTCTCCCGACCTTTATTTAGCCTTCGACAGTTTTCTTTTTTCAGGAGCTACTATTGGCACCTTCTCAGCCGATTGATACTATTCACTTTGATGTTATACCACGATTGGTGTTTGATGAGGACAATTTGCAGCTTAATCAGATGCCCACTTTGGCCGAGGTTCGGAAGGAGATTTTCAGCATTGATCCTGACAGTGTTGTAGGGCCAGATAGCTTTTCTTCACACTTTTTCCAAGTGTTGGGATATTGTATCGGAGGATGTGTTTGTGCGGTCTTGGATTTTTTTGAGAGGGGATACTTTCCTAGAGGGTTCTCACGATTTCTATCGCCCCGCCCAAGCGGGATAATGCTTGTTGGTGGTTAGAGTTCCATCCTATCAGCTTATGTATAGTTTTTAATAAGTTGGTTACAAAGCTGTTGAATTCACGCTTGAGTACTATTCTACCTCAGATTATTTCACCTCCTCAGAGCGGGTTCATTGCAGGACGTCTCATTGGAGATAATGTCCTCCTTGCACAGGAGTTACTTCATATACTTGATATGAAGGTGCGGGGGGGAAATGTTATCCTCAAGTTAGATATGGCTAAGGCCTATGAGCACATGGATTGGGGATTATTGATCTCCATTATAGAGGGCTTTGGATTTGATGCTTTGTGGATTGATCGGATACAGAGATGTATTTCGGAGTGTCAATTCTCGGTTCTGCTTAATGGCAGACCATGTGGTTTTTTTTCTTCATCACGAGGGCTCAGACAGGGCGATCCCATCTCTCCATCGCTATTTATTATAGCAGTAGACTACTTATCACGCCTTATTACTCAGCAGTATCGGCAGATTCTTTTGATGGCATACTGACATGGAGAAGATGCTCTTATCTCTCATCTATGTTTTACAGATGATATGATTATTTTTGCCAACGGTCAGAAGCAGTCTATTCGACGGGTTTTGCACTACATAGAGCATTATGAGAGAGCTTCCGGCCAGTTGGTGAACAGAGTTAAGAGCAGGATCATCTTACCCAGGTGGTCTTCTATTAGTCAGATACACAAACTGGAGCACTTTACAGGATTTCATCATCAGCAACAGTCTTTTACTTATCTTGGTGTTCTTATATTCAAAGGGGCTCACAAGATCTTTTTATATGATGACTTGATTCGAGAGAAAGTACTGAGTCGGATTTACGGTTGGGCCTCGAGACTTCTCTCACCTAGAGAGAGGATTACTCGATTCGATCTGTGCTTTCATCTCTACCGCTCTATCTTCTTGATTATAAAGCCTTCTAAGGCTGTTTTGAAGAAATTAGAGAGCATTTTGCTAGATTTCTTTGGCACTCGAGAGATCACACACATCGACTTCACTAGAGGAGGTGGAAGGATCTTTGTCTTCCCTCGAGGAGGGAGGACTGGGCTTTAGGAGATTACAGGACCTTGTTGACACATTCTTCCTAAAGCTCTGGTGGCTTTTTTGATCTCGGCCCGATCACTATAGGCTCAGTTCTTACTGAGTAAGTATTGCCAGGGTACACATCCCATACTGGCTGCTGTTCCTTATTCTGCTTTGGTTGTCTAGAAGAGGCTGAAGCACATTGGCCTGCAGGCGGAGTCCCACATTGCATGGAAGTTAGGGCGTGGGCACATTTTCTTTTGGCATGATATTGGATGGGAGAATCCACGTTGGCTGACCAGCTCCTATAGATGACTCATTATTCTGTCCAGGTGCATGAGTTATTTGATGATCTTGGATGGAACATTGATAGTCTTTTTCAATTTGGTTCCATGAGCTATTCTTGAGTAGATTGGGAGCATACCTATTATCGCTCGGGTTCTCGATCGATTATGTGGGTCGATACTTGATGGTAGATTTGCTATCAAGTCCGCCTTGGCGTTAGTTCACACGAGGAGTACTATTCAGCCGTCTATCATACAATTTAGAGTTCTCTTATCCTGACGACTGTCTCATTTTTCTGCTGGAGGATGTGACACGGCCTTATCCCATTGATGTGGTGATTCAGAGACAGATTGGAAGTCATATGGCTTCAAGGTGTCACTGTTGTTCGGCCACGGAGACTACATTTATTCATTGATAGTCCTATTGCAGTTCAGGTGTGGGGCCACTTCTCTGATATTTTTCATATTACCCTCCAACCACTGGAGGGTTTTCAGTATCGGTTTCAGGCTTTGGGGTTTTCAGGACAGTTTGTCCATCAGGGCCATATTCGCACGATTGTTCCTCTCTTGATTCTTTGGTATTTATGGATAGAGAGGAATGATGCGAAGTACATGGATAATACTATGGAGCTGAGACGGATCATATGGAGAGTTTATCATACTATCTCCATTCTTCACACAGGTCGTTTATTCTGGTTCATTCATTGGCGCGGAGATATGGATATCGCTCCATTATTTGGTGTTTCTCTTACTGCTCCATCCCATTCCTCCTCTGTTTTGGTCTTTTGGCGCTCTCCACCAGTGGGATCCTACAAGATTAACACTGATTGTTGCGTCAAAGATGGTTTTGCTAGTGGTGGGAAGATTATTAGAGATTCGACAGGTCAGTGTGTTTGAGCTTTCTACTCTTTCTATGGTGACTGCGCTATCCTGGAGGCTGAGCTTCGAGCTATTCTTGATGGGATCATTCTTACTCAGAGGATTGGGTTGTCAGTTCTCTAGATTAAGTCAGACTCTACTTTAGCTATACACTACATTACCAGAGGTGGCGGACCGTGGGCTATTCAGGACACTCTCCGCCATATCCGACATCTGCTTGTCTTCGATCGAGATACTGTTACTCATATCTATTACAAAGGCAACCAGTTCTTTGATTCACTTGCTTCAAAGGGATGGGATCGTCGTTGCTACTCGAGTATCTGACTCCCAGGATCTACTACGATGGTACTGTAGCTTAGTCCAGATTGATAGATCTGGACTTCCTTCAGTTCGAGGTTTATAGGTCTTTAGTTAGAGGCTTATAGGTCTTTATTTTGGACTTATTGTTAGGGAGGTAGTACCTCCTCATTTATTGCTTTCTGTTATTTCCTTTACTCTTTTGATTGGAGGTCAGGCTTTATGTCTCCCTCCCATGTATTTCTTTGAGTTATTTTTATATATTGTTGGGGCTTCCTTAAAACCTCCCCCCTCTCCATCCTCTCCTGGTGGAGGCCTGACAACCACGATGGGGACTGTGATGGTGTGTTACTATAAAAATAAAAATAAAACTTTAAACCCTAAACCCTAAACCCTAAAACCCTCAACCCTAAACCAAAACAAAACCCCCACCGTCGGACCTTGCCTCCCATGTCGTCGACCATCTACCGCCGACCTTACCCAACCCAAACACCGACCCCACGCCACTGCAATCAGGCCCAGCCGCAAACCGGCACTGGAAATTGCGAAACCCTAGTGTGGCCCCTAGTGTAGTCGCAGCCCCTCCAACGGTGACCCACCCACCGGTCAATCTCCATTGGATGCGCCACTCCCATGGCGACCTTATTGGAGGTCAATTGCATCCCCAGACTTTGGCTTCGTTGTTCGCAATTGGACCCGTCGCGCGAGGCCATGCTAACCCCTTCAGGCCCCTTGGCGCGCGTCTTGCCCTCCTCCAATTCTAGGAACGCCCATTTCGACCTCGGTCATCTCTTCCCATCTAATCGCACCAAAGGGAGTGCCAGTCATTTGAATCCCAATCCTGATTCGCACCCCATATTGCCAGACCCTCAGACCCCAACATACGCATCATCCCAGAAGGCTTCTCTAGGCATGCCTGGTTCAGTTGGACTTCAATTGGACCCTAGTGTGCATCCCAGGGTGGCGCTTAACCCAATTCCAGAAGGCTCAACGGGCCCACCCATGCCTGTCCCTCACTGCTACACTCAGGCGCTGTGACGCAAAAGCCTAAAGCCCTTGTGCCACACCAGCTTATTTTTTTTGTCCTCCTCTGTTTGCCTAATTTTACTGCTGTAACTGATCCAGGCCCTCATATATTCTCCCAAGAAGCTCAGTCTGCCTTGAATAGTGGTAGAAAAACTTATGCAACTGCCGTGACTGATAGACAGACCATTTCTTTAACTAAACGGAGTGGGATCATTCTATCCAGGCGATCATTTTCTTAGTCAAATACATAGGCGGAACATGTGATAGGCTTTCGTCATCGAGATCAACCTTTTACTTATCTTGGAGTTCTTTTGTTCAAAGGGGCTCGCAAGATCTTCTTATATGATGACTTAGTTCAGAAAGTCCGGAGTCAGATTTCTGGTTGGGTGACGAGGCTCCTTTCACTCGGAGGGCGGATTACATTGATTCAATCTGTGCTTTCATCTCTTCCTCTCTATCTTCTTCAAATTATAAAGCCTCCCAAGGCTATTTTGAAGAAGTTGAAGGCATCTTTGCTAGATTTCTTTGGGACTCCAAAGATCATGCACATCGACTTCATTGGAGGAAGTGGAAGGCTCTTTGCCTTTCTACAGATGAGGGAGGACTAGGCTTCAGACATTGTTGACACATTCTCTATATAAAGCTCGTGGCTTTTTCGATCCCAGCGATCCTTGTGGGCTCAGTTTTTACTGAATAAGTATTGTAAGGGTACACATCCGAAATCGCTAGCTCCATTCCATCGCTCGACTGCTTGGAGGAGGTCTGAAGCTCGATGGACCACAAGCGAGCCCACATTGCGTGGATGTTAGGGCATGGGCATATTTTCTTTTGGCATGACTTTGTTAGATGGGGGTTTCCACCTTGGCTCATCAGTTTTCTCAGTTGACTCACTCTTCTATCCAGGTGCATGACTTATTTGATGATACTGGATGGAACATCGGCAGACTTATTCATTTGGTTCCATAGGCTATAGCCGGACGGATAGTGAGCATCCCTACCATCGTTGATGTGCGGATCGATTACGTGGGTGATTTTTAGATGGTAGATTTGCTACAAAGTCCGCTTGGTAGTTAGTTCACACGAAAATTACTATTTAGGCTATCTATAGTATGATTTGGAGTTCTATTATCCCGACGATCGTCTCTTTTTTCTATTGGAGACTATGGCGGTGTCTTATCCTATTTTATGAGGTGATTCGAGAGACGGATTGGGAGTCATCTGGCTTCAAGGTGTCGGTGTTGCTCGGCCACGAGATGCAGTCCACCATTTGTTCATTGATAGTCCTATTGCGAGATCGGTGTATGGAGCCACTTCTCCGATATTTTTCACATTATCCTCCGGCCCCGGAGGGTTTTCGATCGATTTCGTGCTTGGAGGTTTCGGGCCGATTTGTCGTGCGGGCCATATTAGCATAATTATTCCTCTTTTGATCCTCCGGAATCTATGGACCGCGATGAATGATGCAAAGTACCGGGACATTTCTATAGAGTCGAGACGGATCATTTGGAGATTTTATCGCACTATCTCTCTTCTTCACACAGGGCATTTGTTTCAGTTTATTCATTGGCGTGGAGATATGGATGTCACTCCATTATTTGGTATTTCACTTACTGCCCCATCCCTTTCCCCACCTGTTCTGGTTTTCTGGCGCACTCCACCAGTGGGATCTTACAAGATCAACACTGATGGTTATACCAAAGATGGTTTCTCTAGTGGATGAAGAATTATTAGAGATCCGATGGGTCAGTGTATTCGGGCATTCTTCTCCTTCTATGGTGACTGCTCTATCTTGGAGACTGAGCTTCGGGCTATTCTTAACGGGATCATTTCGCTTTCGGAGGATTGGGACCGCCGCTTTTTTGGATTGAGTCGGACTCTACTTCAGCCATACATGCATGCATTACTGGGTAGAGGACCGTGGCACATTCAGTCACTCTTCGCCACATCGACATTTACTTGTCCTCGATCGTGATACTATTACGCACATCTACCATGAGGGCAACCAGGTTGCTAATTTGCTTGCTTCGGAAAGGCCGGGATCGTTGGTGCTATTCAGAGTACTGCTCTCAGGATCTACCATGACACCACCGTAGCTTAGTCCAGATTGACAGATCAGGGATTCCTTCAAATAGAGGATTATAGACCTCTTCCAGGGCTTATTGTTATGAGGTAGTACCTCCTCATTTATTGCTTTCTGTTTTCATTACCTTTACTCTTTTGATTGGAGGTCAGGCTTTATGTCCTCCTCCTATGTATTTCATTCCGTTATTTATAGATATGGTTGGGGTTTTCTTAACCCCCCCCCCCCAAAATCCTCTTTTGGTGGAGGCCTGACAACCACACTAGGACTGTGATGGTGTGTTGTTAAAAAAAACCATAAACCCTAAACTAAAACCAAACCAAACCCGCGGCCGTTTTCTCCTTACCTTAGGCGATTTTTGGAGAAAAAAATTTGCCAAGGCTGACACACATGGGTGATCCCACAGCGCGGCATCCACGGCACCAAACCAACCTACCAAACCGCGGCCGCTTTCTCTCTACCTTAGTCCCCTCCATGCTCAGCCATGCCTCTCTAGTTATCCCTAACCTACATACCAACCACACACCACCTCAATCAGGCCTCACGCCACCAAATGCCTCCATCTCACTCAAGCAACCTCGGTATGGCCCCTTCAACATCGCCAGTGATTTTCACTTATCTTGGAGTTTCTTTGTTCAAAGGGGCTCGCAAGATCTTCTTATATGATGACTTAGTTCAGAAAGTCCGGAGTCGGATATCTAGTTGGGCCTCGAGACTTCTCTCACCTGGAGGATGGATTACTCTGATTCGATCTGTACTTTCATCTTTCCTGCTCTATCTTCTTCAAATTATGAAGCCTCCCAATGCTGTTTTGAAGAAATTAGAGACATTTTTGCTAGATTTCTTTGGGACTCGAGAGATCATACACATCGACTTCACTGGAGGAAGTGGAAAGATCTTTGTCTTTCTACTGAGGAGGGAGGACGGGCTTCAAGAGATTGCGGGACCTTGTTGACACATTTCTCTCTAAAGCTCTAGTGGCTTTTTCGATCTCGATGATCACGTGGGCTCGGTTTTTACTAGATAAGTATTGTCAGGGTACATATCTACTTATGGCTACTGTTCTTTATTCTGTTTCGGTTGTCTGGAGGAGGTTGAAGCACATTGGCCCGCAGCGAAGTCCCACATTGCATTGAAGTTAGGTTGTGGGCACGTTTTCTTTTGGCACGTTGTTGGATGGGAGTCTCCACGTGGTGACCCGTTTCTGCAGCTTGCCTCATTCTTCCGTCTGTGTGCATGACTTATTTGATGATACGGGATGGAACATTGGCGGACTTATTCACTGGTTTCTTGTGCTATATAGCTAAGCGAGATAGGGAGCATACCTATTCTGGCGATGTGCCCGATCGACACGTAGATCGATACTTGGGTTGGTAGATTTGCTACCAAGTCTTCTTGGCAGTTAGTTCGCATGGAGAGTACTATTCAGGCTATCTGTAGTATGATTTGGAGTTTTCTTATCCCGACGACTATTTCTTTTTTTGTTGGAGGCTTTGGCAAGGCCTTATCCCAGTTGATGTGGTGATTCAGAGACGGATTGGGAGTCATCTGGCTTTGAGGTGTCAGTGTTGCTCGGCCATGGATACTATTCAGCATTTATTTTTTAGCAGCCCTATTGCAGTTCAGGTGTAGGACTACTTTTCTGATATTTTTCATATTATCCTCCCACCTATGGAGGGTTTTCAGTTTCAGTTTTAGTTTCAGGCTTGGCAGTTTTCAAGGCAGTTTGTCCGTCAGGGCCATATTCGCACGATCGTTCCTCTTTTGATTCTTTGGTATATAATGGACTACGAAGAATGATGTGAAGTACGATTATTACTATGGAGCCGAGACGGATCATCTAGAGAGTTTATCAAACTACCTCCATTCTTCACACAAGTCGTTTATTCTGGTTCATTCATTGTCTCTCTTACTGCTCCACCTCCTTCATTCACTGTTTTGGACTTCTGGCACACTCCACCAGTGAGATCCTACAAGATTAACACTGATGGTTGTGTCAAACATGGTTTCACTAGTGGAGAGAGGATTATTAAAGATTCGACAGGTCAGTGTATTCGAGCATTCTTTTCTTTCTATGGTGACTGCTCTATCCTGGAGGCTGAGCTTTAGGCTAATCTTGATGGGATTCTTCTTGCTCAGAGGATTGGACTGTCAGTTCTCTGGATTGAGTCAGACTCTACTTTGGCCATACACTGCATTACCCGAGGTGGAAAACCGTGGGCTATTCATGAAATTCTTTGCTATATCAAACATCTACTTGTCTTCGATCATTACATCTTTACTCACATGTCTTTGCGAGGACAACTGTGTTGCTAATTCACTTGCTTTAGAGGATGGGATCGGCGTTGCTACTCGTAGAGTGCAAACTCACAGGATCTACCACGACAGCACCATAGCTTAGTCCAGATTGATAGATCTGGACTTCTTTTCAGTTAGAGGCTTATAGGTCTTTATTTAGGACTTATTGTTAGGGAGGAAGTACCTCCTCATTTATTGCTTTCTTTTTTCATTTCCTTTACTCTTTTGATTGGAGGTCGCTTTATGTCCCCTTCTCATGTATTTTTTCGATTATTTATATATATGGTTGGGATTTCCTTAACCCCTCATCTTCTCCTGGTAGAGGCTTAACAACCACGGTGGGACTGTGATAGTGTGTTACCAAAAACCCTAAACCCCAAACCCTAAACCCTAAAACCCTAAAACCCTAAATCTTAAACCCTAAACCTCCCCGACTTCACTCTAGGCGGTGAAAAGGAGATTTTCTCCTTATGGAATTGCCACCCACAAAATCATCCTATCTATCGCCTTTTCTGCCAGAAAACACCACCTTCGATGGCGTAAACACATCCCCAACAACATCCACTACAACACTTGGACTTATAGCAAGAGATTTGGAACAAAATAAATCGGTTTGCATTGGAAATTGTAAGGCACACATCCCAATGCACTCAATTCGACATCTTATGATCAGAATTTGGACATGGGACCATCACCAAAGTGATCTCGAAGCCACTAAAACCCCTGTGATGGTGTCCCCAACATCTAATTTGGCTGGAATCATTGCCTTGAAAAACGTGCAAGAAATTTCAATTTACGAACCTGGGCCCCACCAAGCTACATGTGCCTGACCCTATGATAGGTCATGATATTCCAAGCACTCAACTAAAATTTCAACCTAATCGGACTTTGAACGCGCCCGTGATTTTAGAACTAGTTCTAACTCAGAAAATAGACCATATCTCCGTCTGTGGACTTCTAAATTGAAAACGCGCCACATTCCCAGAATCAGCATGAAATTCTGCACATTCTTATAAAAAAATCATCCAATTCTGACAAGGTTGGTTTTGGGACCCCGTACGGGAGGGCCCACTAGGACAGCGCGTGGACCTAATGCGTCGGCACCAAAAAAATAGTTTGTTTGGCGGTTAATCCATGCCGAGATCCAAAGATCAGTTTTTCCCTCGGGAGGACCGGTCACGCTTAATCGGGGTAGGCAGACGTATGCTTCAAATTGCTTACGGTTGTCCTACACTTTCACAAGCAGAGCGTAATGAACGAAAATCTTTTTCTACTATTTTAGTTGTTCCACGTGCTTGGTTATTCATTCTATTACGCATAGGCCACAGGCTACATCAAGGTGAGTCGTCAATTATTTTGATTGTTGAGGAGGAGGTACTACTTTCTGAGCCATTCAAGTTTACACTTGTTGGCAAATTTTCACATCGAAAGCCTACTATGGCAAAGGTGCGTGATTGTTTTATGAAATTTGGTTTATGTGGTGATTATAGGCTTGGCTTGATAGATAGCAAGCATGTATTGATTCACTTGACGCATGAAAATGATTAAAGTAGATTATTTTTGCGTTCTTTATATTATATTGATGGATGCCCTATGCGAGTTCTTAAATGGACATGTGACTTTGGACCCGATTGTGAAACCCCTATTGCTCCTGTTTGGTTGTCTTTTCCTTTATTACCCATGCATATTCGATCCAAGGGTGTGATTTTTTCTTTGGCTAAGATTGTGGGTATACATTTGCTTATTGATGTGGCTACTGCAGATTTGTTGAGACCTAGTGAGGCTAGGGTCTATATGGAGGTTAACTTAGAACATAAGTTACCTGAGTGGATTTGGATTGATAGGGGTGATGGTCGGAGTTTTTGGCAGATCGTGGTGTATGAAAACCACCGTTATTTTGTTCTAAGTGTCGACATATGAGTCACTCTCTTGATCAGTGTCGGGCGGGTGGCCCATCTTTTGCTCCTTTTTCCTCAGTTGCTCCATCGGGCCAGCCTCCTCTTAGTACTAGTTTGCCTCATCCACCTACTCAAACCATTTCTGCTCCTCCTATTACTAGCACCATTACTGAGATTACTGACAGGGCCAGAAAAGCCAAGAGTAAGGGTGTTGTTATTGATCAGCCTCAGCAGTGGGCCCCAGTACGATCGAGAGCACAGCATAGATGAGGTGTTGGTATTTTCACCTTTGCGGGCCCCACCTAGCGGAGGTTCTCGCTTTGGTGTTCTTCCGGCCCCTCACTTGATACTTGTTCGACTTTTCCGTAGGTTTTAGTTCACGACACTGTTGCCACCATTTCTAGACACAGCAGATGTGGCCCCAAACTCGCAACATGTGGGTCCCACTATTGATTTCTTGCATTCCACAAGTCCTGCTGATTTAGCTGCTCATGGTACTGGGCATTGTATTCTTATGGACCCCACTTCGGTGGCTCCTTTGCCTGTTGGACCCATCCACCTCTCTACGATTTCGTCATACGTTTCATCACTATTTTCTACTCCGATTTTCCTAGTTAGTCAGAGTCTGGATTTTTTCAGCCAGTTGACCCCACCATAGTCCTGTCTTCACATGTGTGCCCCACAACTAAATTTTTATAGACATCAATTTTTGCCTACGATTACTCATTGCATGATAGGCTATTGACTACTGCAGGCCCTACCGGCAGCCTCCTTCTCACGGTGGGCCCCACTGCTGAGTCACGCTCGATTATTGATCCTATCTATGGTTCATCATTGCATGATAGATTGACTATTTCTACGGGCCCCACTAGTACTTTGGCCCATTCAGAGTTCTTTGACCCTTTGCTTGACCTCATGCTTGCTGCACCACGTGCTGGGGTTTGTTTGGATGACCCAGTTGATTCTACTCCTGATACTAGCCCTCTTCTGGCTTGCCAAGAGAATGTCGAGGCTTCTGTTCCATCTATTTCTTGAGCAGTTCCCTCATATACATCTAATTCAGTTTAGATGGGTACACACCAGTAGGGTCACTTTCACAGGAGTTCACATGGTGATCTGACTGGTTTGGATGAGCGACAGGGGGCCGATGGTTTCTTTTCAGTCTTGAGTGGGATCCCACAGAGAGTTATTGCTCCTCTGCATTTTAGATCGATCACTCGGAGTATGTCAGGTACTCATGGTTCCCTTTCTCAGTCTTTGTGATGTTAGTCCTCATATGGAATGTTAGGGGAGTGAATGCTTCTAAGACTCGCAAGAAACTTAGGAAGCTTGTTCAGTTACATCGTATTTATTTCCCTGTTCTTTTTGAACCTTTTCTATTTGAGGATAGCTTTGACTTTGTTCGACGTTCTGTGGGGTTTGATGTTGGTGTTCAGAACCAGTCGAATAAGATTTGATGTTTTTGGAATGTGGGAAAGACTGTGTCTGTGATTGTTGATCATCTCCAGTTCATTCATCTCATGATCGAGGATCCGAGATTAGCTAGACCTATCTTTTTATCGCCTGTGCTTCATGTTCTGTTGTATGACACATGGATTTATTTAAGGGACATCACCAGGTTTCTCAGATTGTGGATGGCCCTTCAGCTAATGGTGGTGACTTTAATGTCATTGCTCATGATGGTGAGCGGACGAGGGGTCGATGACTCGTGATAGGAGAAGAGGCGATTTTGGGACATGATGATGGAGTGTAGATTGGGCGATCTTTGGATTCTCTGGTAGTCCTTATACTTGGCATGATATGAGGGTGTGAAAGAGACTTGATGGTTTTGATGAGTCATGAGGTGCATCTTTCTTTCGGAGATTCGAGTGAGGCATCTTAATCGAGCTACGTCCCGATCATTCACCTTTATTCGAGTTGGTGAGGGTCGATGTTGAGGATGAGGTGGGACCAGCCCTTTCGGTTCCTCAACATTTGGCCCCGTCATCATGACTTCTTATCCTTTGTCTCTCAAAAGTGGTCATGCACCCACCTCGGTTTATTTAAGATGGTCGCTGCTCTTTGGGAGAAGTGCTTTAGGATGAAGCAGGGACTTTGTTGGTGGAGTAGACATGTGTTTGGGGACATATGTCAGAGAGTTAGAGATGTTGAGAGCAGGGTAGACGAAGCTGAGATGGAATATGATTTAGATCCATCACCTGCGAATAGAGAGCGATTACATCAGTTCAAGCACTTCACCGAATCGTACTTTGACTATTGAAGAGGGCTTCTGGAAATAGAAGGCTGGTTCGTTGGATGTACGAGGGAGAGCACAACACGAGGTATTTTTATTCAGTGGTACAAGGGCACCGCGTGCGGGCCCGTATACATTCTATTAGATCTCAGACGAGAGAGACTTCATCTGCACACGAGGAGATTGAGGTTCATTGTTTTTTTTTCCAAGACCTCATTTCGCCTCCCGCTTAGGCGGTGGCCCCATTTTACCTGATATTATCCCCTCTTTGGTTACTCAGGAGGATAATCAAGAGTGAACCGACCTCATCATTGGGTCGAGGTTAGAAAGGCGATGTTCAAGATTGATGCGAGATAGTGTGGCGGGCCCGGATGGGTTCACCTCTCATTTTTTTTAGCAATGTTGGGAGATTGTCCGGGATGATGTTTTTCGTGCATTTTGGATTTTTTTTTTTTGATGGTGGGCATTTGGCTAGGAGATTCTCTGCTACTTCTATTGTCTTGTTTTCCAAGCGAGACAACGCTTGTCGATGGATAGAGTTTCAGCCGATTAGTCTGTGCACAGTGTTCAACAAGATTTTCACCAAGCTCCTAAACTCTCGCTTTAGTTCTGTTTTACCTCATATCATCTCTTCATAGCAGAGTGGCTTTGTTCAGGAGAGGCTGATTGGTGATAATGTTTTGTTGGTACAGAAAATGCTCCATACATTGGATACCCGGGCCGTGGGGGTAATGTTATCCTTAAGCTAGATATGGCTAAGGCATATGACAGGTTAGACTGGGACTTCTTAATGACTGTGATGGAGAGATTTGGATTCGATTGGATGTGAAAGGATACGATCAGGCGTTGTATTTCTGAGTGCCATTTTTCGGCCTTGGTGAATGGCAGGCCTTTGTGGTTTCTTTCCTTCATCTCGCAGGCTTAGACAGGGGGATCCTATATCTCATTCGCTATTTATCATTGCAGTAGATTACTTCTCCCAGGGTCTCACTCAAGCTTTTCAGCAGTATCTATTGATGGCATATATTCACAAAGGTGACACTCTTGTCTCACATCTTTGTTTTCTCGATGATATGATCATATTTGCCAATGGCGAGACGGTCAAGACAGAGATTACTTCAGTATTTGGAGCACTATGAGAGGGTCTCTCGCCAGTTGGTGAATAGGGACAAGAGTAGTTTTATCGTGCCTAAGAGGGCACCTCCTTCTAAGATTCGAGATACTTGAGCACATTTCTTGGCTTTTGACATCGGTGACCTTTCACATACTTGGGCATACCATTGTTTAAAGGGGCCGAAAGACCTTCTTGTATGATGATCTGTTTCAGAAGGTCAAGAGCTGGATCTCTGGATGGGCCTTTAGGCTTCTATCTCTTGGTGGGATTACTTTATTGAGGTCTGTCCTATCTTCATTGCCTCTATCTTCTTCAAATTATGCACGGCCTCCCAAGACGGTGTTGAAGAAGTTAGAGACTACATTTGCTAGATTCCTATAGGATTCTAAGGATCGGGCTCACCGTATACATTGGAGGAGATGGAAGGATATTTGCCTTCCTACTAATGAGGGTGGTTTGGGCTTCAGGAGATTAAAGGGCGTGGTCCAGGCTTTCTCTTTGAAGCTCTAGTGGTTATTCAAATCACAACAGTCGCTCTGGGCTCAGTTTTTATTGGGCAAGTATTGCGGGCACCCATCCCTCTCGGCCCTCATACGACATTCTCGCTTCGCGGCTTGAGGAGATCAAGGGGTGGGACTCATGAGGAGCCCTACATCGCATGGTAGTTGGGTCAGGGGCATATATTCTTTCGCACGACTGTTGGATGGGTGACACGACTTTAGCTCGAGATGTTTCCTCATAGGAGCATACTTTCGCCTAGGTAGTTGAGTACTTTGATGATACTGGATGGGATATTGACAGACTCTTGATGGTCCTTCCACATGATATGGCGGTCCAGGTTGGGAGTCTATCACTTTGTCCTGATGTTCTTGATAGACCTATGTGGAATGACATCCCGGATGGTAGGTTTTCTACCAAGTCTGCGTGGTAGCTTGTTCGCATTGGGAGTACTCTTCAGGCCTATTGTCGCATGATTTGGAGCCCGATCATCCCGCAGACTATCTCTTTCTTTTGCTGGCGATTGTGGCAGGGTTTAGTGCTAGTGGATGTGATTATTGAAAAGAGGATCTGGGCCCACATGGCATCAAGGGTCAGTGCTGTTCAGAGATTGAGACCATTCAGCACGTCTTTATTGATAGCCATGTGGCTCACCAGGTTTGGCAGCACTTCTCAGCTATTTTCGGCATTCCTCTTAGGGTTGGAGAGATGCTCCAGCATAGATTTCAGACTTAGAGATTCTCAAGATGGTTTGTCAGGAGTGGCCATATTCGCACTCTCATTCCTTTGCTGGTCCTTTAGTTTATTTGGATAGCTAGGAATGATGCGAAGCATCGTATGATTGGCATGGAGCCCAGTCGCATCATTTGGAAGGTCCATCACATTATTTCTTTACTACATACGGGCAGACTCTTTCAGTTTGTGCATTGGCTTAGGGACCTTGACCTTGCCCCACATTTTAGTATTACTCTTACTTCTCCTACCCCCAGCTTTGGTTTATTGGCGTGCACCGTTGGCAAGATCTACCAAGATCAATACCGATGGATGTGTTAGGGATGAATTTGCGAGTGGTGGGGGTGTTATCAGGGATCACACTGGGCGTTGTATCAGGGCCTTCTCTGCTGGCTACGGAGACATATTTATTCTAAAGGCAGAGTTGTGGACAATTTTACAAGGCATTGAGCTTGTTCGACGGATGGGTCTTGTAGACTTATGGATTGAGATTGACTGTACACTGGCCGTTCATCGCATTTCATGTGGTGGGGGTCCGTGGGTGATTCAGTCAATACTCAGATGTATTCGACATCTTCTATCATTCGATCGAGACACAGTTGTCCACATTTTTCGAGAGAGAAACCAAGTTACTGACTCTTTAGCTTTTGAGGGCTGGGACCGGACGAAATTATCAGGAGTATGGACCATCAGACTTGCCTCGTCATTCGCACGGACTACTTCAGACTGACAGATATGGCCTTCCATCAATTAGAGGTCTTTAGATTTTTGTAGTTTGTTTTTCATTTGCTTTTACTTTTTCTTTTTGCACTTATGTACCGAAGGTAGTACCTCTTTATTTACTATATTTTGAGGCATTTTATTCATTCGTTGTATGCTTGGAGGTCAGGTTCATGTCCCTCTCCTGTGTACTATCCTTTTTTATATATACAGTGGTAGGGGCATCCAAACCCCCACCAGCCTGTCCTGGTAGAGGCCTCGAAACCATATTGGGGCTGTGTTGGTGCTTTGTTTTAAAAAAAACCCTAAACCCTAAAACCCTAAACCCTAAATAATCCTAAACCCTAAACACTAAAATCCTAAACCCTAAACACCCTAATAACCCTAAACCCTATGCTATGATCCGTGTGGTTTGTTAAATCTGAGCCCTAACAACTTCAAGTGTTGGTTGACGTAGAGTGCTATTTTGATCAGTGAGATCTGTCCGTTATTGTGTAACGTTGTAATAGTTGTTTTTCTACTTTTATGTTTGGGTAATATACTCAACAAAGATCTTAGCATGCTGTAGTCAAAGGGTTAGGTATTTCAACTATTAGGAAATTTAGCACCCGTTTGACAAAGATTATAAACTAGCTTATAAATTAATATTAGTTTATTTAAGTTGAAATTGTTGACTTTTCAAATCACTTTAATATAAATTAACAAAATTGTCATTTTACTTTGAAATGACATTTTGTTGTTTAAGAGTAATATAGGTATTTCATGTTAAAATTAGTTTAAAAAGTCAAAAAATACGATTGAAATAAACTACTTTTGATTTATAATCCCTATCAAATGGAACCTTAGTTTGTTCAATCTTTTGGTAGCACCAAAATTTTACGAACGATGTCCTATTTTACGAACAAAATTTTAACAAATTTACGAACCAAAATTTAGTTTGTAAGAGCAAATCTTGGATTGCTTGTGATTTGTTAATCCAGTAGATTTTCACCCTATTGTTTGAAATATGTAAGCTATCAGTTTATGCTCTTAAAATCCTGTAAATTTCCAAGTTAATCGAAAGAGGAGGTGAGAGTGGGGCTAGGGTAAAAATCTGCAGTGTTTTCAGAGACTGCGCAGAGTATAAATTCAAAAGTATTCATTTGAGTTAAAAACATGGTTCATTTTGAACTTATAGGCATGCTTGTAAATGGGCTCTGAAACTAATTTAGCTTTCATTTCATCCGCATTGAATTATTATCATACCCAGGTTCTTGTATTTGTTAGAGTTATACTAGTATTATAATATATATGGTAGAGTTATACTAGTACTAGTAATATATTAGCATTAATAATAGAGTGTTTACATTATATAGGCTAGGGTTTGCATTAGTATAAATACGAGTTGTATCTATAATTTTATTAGATCGTTTGCTTAATAAGATTAGTTATCATGTTTGTTTAATAAAATTGGTTCTTCTTTCTTCCTCTTTGTTCTTCTCTTCTTAGTTTAATTTATATTATTGTTAGAACTTTTACGGTATTGTCCCTGGATATTGAATGTCTCCATCGGATTGTCTGCAAAATGAATGCCCAAGCGTGAAATGCAGACATGGGCATTGTTGTCCAGTGTGATATTGGCGTAAACATGGCATATTTTCTGAATTTCTCGAGTAAAGAGTACTAAGCAGTTTTGTGCTCTAAAGGAAGGTAATATGCAGTATTTTGTTTGTACTTTAGAGCAAAGATTTTATTTAATGCTTAAGAAGATTCCAGATGCAGAGATAAACACCCAATATTCATTTATTTGGTGACAATTGACATAAGATTTCTTAATTTTGACTAAAAACATATTAAATACTTGTTATTACCAAAAATATTCATCAATGTCTAGACTCATACAGTAAAATGGCTAATCTTGAGATGACATATGGGGTTCCTTTTATCAATGATGTAGGGTAGTGTTTTTGTGTTCCTTAACCTAAAAATAACGGCCAACAAAGACTGATTGTATACTTACAAAGATAATCGTTCCTCTCATTTTTTTATCTTTAAGGTGAATTGTATTATTGCTTGAAAGAAAGATGATCTGATACAGATTAATGTAGTCTACCTATGTTAACCTAAGAAATTAAAATGCTCAATCATCTCCCATTTTAGGTCAACCTGGTTTAGGGTTTAGGGTTTTTTTAATCAACACACAATCACAGCCCTAGTGTGGTTGTCAGGCCTCTACCAGGACAGGATGGAGGGGTTCGGATGTCCCAACCATTTTATAGATGCTCAAAAAAGTACAAGGAAGTGGGGATAAAACCTGACCTCCAGTCCTACAAAGTAAATGAAAGTAAAAACATAAAGCTGTAAGTAAGGAGGTACTATCTCCCATACAATGAAAGTAAAAAGCCTATAGACCTCTAACAGAAGGAAATCCAAATCCATCTAAAGTAAAAAAGCCTATAGACCTCTAATGATGGGAAATGAATCCATCTATCTCATTCTAGGGTGAATCCATCCGGTAAGTCCATTGTGCTGTACTCGTGATAATGGCGACGATCCCAACCATTTGAGGCAAGTAAGTTAGCAACCGGGTTGTCCTCTCTGTAAATTTGGGAAAAAGTATCATGTTCAACGGCATGAAGGTGTCTGATATGGAAAAAAGTATCCTGATAGACCAGGGCCCTCCACCCTTAGTAATGCAGTGAATGGCCAAAGAAAAATCTACCTCTATCCATAAGTTTGATAATCCGATCCTCCGGGCTAGAAGAATACCGACTAGTATAGCTCTGAGCTCCGTCTCTAAAATAGGGCAATCCCCATAAGATGTGAAGAAAGCCCTAACACACTCACATGTATGATCCTTGATAATCCTCTCTCCACTTGCAAACCCATCTTGACACATCCATCAGTGTTAATTTTGTAAGATCCCACTGGTGGAGTACGCCAAAAAACCAAAATAGAAAGAGTAGGTGAATGAGTAGAGAGAGTAACTCCAAATAAATGAGAGATATCTAAATCTCTACGCTAGTGAATAAATCGAAATAAACAGCCTATGTGTAACAAAGAGGTGGTACGGTATACATGCCAAATGATCCGTCTCGACTCCGTGGCAATATCTCGGTACTTTGCATCATTCCTCGATGTCCATAAAAATCAAAAATTAGGAGAAGAATGATTGTGAAAATGTTTCCCTGCCGAACAAACTGGCCTGAGAATCACTGAAAGCGGTACTGAAATCCCTCCATCGGCCGAAGAGGAATATGAAATATGTCTGAGAAGTGAGACCAAACCTGATTAGCAAGGGACTCTCAATAAAAAGATGTTGAATGGTCTCAACATCTTAGCAACACTAGCACCTGGAGGCCATCTGGCTCCCAATACGTCGCTGAATAACTACATCAATCGAAATAAGCCCCTGCCAGAGTCTCCAACAGAAGAAAAAAATTGTCGTGGGATTGAGATTACTCCATATCATAGAGTATACCACCTGAATAGAATGTCCGATGCGAATCATCTGCCAAGTTGACTAGGTAGCAAACCTACCATCCGATGTATCCTTCCACATGATCCGATCCGTAACATCATCACAAATAGGTATGCATATCTTCTTAGCAATAATATGTGGAAGGAGCTACAGTAATCTATCCATATCCCATCCAGTATCATCAAATAAATCTCTCACATGTATGGAAGAATGAAGCCTGTCAGGGAACCGATCTGCTAAAGTACACTCTCCCATCCAGTAGTCATGCCAAAAGAAAATATGTCCACGTCCCAATTTCCAAGCAATGTGGGGCTCTCGAGGAGCTATATGTCTCCTCCGGTTGAGGCATAGTTATGGCATAGTAGTAAATGTGTGCGCGTGCCACGATTTTGCTCAAAATGTGGGTGCGTGTTTTGATTTGCTCAAGAAAACCGAGCCCAAAGATAGTCATCATGAGCGAAACAACCACCAGAGCTTTAGGAAGAAAGTATCAACCAGGTCCTGCAATCTCCTAAAGCCCAATCTACCCTCATCTGTAGGAAGACATAGGTCCTTCCATCTCTTCCAATGCAGTCGGTGTAAATGATCCTTAGAGTTCCAAAGGAATCTAGCAAATATGCCCTCCAACTTCTTCAAGATAGCCTTAGGGGGCTTCATGATCTGAAAAAGGTAAAGGGGTATGGATGGTTTAGGGTTTATTCATATAGGTAGGCATAAGGCGATGAACTTATGTGTGACTAGGAGACGAAAACCTTAATGCATAATTGTGTGTTTGTTATTCTATTTTCAAAATGTAAGCCCGACTTCAGCACGAATATATATAATTTTCCATGAAAAATGCCGAAATAAATACAGGTACATGGAGTATGGTTTTGCAATATCTGAATCATTTTTGTTATGTGAACTATCAAAATATACGTTAATTTGAATTTGAGGCATATGTAGTGACTTTTAGTTGGAGTAATAATCTAAGACTATGAACATAAAATACTTAGCTTTATTTATGAATCACTTTAATAAACTACTAACACATAATGTTTAATCTTTAGTTTATTTGTTTCCGGTCATTTACATATATTGTTTACGATTACATAATCTTGTGTAAAACTTCGTCCAAAATGATATTTACTTCGTATATCTAATGGTGACGAGCATAGTGTCAGAGGAAATCAGTTAATGTGCTTGACTAGAAGAAACAATTTATTTGTCTCAACCCTTAAGCTTTGAAGCCAAAGGAAAGTCTGATCGAGTTTGATAATTAAATCAACCCTGGATTATCACATGGCTAATTGAAAATATAATAACTACACAATAACAGATTTTTTATGAATTCACCAGAATATATTCAAAAAGTCTAAATTCAAACATAGTGTTCTTTAACTATTTCTATCATATATGGTGTAGGAACTAATTTTCTCTATTTATTAACACGTTTGGGCAATTATTAGAATGGATTAACACTATCAAGATAACTATCAATTCCTTTTTTGTTCAAAATCAAATACAAGTTCATTTGGATGACTTTTTGAAAATATTGAAATTATTTAAAACTAACCTGAAATTTCGTATATAATGGAAATATTTTTTATTCCAAGCAATCATCAATGAAGGAAACACAAAAAAAACTTCTGATACAATAGGGATTGAGTTCTTCAATGGTAACAACAGTTTCACTTTCTTTGCGACATATGATCACCGGCTCATTTTTCATAAAAACTCCAGTAATTCGAAAAATTTTTTCAAACATTACAATATCCTATTATTTAGACCCCAATTTGATAAGAATTCTTGATTCTACATTTTGAATTTGGAAATTTCCTAAATTTTTGCTTCTTCCATTCAGCCAACTGCCTTATCCAAAACGGTAAGATATCATTGATTATGGAATCTGTTTTTGATTTTTCTATATGTTAACCCTATTAGTATATCCAGTTATTTTAGTTAACAATCCACTAATATTCACTGTTGCATTTAGCCCCTGCACACACTGAAGCCCAATTAAAATGGCCCAACAAGAAATCAGACACAAAATTGAAGTCTGCGACGACGACAATTGGTATTTTCTTCTTAGTTCTTACCTCCGGCGACAGTCCAATCTCCAGTCCCTCCAAGCTGTTTAGGTAAACAAATCCTGTAATGTTGTAATCCCTTTCCATTTTATTTTCTTTTTTTGTTGTTGCAATTTAAATGTATATTTTATTTGATTATTTTAAAATGTTGAAGGTTGTATTTTAATTTTTTGTTCTTATTATTTAGTTCCTGTCAATCAAAATTTCTCCTCTTCGCTTCTTTTAGCTAATTTTGATTTTGATGCTACCCACAGATGTTTCTACATTTTTACGCTCCTGGCTCTGCCCCTCTGTAACCTTTTCTTCTGCTTCTTCCAGCAAAAGCGAGAAAAAATATTGCAAACAGAAACGTATACATATAGAAAGAGAAATCAGAGAGATGGGGAAGAAAGCGAAGAGCTCAAGGAAAGGAAAGAAGTCGTGGAGAGCTAACATAAGCACTGAAGACATCGAGGAATACTTCGAGAATAACACAAAAGACGCACTCTCCGGTGGCTCTTTATCCAATGCCCCCAGTGAATCCCTTTTTTACGTTGACAAGTCTAGAGGTAAAACGCAAAATAAAATTATGCATACGACTTTTTTCTATTTTCATTTTCTGGGTATTAATCTAGCGACGGAAGTTGGGTTAGATTTTTAAATTCTAGCTATGCTTATTTATCAATAAGGTCTACAACTTATTTCCCATGTGGGTTTCGGATTATTTTAGCTAATTTAGTCGGAAAATTGATTTACTGGACTTTAATTTATCAAAGCACTCTAGGAACTCAATGATTCTGGTTTGGTTTTTGATTGCCTATTTGATGTCAAAATACTTAATTTTTTATGTTGTTTTGTGTTTATGCATTTTCATAATGATTGTTGTATAATGTAAAGGGAACAGAGGTTTATCTTGTTTTTAACATATTGGCAGACCTTTCTGTGAAGCGAAAGATTGAGAAAAGCAGGGAAAAAGTATTGCATTGTGACAGTCTATTGCAAAGGAACCCTTTTGTTCAACCAGTTCCGTCCTCTATACAAAAGAAGAAGCAAGCCAAGAAAAACACTAAAGCTGTTACTAATGATAAAAATGATGATGACCAGAAGGTTAGCAACTGTTCTAAAAATAATTCTGAGAGCTTCTAGAAACGAGTTATAGTGTGATTTTGATTTGATGTATCCCAAATCAATTTTCAGGATGAAGGTGTGCCAGGTTCCAGCACTGTTGACTTATGGGATGGTAAAGGTCTCCTCTTTGTTATATATTTCCAAATTGTTATATTCCTAAAGATTTTGAGTGTGAGATGTCATTTTTTATGAAGGTTTCCAATTTACTCTAGCAGGTGAAGATGCAGTCAAAATTACAAAGGTAAAATAATATACGCCTACCCTCTGTGTCTTTGCATATCTTGTAGATTTTATAAGGTTTGATGTTTATGCTTCACTATAATCCTGGATAAACTACCATAAAAAAACATTTATATGTATATATATTTTGCGCATTGATTGAGTACTCGTGGTTGATTGTCAGGTTGGTTGTATATGTATAAAGAATCACAGAGTCATATTCCTTTGCTGTTTAACGTTGAAATTCAAGAAAGTATAATTTTGAAACTTTTCACTTCATTTCAACTTCAATAGTACTCACTTTTTTCGGTTGCTTGTGGATTACTTATTGATAATTGAGGGACAGAAACTCAAGCCTTCCGTTATACCTGCTGTCGAAGTTGAACCTCTTGGATGCTCATTCAATCCCGCACACGAAAGCCATCAGGTTATTTTTTATATTTGATTTTTCAATGACATTTTGATATTTAATTATCATATTTCGCTTTTTGGTTTTTCTGATTGAACATTGATTGCACCTTATGATCTCTGTTGTTATTCCAGGATGCATTGGCTCTTGCTGTTGCAGATGAAATGCAGAAAATTTATCGAGATGAATTGGGGCCTGAGCCTGTTCCTTTAACTGTTCCGGGTGAAGTTATCGATGAAGAAGAGGTCTGTATCTAATATCTTGTCATTGTCTAGTACTTAGCACGTTCATCTTCATCACCGCATGCTTTCACCATTTTGCTTATGAAATGTATGTATTTGACTTCACTTTGCACTGACTGCAACTTTATCAGAAATATTTTCTTGACGCGGATGGTGAAGATAATGATGATCAAAATGAAAATCTAATTGAAAATGGAGATGCAGATCCCGAGAAGAGGTCTGGTTCATTTATTCGTTTATGTTTGTTATCCTTTTTTTTTTTTTTTTAACTTTATACATTGAACACTACTTTATACATTTATGGAATTTGGGAACTCTTTAATTAAATTGAGCATTTGCAACTGCAGTCTCTGCTGATTCACTTTTAACTATATATCTTTTATTAATTTACATTTCAAGTAACCTTTTTCCCTTATGTTTGGCATTTGCTGAACTTTCGTGTTTATGTTATGAATGGGAGTAATACCACATGACCAGGATTTCCTTCCCTTAGACTGGCTTTTGCCTCGTAATTCATCACAACAGAAGGGGCTTAAAGGGCTTAAAGTTTTGGTAATTACGTCAACTGTTACCATGGCATGTGGTCATATAGGTAGGCCAAAGACGATAAACTTATGTGTGACTAGGAGACAGAAACCTTGATTCATGATTTTGGTTTTGTGATTCTATTACCAAATTGTAAGCATGATCGGCAGTGATATAGATAATTTGCCATGAAAAATGTCTAGTTAAATACAGGTACTGGGGGTACGGCTCTGCAGCATCTGAATCATGTTTATTATGTGAACTATCAAAATTATGTGTTATTTTGAATTTGAGACATGTGGTGTTAGTTACTCTGGTCTGGGGGCAATAATTCAAGGCTATGTACATACAATATTTATCTGTCTCTTATGACAATAAACCACTCACACATGATGTTTAATTGGTTAGTTTATGTGGTTCCTGGTCATTTAAATGATATTTACTTCATATCATCTTAATGATCCCGAGCCCAGTGTTTGAGGAAATCAGTTCATATGCTTGATTAAAAGCATACCTGTTTGGTTAATTTTCTGAAACACACTAGTAATGTGAGATACACCATGTATAGTCCTACTTGTGATTCCTTTCTCTTCCCCCAAACGGTGTAGGCCTCATAAAACTAAATTGGTAACACGAGTTGAGATGAATCGGAGGATTAGACGCAAGGAACAATTGAAAGCAGAAGCAAAAGCCAAAAAAGTGGAGGAACTGTCAAAAGAGATTGACAGGTGCTTGCGATGTTTTGCAAATATTCCTTAAAGTCCATGATCTTTTTCCCATTTTTTCTGTGTTAATTTTTTAATGGCTTCTAATGAAACGCAGCTTACCGGATATACTTCAAGAAATAGCTAAAGAGGATGAAGAAACACAAGAGACATCTCCGTCGCATTGTTGCTAAAAAAGAACGACTGAAAGCATGTCCACCTCGCTTGGGAAAGCACAAGTACGGCATTTCTTATGAGATATGTTTAAATGTCACAGTCTTGAGGGTATCCTTAATGTTTATTGCTGATTGGGGGTTGAATTAAGTAAGTGAAGGGAGCTTTATTAATTTGTTAAAACTTATCTGAACGTCTGGATGCGTGACTCTAAATTGTGATACACATGTATTATAATATCTTAGTTAGGTCCTTAAGCAAATGAGGGAGGTATAATCTTTCTAGACTAAGATAATGTAGCTTTATTTGTTATTCTAGTTTTGATTTGCCTGGATTCTCTTTAATATGAGGCATAAGTAGGCTTATATCCTTTGTTTCAGATTTGTGCCTGCTCCTCTCCAAGTCCTATTATCTGAAGAAAAAACTGGTTCCCTTCGACAGCTGAAGGTTTGTATATTTGGGTTTTATTTATTTTATTGTTTCTGGTCTCTTACTGTTGGAACTTCATTATCAAGAGAGCATCTATGATGTATCACTTTGAACATTCATAGGTTTATGATCATGCTCATATTCCATACTTTCTGTTGAAAATAGGGCTGTTGCACCCTTGTAAAGGATCGGTTCAAGAGCTTGGAGAAAAGAGGACTAGTTGTCCCGTCAAAGAAGAGTACCGGGTCAGTTGACTTCTCTCTCTTTCAAAATCTAGTATTATTTATGCTTGTAATCTGCGCCTCTGCTGTGATTGATTGTTGTATTACAGTTTGTAACATTTCCTCTTTCTTAATGCATGGCTTGAGTTCAATACTAATCTTCCTTTCACAGTGCTTAAATAATCATACCATCAATTAGTCTGTTGGTTTTCCATTGTAAAGTTTTTTCCCTTCACATTTACACTCATTGTTTTTCTTTAATCCTTTTAGACATTGAGATTGACGTAAATTTATCTTTTATTAACAATGTCATAATTGCTTTTGGACATTCATTGGGGGAGAAAATCTTAAAATGGAACTTAAATTGATAAGGGGTATCCTAGGCAATTTACAATTTTTTATGAAAAAAATCCTTGAGATGATTCAAGGGGAATCTCTTCTCCAAAACGAAACACCAGAGAGTGTCTTTGTAGTTTTTAAAACTAGAAGAGGTGTCTTTGCATTTGTATTAGATACTTCAAGAGTGGTTTCTGGTCTGTAATTTGTTCAAAATGATAAACTTAGTAATCATGCAGCAAAATTGCTGGTATCACTGATGGTGCCACAGATTTTGGAGAGGAAATTTGTTCCACTTTTGCGCTTATGTTGCAAAATGTCTAGTGCCTGACGGTTTCAGGATATGGATATGACTCTTGTGCAGGAAGTAGGATCCATCTTCATTGAATACGACTGGTTCGGGGTTGCTTTCCCATGTGAAACTTCAAGTTGAGTGCTCATCACAGGAGTTCTCAAAAGTGTCGTCTTGGTTGTTATTATTTATATTTCTCGTTCTCAGCTTGGAACACTGCAATTTAGCATAGTGTTTGAAAGGGGGATTTTGTTAGCCAATTTTACATCAAATAAAACCAAGAATATTCGTTTCATATGATTCGCATTTGATGTTGTGTAATTCTTTTTCCTCTTGATGATGATCTGAAGAATATACATAGGCTTAACTGTTGTAATTTTGCTTGCTGATCAAAATATTTAAGTGTCTGATTGTGAAATTTGGCCCTGAGCATCACATTGAAAAGTAAAGACTCCAGAAGATGAACAAATATCATTCAACTCTTTTATTATCCTTTGAGATGCACAGCCAATTTATGATCGGTGGCAAAAGAGCTTAAAATCCCAAAAACCACTACCTCAACCTGCAAAACAATCGCCTGAAATTTTCAAAATAGTTTCATTGAACTTAGAAATTCACTTTTTGAATAAGTGAACAATTGAAATAATTGAGCTGGTTTCAATTGAATGATACCAACGAAATCGAGCCGATGTCTAGTTTGTCTAGTGCGAAATTGTCCTTAGTACTCAAATTCTATATCTATGTAATCTAGTTTGTCTAATGCTAAATTGTCCTTAGTACTCAAATTCTATATCCATGTAATCAACACAAATTGTTCTGAATTGAGACAAGATTTTTACTGATCTTCACCTTTTCAAAAAAAATCTTTCAATTTCATCAAATCTCTCATTTCCAATTCGCTTTCTTTTAACTATTGTTCTCCAAATCTCTCTCTCTCTCTCTCTCTCTTGCCAAGCACCCGATAAATTTTAGGATTGACAAAGTACCATGCCTTTAGATCAGTGAAACAAGGACAAGGAACATGATTCCTGTCCTAAATTTTTAAATCCATCCCAAAATTTATTTTTTTTTTTTTTATCTTTATCTTTAAATTATATTTAAAAAATAAATAAGTAAATGATCACGACCGTAGAGAATTTCTCCTCTACTAGTCCAAAAATCTAATATATGTCTATCTTCATCCATCTCCAATTTTTTTTTTTCAATTTCCTCAATTCTTTCATTCCTAAGTATCTTTCTCTTCACCATTCTTCACCAACTCTTTCTTTCTCAACCTCAACCTAAACATTGTTCCTCAACCTCAATTTATTTTTCTACGGTCGAATTCCACCGATAAGCGATATACTAGTTAATTATCTACCATAAAGAAGTTTTCACCTATACTCACGAGAGAAGAAAAAGACTGTATATCTTTCTTCACAATATTTGAGTACGAATCGCTCCCCTCTTTAGCATATCTCCTCTCTCCCACTCTGTTTCTACTCTGTTATTCATTGCCGTTCGATAACTACCATTTTCCTTTTTCTAGGGCTTTGAGTTATACCTAATAACAATAACTTATTTCTTCAAATCTCATCTCCTCAAATCAGATTATCCTCCGCCAACAAGATCAAGGATCCATCTCATTCTTAATATGTTACATCCTTGGTTTTTATACAGTCTTCTCGTTGATTCTAGAATTCTCATTTTCAATTCCTGCCGGCGAGATCTTCGATCAAGTTAAATTTCTCGCCTTTGGATGATGCATTCTACACTACTAGTTGTTAATTTGGATGGACAATTATAGGTTTATTTAGTGATTGAAATTTGATATTGGATTGGTTAGAGTGCTCGATCTCTATTGGATTTTCCAAATCGGATGGGGCTGTTGGGGATTGTAGAGTTAGGGTTTGTTTAAATTTTCAACGCTTTATTAATTTTCATGCTTTTGCGTTTAATTGTGCTGGACTAAGAAAAATGATGTTCCAATCCATGACTTTCAATTAGATTTATATGCATTTTACCAAAGCAACACACAAATCGTGTGTGGTAAAACTTTAGCAAATCACTAATTTTTTTAAAATTTCTAGATTTGGATGAATCAAACATCGTTGAAAAGTTCTATCGGTTTATTTTCATAGAGAAAAACAATTTTCCAATCCATGACCCTTGTTTAAATTTATAAAGATTTTAGCAAAACAATGCACAAATCGTATGGTAAAACCTTCGCAAATCATGGCTTTTATAAAATTTCCAGATTTCAATGATTCAAATACCATTGGAAAGCTCTATCAATTTACTTTCATATACGAAAAATTATTTTCCAATCTATAACCCTTGTTTAGAGTTATAAAGATTTTAGCAAAACAACGCACAACTTTTACAAATCACTGATTTGTTTGAAAATTCTAGATTTTGATGAATCAAATACCATGAGAAAGCTCACACTTTACTTTTATATAGGAAAAATTATTTTCTAATCCATGATCATTGTTTAGATTTATATAGATTTTACCAAATCAACACAAAAATCGTGTATGGTAAAACCTTCATAAGTCACTAATTTTTTAAAATTTTAAGATTTAGATAAATCAAACACTGTTGGAAAGCTGTATCAATTTACTTTCATGGATAAAAAATGATTTTCCAATCAATGACTCATGTATGGAGTTACAAATATTTTAGCAAAACAACACACAAATTGTATTGTAAAACCTTCGCAAATTATTGATTTTTTGAAATCTTTAGATTTTGATTAATTAAATACCGTTGGAAAGTTCTATCAATTTACTTTCATGGAGAAAAAATAATTTTCCAATCCAACACATTTGTTTAGAATTATATATATAAATTTTAGTAAAATAATTGTACGGAAAAACCTTCGTAAATCACTATGTTTTGAAATTTTTAGATTTTGATGATTCAAGTACTATTGGAAAGCTCTATCATTTTACTTTCATATACGAAAAATTATTTTTCAATCCATGACCCTTGTTTAGAGTTATAAAGATTTTGCAAAAAACTCACAAATCGTATGGTAAAACCTTCGCAAATTACTGATTTTTTTTTAAATTTCTAGATTTTGATTAATCAAATACCATTGGAAAGCCTTATCAATTAAATTTTGATATAGGAAAAATGATTTTCTAATCCATGTCTAATGTTTAGATTTATATGGACTTTACCAAAACAACGCACAAATCATATGGTAAAACCTTCACATATAACTAATTTTTTAAAATTTCTAGATTTTGATGAATCAAACACTGTTAGAAAGCTCTACCAATTAATTTTCATGGAGAAAAAATGATTATCTATGACCTTTGTTTAGAGTTACAAAGATTTTAGCAAAACAATGCACAAATCGTATTGCAAACTTTCGCAAATTACCGAGTTTTTGAAATTTCTAGAATACCATTGGAAAGCTCTATTGGTTTACTTTCATATACAAAAAATTATTTTTCAATCCATGGCCCTTGTTTAGAGTTATAAAATTTTAGCTATACAATAAACAAATCGTGTGGTAAAATCTTCGAAAATAACGGATTTTTAAAAATTTCAAGATTTTGATGAATTAAATATCGTTGGAAAACTCATCAGTTTATTTTCATAGAGAAAAAATGATTTTTCAATCCATGACTCGTGTATAGAGTTACAAAGATTTTAGCAAAACAACGCACAAATCGTATGGTAAACCTTCGCAAATCACTGCTTTTTTGAAATTTCTAGATTTTGACGATTCAAATACCATTAGAAAACTCTATCAATTTCTTTCATATAAGAATTTTTTTTTTCAATCTATGACCATTGTTTAGAGTTATAAAGATTTTAACAAAACAATGCACGAATCGTAACATTTACAAATCACTGATTTTTTGAAATTTTTTGATTTTTATTAATCAAATACCATGGAAAAGCTCTATCAGTTTACTTTCATATAGGAAAAATGATTTTTCAATCCATGACCTTGTTTAGATTTATATGGATTTTACCAAAACAATGCACAAATTGTGTGTGGTAAAACCTTGGCAAAACATAAATTTTTAAAATTTCTAGATTTTGATGCATCGAATATTGTTGGAAAAATCTATCAGTTTACTTTTATGGAGAAAATATGATTCTCCAATCCACGACCCTTGTTTAGAGTTATTAAAACCTTCGCAAATCACTGATTTTTTGAAATCTTTAGATTTTGATTAATCAAATACCGTTGGAAAGCTCTATCAGTTTACTTATATGGAAAAAAATAATTTTTCCAATCCATCCCCTTTGTTTAGAATTATATATATAAATTTTAACAAAACAACGCACCAATCGTACAGAAAAACTTTTGTAAATCACTAATTTTTTGAAATTTTTAGATTTTAATGATACAAGTACTATTGGAAAGCTCTATCAGTTTACTTTCATATACAAAAAATTATTTTCCAATCCATGACCCTTGTTTAGAGTTATAAAGATTTTTGCAAAACAACTCACAAATCGTATGGTAAAACTTTCGCAAATCACTGATTTTTTTTAAATTTCTAGATTTTGATTAATCAAATATCATTGGAAAGCTCTATCAGTTAAATTTTGATATAGAAAAATGATTTTCCAATTCATGTCCCTTGTTTAGATTTATATGGACTTTATCAAAACAACGCACAAATCGTATTGAAAAACCTTCACATATAACTAAGTTTTAAAAATTTTAACTTTGATGAATCAAATACTGTTGGAAAGCTCTACCAATTAACTTTCATGGAGAAAAAATGATTTTCCAATCCATGACCTTTGTTTAGAGTTACAAAGATTTTATCAAAACAATGCACAAATCGTATTGTAAACTTTCGCAAATCACTGAGTTTTTGAAATTTCTAGATTTTAATTAATCAAATACCATTGGAAATCTCGATTGGTTTACTTTCATATACAAAAAATTATTTTTCAATCCATGACCCTTGTTTAGAGTTATAAAATTTTAGCTATACAATAAATAAATTGTATGGTAAAATCTTCGAAAATAACGAATTTTTAAAAAAATTTAGATTTTGATGAATTAAATACCGTTGGAAAGCTCTATCAGTTTATTTTCGTGGAGAAAAAACGATTTTCCAATCCATGACTCGTGTATAGAGTTACAAATATTTTAGCAAAATAACGCACAAATTGTATGGTAAACCTTCGCAAATCACTATTTTTTTGAAATTTCTAGATTTATATTATTCAAATACCATTGGAAAACTCTTTTTTAGATCTATCAGTTTCTTTCATATACGAATTTTTTTTTCCAATCTGTGACCCTTGTTTAGAGTTATAAAGATTTTAGCAAAACAACGCACGAATCGTAACCTTCACAAATCACCGATTTTTTTTAAATCTATTGATTTTTATTAATCAAATACCATGGAAAAGCTCTATCAGTTCTTTCATATAGGAAAAATGATTTTCCAATCTATGACCTTGTTTAGATTTATAGAGATTTTACCAAAACAATGCATAAATTGTGTGTGTTAAAACCTTGGCAAAACACTAATTTTTTAAAATTTCTAGATTTTGATGCATCAAACATTGTTGGAAAGTTCTATCAGTTTACTTTCGTGGAGAAAATATGATTCTCCAATCCATGACCGTTGTTTAGAGTTATAAAGCTTTTAGCAAAACAACGCACAAATCATATTGTAAAACCTTCGCAAATCACTGATTTTTTGAAATTTCTAGATTTTGATTAATCAAATACCATTGGAAAGCTCCGTCAATTTACTTTGATATAGGAAAAATGATTTTCTATTCCAAGATAGAACCAAAACAACGCACAAATCGTATGGTAAAACCTTTTGTAAATCACTCGATTTTTTTAAACTTTCTAGATTTTGATGAATCAAACACTGTTGGAAAACTCTATCAATATACTTTCATATAGAAAAATGATTTTCCAATCCATGACCTTTGTTTAGAGTTACAAATATTTTTAGCAAAACAATGCACAAATCGTATTGTAAAACTTCAGCACATCATCGATTTTTTGAAATTTCTTGATTTTGATTAATCAAATATCATTGGAAAGCTCTATCACTTTACTTTTTTGATATAGGAAAAATTATTTTCCAATCCATGACCCCTTGTTTAGAGTTATAAAGATTTTAGCAATACAATGAACAAATCGTATGGTAAAACCTTCACAAATAACTAATTTTTAAAATTTTAAGATTTTGATGAATCAAATACCATTGGAAAGCTCTATCAATTTACTTTCATGGAGAAAAAATAATTTTTCAATTCATGACCATGTATAAAGTTACAAAGATTTTATCAAAACAACGCACAAATCGTATGGTAAAACTTCGCAAATCAAATCAGTTTACTAGATTTTGATTTTGATTCAAATACTATTGGAAAGTTCTATTGGTTTACTTTCATATACAAAAAATTTTTTTTCAATCCATGACTCTTGTTTAGAGTTATAAAAATTTTAGCTAAAATAAATAAATTGTATGGTAAAATCTTGAAAATAATGAATTTTTAAAAATTTCTAGATTTTAATGAATCAAATACCGTTGGAAAGCTCTATCAGTTTATTTTCATGGAGAAAAAACTTATTTTCCAATCCATGACTCGTGTATAGAGTTACAAATATTTTAGCAAAATAACGCACAAATTGTATGGTAAACCTCCGCAAATCACTACTTTTTGAAATTTCTAGATTTATATTATTCAAATACCATTGGAAAACTCTTGTTTAGATCTATCAATTTCTTTCATATCTTAATTTTTCTCCAATCTATGACCCTTGTTTAGAGTTATAAAGATTTTAGCAAAACAACGCAGAATCGTAGAAACCTTCACAAATCATTGAATTTTTTTTTTTTTTTGAAATTTATTGATTTTTATTAATCAAATACCATGGAAAAGCTCTATCAGTTCTTTCATATAGGAATAATGATTTTCCAATCCATGACCTTGTTTAGATTTATAGGATTTTACCAAAACAAAGCATAAATTGTGTGTGGTAAAACCTTGGCAAAACAATAATTTTTTAAAATTTCTAGATTTTGATGCATCGAACATTGTTGGAAAGCTCTATCAGTTTACTTTCGTGGAGAAAATATGATTCTCCAATCCATGACCGTTGTTTAGAGTTATAAAGCTTTTAGCAAAACAACGCACAAATCTTATTGTATAACCTTCGCAAATCATGATTTTTAAAATTTTTAGATTTTGATTAATCAAATACCATTGAAAGCTCTGTCAATTTACTTTGATATAGGAAAATTGATTTTCTAATCCAAGATAGAACCAAAACAACGCACAAATCGTATGGTAAAACCTTTGCAAATCACTGATTTTTTTAAACTTTCTAGATTTTGATGAATCAAACACTGTTGGAAAACTCTATCAATATACTTTCATAGAGAAAAAATGATTTCCCAATCCGTGACCTTTGTTTAGAGTTACAAACATTTTTAGCAAAACAATGCACAAATCGTATTGTAAAATCTTCGCAAATCACTGATTTTTTGAAATTTCTTGATTTTGATTAATCAAATACCATTGGAAAGCTCTATCACTTTACTTTCATATACGAAAAATTATTTTTCAATCCATGACCCTTGTTTAGAGTTATAAAGATTTTAGCAATACAATGAACAAATCGTATGGTAAAACCTTCGCAAATCACGAACTTTTAAAAATTTTAAGATTTTGATAAATCAAATACCGTTGGAAAGCTCTATCATTTTACTTTCATGGAGAAAAACAATTTTCCAATTCATGACTCATGTATAAAGTTACAAAGATTTTAGCAAAACAACAAACAAATCGTATGGTAAAACTTTCGCAAATCACTACTAGATTTTGATGATTCAAATACTATTGGAAAGTTCTATTAGTTTACTTTCATATACGATTTTTTTCCCCAATCTATGACTCTTGTTTAGAGTTATAAAGATTTTAGCAAAAAACGCAAAAATCGTAACCTTCGCAAATAACAAATTTTAATTTATAGATTTTGATGAATCAATTACCGTCGAAAAACTCTATGAGTTTACTTTCATGGAGGAAAACTTATTTCCCAATCCATGACTTTATACACTTATCCTAGCTTATAAACTTGTTGTTTATTGTGATTTGAGCGGATTTCTATTTAATTTTGTATAAAATATTGTGATTGTAGGAAAACCGAAATGAAGGTAAATATAACAAAAAGTGAGAATTGGAGCTTAATTGGAGTTGATTGGAAGCATTTGAAGATTGACATGATGGCATAGATGTGATAAGAACCATTAAAACAGCCATTAGAGGAATGTCATAAATTTCGAGAGTAGATTTTAACTTACGAAAAGTTTAAGGACTGAATTGTACATTTCTAAAACCTGTGAAAGACCAAATTCGGATGACTTAAGTGGTTTTGGGACCACTTTGGAAGTTTTGGAAGTTTTGAAATCAATCTTGAAGGACTTGTAGCGAAAAGTGACCAAAATATACAACTTTGAAAGTTTGGGGACCAAATTGCAAATTGATGAAAAGTTTTCTGTTTTCTACGGTCCGACAGCGGTTTGGAAACTGCGGTCAGATCGCGGCAAACAGAGAAATGCAATTTTTTGAATTTTTTAAAGTTGAAACTCATGGGTATTTGTGTCTTTTTTGAATTAAAACAAGTTGGATGTGCTTAAGACTATATAAAGACCTAACCTAGGTCAAAAAGGGGGGTGAATTCTTTAGAGAATACGGAGAAAAGAACGACGATGAAAACGAAGAACGACCAAGATCAAGAGGATTAGAACGTGAAGATGAAGATATCTTGGTGCAAGATAATCAACATCTTTTCATCCTTTCTTCAAAACCCGGTTATGTATTCAAATTTTCTAATGTTTTATTCTTCCCGAATCATGAGTAGCTAAATTCATAGTTTGGATGAACGATGTAGCCTAGTTTAATTCTTTAATTTCGAATCTCAAGTTTTGACTTATAATTGTTTAAGTATTTGATTTTACTTCTTCTCTTAATGCTTGGAATAACTGGCCATTATTTCATTGATCTCATGGATTGTAATGAACTGAGAAACAAATTATTAATTTAGACCACGTAGTAAAATTCGACAATTGGATAAAAGGTAGAGATACACTTTTATTATTGCTGCGGTCTGAATTGAATTCCTAGGAGAATTAATACATCTAATTAAAAACTATTTTGACTGCCTAAGTTGACTTAATTAGATAGGACTAATTTGAACTTGAGAGAGGTAAATTAGGTTAAATTCGTGAATTGGACCGAATACAACTTTAGGAACAAAACTTGAGAGGAGGAATTAGAGATGACAACTAGGTGAATTCGTTTGTCCAAATGCTTTAACCATCATTAAAGATTAATTTAACTAGTATCTAAATAAGATAGTATTCATGGAAACGATAATCCGGACTCAATAGGTCCACTTTATTACTTTTGTGCGATATTGTACACTTGCAATCACAATATTTTTACAACAAGTTTTTGTCGCCGTTGTCGGGAACTATTCTTATTTAATATTAGTTAAGATTAATCGTTAGTGTTAGTTTTATTTTTATTGATTTCTTTTATTATTGTTATTATTACTATTTTCTTTCTTCTTTGTCTATTTCTTTCAAATGACAGATGCTACTAATGCACAACTTGCTGCATTGACAAAGCATGTGGAACTCTTGATCAGAACACAGGCTCAAAGAATGAATGTCATCCAAGCAACTATCATGTGCAAAAACTGTGGGGCAACCCACTCGACATCAAATTGTATGTTATTGGCCTCTTCAAAACAGGTCAACTTTGTGCTAAATATTACACATCACCAGTATAATCCTTACTTACAAAGATACAATACGGGTTGGAAACAACACTCAAATTTTAGATGGTCAGATAATCAGAACATTGGTAATCTCAACAATGCTCAGCAAGAGAAAAGACCAAGTTTGGAGAAGATGTTCAAACAGTATATGCAGAAAACTGATAAAGTATTGGAGCGGTTAGACACAAACAGTCAAAATCAACAGGCGTCTATCAAAAAATTAGAAATTCAAATTGGCCAGTTAGCCTTACAACTATCAGATAGAACTCCAGAGACCCTACCTAGCAATACTGTAACAAATCCAAAAGAGCAAGTACAAGCAATCACTACCAGGAGCGAGATATAACTCCCAGAAATTCACATGAAAATGCCAGAGAAAAATGATAAATAGTTGGCAATTGAAGAAGAAGAAGCTGGGAAGTAAGATGCAAAATCAAAAGAAGAAGAGTATGTGAAAAAAGAGAAGTTGATCCTAAATGAGCAGAATAAAAAATTGACATTCAATGATATTGTACTTATCAAGCAATTCTTCGAACTCCATATTTATTCTAAAATTGATTTTGTGATCAAAGCCGATGAGGAAGTTGAAGTTTTCGTAGTAGTGTTCGATCAAGGTGCTAAACTACAATTATATTTATCTCGAGAAGCACATGTTAAATGTAAAACTCCAAAAATTTAGAATTTATTTTTAACTGAGCTAAATAATTAATTAGTGAAATGATGAATTTTAGTATATCAATATTAGGCTCGTTAGATAGCCCGTTTTATTTACGATTAACGGCTCGAGAAAAACTATTTTTGGATAAGTCAAATTCAAGATAAAGACAATTCAAAATTTTTATAGTAAATTGAACTTAAAAGGACTCTTTTGGGGATAGCTTTTTCGGCCAAAGACTATTCAGTATTTGAATTCCAAATGTGTTTCTATCCCTATCTCTATTTCTATCTCTATCTCTCTCCTAATCAATTTACAACTCCAAACAAACCAAAATACCACTTTGTTTTATTTTAAAAAGCACAGCCTTTTTGACCAACATACACGTCTTCTTCAAGAGAAAAATAGCAGTTTATTGTGGCACCCTTTTTTGGCAAGCTTTACGTTCAATTTTTCAGTACAATCATTCACAAGAAATAAGGTGAGATGCTATGTGCTATTTGTTGATTTCTATGACTTTCTCATTATTGTAGTTCTGTATGTAAATTGATTACTTAATTTCAATACTCCTCTGGGAGAAATCATGAATCAGTTCAATTAAACCTTCGAATTTCAGTTAAACTTTTAGGTTCAGTTAAACCTTTGAATTTCAGTTTATTTGCAGCGCTTGCATGAATTATCATTGTCATGGTGTGATAATTCTTAGTTCAGTTTAGTAAGATAGTTTTACGCATAATTATAATATTTGGACTGTTTGTGAAAATAGTAAGTATCTCACTGAGTATAATTATTTATACTCATCCCTCATTTTAAACAAATTTCAGGTAATAATTAACGTGATGGATGCGTGGCGGGTCGGTGAAGCTATCAAGCCAATGGTCGCCAAATAAAATTAGTTTATTTATAATGCTTTAGTTAATAAGACGATTAGCGTAACAATTTCAATTTTATTTACATTCGACAATCTATTTTCCTTTAATATTTATGAATTAACCAATTGTTTGGCAATTGGAATTTTTCTTCTATTATTAAAGTCACTTTTCCGCAATAATTTAATGTTTATGAATTTTATTAACACTCCGGAACCTTAGAAATTTCGGGGTGTTACATTAAATTTTTGGAGGATAAACGAAAAATGGTGCAAAGTCAATAGATACAAGCAAAGCAGGTCCTCCAAAGTACTATTTAAAGTGTCGTAAAGCAACCAGACAATAAGTCGAGCTCTAGACTATAAATCGAGTGCTTAATGGGAGACAACCCATTTTTCTATTCCTTATATGTTTATTGCATTGCATATAGAATTTTAGAATTGCATTAGGAATTAGAGCACGTTTCTCAATTTTTAGTAAATGAGTACATTTAATTTTTTTTATTTCGCTACACATCGTCGTCCAATCACAATGCATCTTGATCAATCGAAAGTCGACGTCGTTTCCATTTGATTCAGTTACTCTTTCCTTTTTATTTATTTAACTTTCTTTTGTCACATTAAGGACAATGTAGATTTTAAGTTTGGGGGTGAGACTTTATTATTTTCATTATTGTTATGTGTGTGTGTGTGTGTTGAAAAAAAAATTTGTGTGCTTGTATGTTGGATAGTCTTGCCGGCTTATGATGATATTATTTGAAACTATTATCAATTCATAGATTATGACTAGGTGATGCTACATATGTCTTTTATATGCTATACTTATCCGTGTGAGATATGATTAAGTGTAAGCAAAATAATCATGAACATAACTAACTTTGGTTGGTATATTGAATAGAATATAATAAAAGAATAGTGAACCTAAGTTGTGAAAACCAAAACCACCAATTGACAACTAAATTATCCGACCAGTTGAAATGATAGTTTGGGGTGGTTAAACCAATGCAGAAGGTATTTAGATAGGTGTTGATTCCATGCTTGAGTAATAATTGTGTGGAGTGTATTTGTCTACCAAGTAGAATCTAGGTATTGATCGGATGCTAAGAATCTAATCTCCGCTTATTTATCTTGCCAAAAAAAAAAGGCTTTGCACTTGTATTATCTTATGCATCTCTTCGTAGCCTATTTGACTTGAGTGATAAAGTCCGTAGGAGTTCTTAAAACTAGGTGTCCCAAGGTCTATTAGACCAGGGAGCCATCGACCTAAAGCTCGCTACAATGGTCATCTAGAAAGCTTAAAGGAGTGAGGTCTTACACAAAAGATTATTTAAAAAAAAAAAAAAACCCCAAAAGCAAGATTGTGCCTTTGTGTGCATAACTTGGAGATTTAGATAATTAGTGGGTTTGACTTACCTAGTGGAAGCTTGATGGTCGAAGCATTTAATAAAAGGAGAATCTTCACAGATCTAGATAGCATCTGTATTGGCTAGACCTAACCAAATTTTGAGCGATAAAAGAATAAGTATTTTGAGGGCAACTTTAGAGTTAACACCTAGGGTGAGAGAATGAATATCAATATAGAAGTGCGTATTCTTACGAGAGAGAAAGGAAATACTTGACCATTGGGGGTGGAATATTACCAACATAAAGGTTTATGTTGATTTGATTGACTATGCGCACACACATATATCAATCGAGCATCGGATAAATAAAAATTGATTTTGGTAGCATAATTTAGAAGTTTTTTATGAATTGTTTGATTGTTTCAAAAACCCGAGGCAAACACTGCAAGCTATCTGTTATAATATATTTTAATATTATTTGCTTGATTCTTTAAGTAGATAATCTTGATCAAGACGAACAAGTGTTTAAGTTTGGGGGTATTTGATAAGTATATTTTATATACTTATCCTAGCTTATAAACTTGTTGTTTATTGTGATTTGAGTGGATTTCTATTTAATTTCGTATAAAATATTGTGATTGTAGGAAAAATCCGAAATGAAGGTAAATATAACAAAAAGTGAGAATTGGAGCTTAATTGGAGTTGATTGGAAGCGTTTGAAGATTGATATGATGGCGTGGATGTGATAAGAATCATTAAAAGAGCCATTAGAGGAATGTCACAAGTTTCAAGAGTAGATTTTAACTTATGAAAAGTTTAAGGACTGAATTGTACATTTCTAAAACCTGTGAAAGACCAAATTCGGATGACTTAAGAGGTTTTGGGACCACTTTGGAAGTTTTTGGAAGTTTTGAAATCAATCTTGAAGGACTTGGAGCAAAAAGTGACCAAAATATACAACTTTGAAAGTTTGGAGACCAAATTGCAAATTGATGAAAAGTTTTCTATTTGCCACGGTCCTGTAGCGGTTTGTAAACCGCAGTCAGACCGCGTTAAACAGAGAAGCGCAATTTTTTTTGACTTTTTTAAAGTTGAAACTCATGGGTATTTTGTGTCTTTTTTGAATTAAAACAAGTTGCATGAGCTTAAGACTATATAAAGACCTAACATAGGTCAAAAAGGAGGGGTGAATTCTTTGGAGAAGACGGAGAAAAGAACGGCGAAGAAAAAACGACAAACGACCAAGATTAAGATTATTGGAACGTGAAGATCAAGATATCTTGGTGCAAGATAATCAACATCTTTTCATCTTTTCTTCAGAACCCGGTTATGCATTCAAATCTTCTAATGTTTTATTTTTCCCGAATCATGAGTAGCTAAATTCATAGTTTGGATGAACGATGTAACCTAATTTAATTCTTTAATTTTGAATCTCAAGTTTTGACCTATAAATTGTTTAAGTATTTGATTTTACTTCTTTTTTTAATGCTTAGAATAACTGGTCATTATTTTATTGATCTCGTGGATTGTAATGAACTGAGAAGCAAATTATTAATCTAGACCACGTAGTAAAATTTGACAATTGGATAAAAGGTAGAGATACACTTTTATTATTGCTGCGGTTTGAATTGAATTCCTAGGAAAATTAATGCATCTAATTAAGGATCATTCTGACTGCTTAAATTGACTTAATTAGATAGGACTAATTTGAACTCGAGATAGGTAAATTAGGTTAAATTCGTGAATTCGACCGAATACAACTTTAGGAAGAAAACTTGGGAGGAGGAATTAGAGATGACAACTAGGTGAATTCGTTTGTCTAAACGCTTTAACCATCATTAAAGATTAATTTAACTAGTATCTAAATAAGATAGTTTTCGTGAGAACGATAATCCGGACTCAATATATTCACTTTATTACTTTTGTGCGATATTGTACACTTGCAATCACAATATTTTTACAACAATGACCCTTGTTTAGAATTATATAAATTTTAGTAGAACAACGCACCAATCGTACAGTAAAACCTTCGTAAAATAGTAATTTTTTGAAATTTCTAGATTTTGACGATTCAAATGCCACTTGAAAGCTCTATCAGTTTACTTTCATATACAAAAGACTATTTCCAATCCATCACCCTTGTTTAGAGTTATACAGATTTTAGCAATATAATGCACAAATCGTATGGCAAAACCTTCGTAAATCACGGTTTTTTAAAAATAACTAGATTTTAATTAATCAAATTCCGTTGGAAAGCTCTATCAGTTTACTTTTCATGGAGAAAAATTAATTTTCCAATCTATGACTCATGTATAGAGATACATTGATTTTAGCAAAACAATACACAAATCGTATGGTAAAATTTTCGCAAATCACTACTTTTTTAAATTTCTAGATTTTGATGTCAAATTCCATTGGAAATCTCTACCAGTTTACTTTCATATACGAATTTGTTTTTCCAATCTATGACCATTGTTTAGAGTTATAAAGATTTTAGTAAAACAACATACAAATTGTAACCTTCGCAAATCACTTATCTTTTAAAATTTATAGATTTTAATGAATCAAATACTGTTGGAAAGCTCTATCAGTTTTCTTTTATGGAGAAAAATTGATTTTCCAATCCATGACCATTGTTTAGAATTATATAAACTTTAGTAGAACAACCCACCAATCATACGGTAAAACCTTCGTAAATCACTAATTTTTTTAAATTTCTAGATTTTGATTAGTCAAATGCCATTCAAAAGCTCTATCTGTTTACTTTCATTTACAAAAATTTATTTTCCAATCCATGACCCTTGTTTAGGGTTATTAAGATTTTAGCAATACAATGCACAAATTGTATGGTAAAACCTTCGCAAATCACGGATTTTTAAAAATTTCTAGATTTTAATAAATCAAATACCGTTGAAAAGATCTGTTAATTTAATTTCATGAAAAAAAAATGATTTTTCAATTCATGACCTTTGTTTAGTCTTAAAAAGATTTTAGCAAAACAACGCACAAATCTTAAGGTCAATCCTTCGCAAATCACTGATTTTTTGAAATTTCTAAATTTTGATAAATCAAATACCGTTGGAAAGCTATATCAATTTACTTTCATGGAGGAAAAAATAGTTTTCTAATCCATGACCCTCGTATATAGTTATAAAGATTTTAGCAATACAATGCACAAATCGTATGGTAAAACTTTGGCAAATCATGGATTTTTTAAAATTTCTAGATTTTGATGAATCAAATAGCATTGGAAAGATCTATCAGTTTACTTTCATGGAGAAAAAACAATTTTCCATTTCATGACTTGTGTATAGAGTTACAAAGATTTTAGCAAAACAACGCACAAATTGTATGGTAAAACCTTTGCAAATCACTGTTTTTTTGAAATTTCCAGATTTTGATGATTCAAATACTATTGGAAAGCTCTATCAGTTTACTTTTATATACGAAAAAATATTTTCCAATCTATGATCGTAGTTTAGAGTTATAAAGTTTTTAGCAATACAACGCACAAATTGTAACCTTCGCAAATCACTGATTTTTTAAAATTTCTAGATTTTGATGAATAAAATACAATGGGAAAGATCAATCAGTTTACTTTCATATAGGAAAAATAATTTTCCAATCCATGATCTTTGTTTATATTTATATGAATTTTACCAAAACAAAGCACAAATCGTGTGTGGTAAAATCTTGGAAAATCTCTAATTTTTTAAAATTTCTAGATTTGGATGAATCGAATACTATTGGAAAGCTCAATTAGTTTACTTTCATTGAGAAAAAATGGATTTTCCAATCCATGGCTCGTGTATAAAGTTACAAAGATTTTAGCAAAACAACGCACAAATCATGGTAAACATTTGCAAATCACTACTTTTTTGTGTAATACCCTGGATTTTCTCAACCCGTAGGGTCACTAAAAAAGGCTATGTTTAATGGGAGTAATTGTTACTCTAAAAATCTCATGCCCTAAAAACTTAATTATAGTTTAACATAGGACAATTTTCTTTTTGGACATGGCAAGACCATTTCTCTTAACTATTGAAAGAAAGATCTGTAAATGCTTAAGATGTTGTTCTATACTGTCTGAATAGATAAGAACGTCATCTATACAAACTATTGAGAATTTTTATATGGATTGAAGATATCGTTCATGATCTTTTGAAACTTAGAGGGAACATTTTTAGACCGAATGACATGACATGACATTCCATTCATATTGGTTGAAAAGAACATTGAATGATGTTTTGTATTTGTCTTTCTCATCAATTTGAATATGCCAAAAACTTGATTTAAGATCATATTTTGAAAAAATAACAGCATTGAGAAGTCGATTTAAAAGATCTTTCTTTTGAGGCATTGAGTATCTAATCCATTGGAGTACTTGGTTGAGAGGCTTATAATTGATGACAAGTCTAGGAGCTCCTCTCTCAATTTCTCCCTGATTATTGACATAGAAGGTAGCACAACTCCATGGAGATTTACTAGGCCTTATTAGTCTTTTTTCTAAGAGATCATTGATTTTCTTTGTACAGTAATCTAAGAATTCTTTGTTCATTTGAATTGGTCTTGTTTTAGTGGGTATTTGTTTGTCACTAAAATTGGGAATATAAAGAAGGGTAACAACGTGTTTCTTCATATTCCAAAAGGCATTAGGTATGATAGAGCAAATTTCAGGTCTAATGGCTTTATCAATTCTAGCAACTTGATCTTTTATTTGCTTATTTTCTAACTGTTCTAAAACCTTTGATAACTTGATATCTTCTTTTAAATATTTTATGTGTTGTTTTTTGAGTTAATATTATTTATTATCTTTGTAATTGAATGTTCTTTGATCAAATTGATATCTTTGATAATAGAAGGATTAGTAAATTCAAAGAAGATCTCTTAATCGAGATACTTTGATTTTAATCATTTCTTAGTAACGGTGATTGGATATAATTGAACTAAGAATGGAGTACCAAGAATAACTTCTTGGTCAAGGTCTTTGACGAGGTAGAAACTACTTTTGAAACAAATATTTCCATTGCAAACATGAGCTTTTGTTAGTTTGTAATTGATATTGAGACTTTTACCACTTGTACCATAAAGATTTTCAGTAGTTTTTTCAAAATATTTGGTAGGAACGAGACATTCTCTAATACAATTTTGATCCGCTCCTGAGTCTAAAAGAACTCTGGTTTTGATTTTAAATTCTTTATTGATTATTATTGTTGTATTGTGTACCATTTTTGTAAACGTATTTGACTGATAATGTTCATTGATTGCTCTTCGTCAAGGTGATTTTGAACTTGGAAAGGTATTTGAGAAGTTCTGTCGTCTTCACTAGAAGAACTAGAAGATAGAGAGAGCATAGCATTTCCTTTATCAAGAGAATGAGAGTAAGCTTTGATGATAGAGACTTCAAACTTGAGATCAGAAAGCTGTTTCTCAAATTGGGATATTTGACCTTTCATTTGATTAATTTCACTATGTAAATATTGACTAGAGGAAAGTTTATTGGGTTTTTTGAATCTTTCGAAAACATCTTTGAGATTATAATTAATCTGAGGAGGTTTCTCTTCCTCTTGTTTGATGAGATAGGGAATTTTTGTTTAAGATCGGGATATTGAATTTGATCAGTGATCTCTTGAATTAACTTCTTTTTCGAAGTTAAAACATTGATAGAATTTGTTTCACAAATACAGTTATCTTTGCAATTGCAAATTTTTTTGGAACTGGAGGATTGAGAAGAAAAAGAAGAATCATAGCTACAATCAGAATCTTCTTGTAGATTAGAGATGATTTTTTTGGACTCTGAAGAGTCAGAAGAATTGATAAAATTTAAAAGCTGAGCTTTTAATTCATTATCAATTTGAATATTATTGATCTTTCTTCTTAAATGACACTTGTTAGCATAATGTCCCTTCTTTTAACATTTCCAACAAGTAGTGTTTGAAGGATCACGAATAGGAGGGTCTTTGGTAGATTTGTCTTTTTTAAAGTCGTCTCTTTTCCTTTTCCTTTTGTATTTGTTATATTTATGGAATCTTTTTTTATTATAATTTCTTTGTTTCATGTAGTAATCTGGGGTGAAATTTTCTTAAAGAATTTTTTGTTTTTATAATATTTTTGTGGTTTTTTGTAGCTTCTAGAAGGTGGATGGATTCGTTCATATCCTTATTGTTCATAGAAAGATCCAAGTTCTTTCTTTTCTTCCATTCTGTCGGACTTAAGCTTTGCTTTGAGTTTTAAATCATTGCAAAGAGATAGTCCTTCTTTGTTGATAAATCCAATGAGTTGTCCATATGTGAGATCTTCATATGGTAAGATTGAATAATCAGTTTTGATGGCTTCTCTAACCTTTTCTGCAAAAATTTTAGGAAGACCTACAATGAACCTTTCTTTCCAAAAGGCAAAATTGCAGTCGTTACGTATCATGACCTTTTGAAGAAAAATGTATTTATACCATCTAAAATCTTGAAGTTTTGGGCATATGAGATTCATTAAAAGTTCAAAAGACTTTTCAACAAACGTTGAAGGCTCACCAACGAAATGTTTGATTATTGTATACAAAAGAGTGTAAACAACATCTTGTTTACTAGGATCCGAAGGGTTATCTCCTTCATTTTTGACGGCTTTTAGGACTTTATCGCGATCTTGTTGAGAAAGATAATTATTCCACCAATCTTTTAATTGACCAGTGAAACCACATATTAAGTTTGTATCAACAATCTTATCAGTATTTCCTCTAGCGGTATAAGTGTTAGTGGCCATTGACATTTCTCCAATTAATTCAATAATTTGCTGTTGAGTCATACCATCAATATTCCATGATATAATTTATAATCCAGAGTAAAATATTTTTAGGGTGCCTTGGCTCTTCGCTGAGCATGTTAGGAAAAGTTGGCGGAATAGAAATGAGAGAGATTATGGGTTTCCATAATTTCCTTGTTTGAGTTTGTTAATTTTTAATTCATCGAATTGCTCTTGAATTTCATCAATAGAGTCAATAACATTGATTCTATTCGTTGATTCATTTCCTTTGAGTTGTTTAGCAATTTCATTAAGGATATCTGAGGGATTTGTTCCAAATTGAACCTTTTCATTATTAGGTTTAAAGAGGGTATTTTTGCTTAAAATTTTCTCTTTTCCCTTTTCCTTTTCCTTTTCCTTAGGTCCATTTTGCTCAATTTTGACTGGCTGATCAATTTGGTTTAATTGAGTTGCGACTGAATGAAGCAGAATATTTGTATAATTGTTTTGTTGTTGGATATTTTTAATATCTTTTATTGTTGGGTTATCGTTCTCTCCTTTACACAAATCTGTTTAAGAGGAGAAGCGATAACTTTGATATCTTCCTTATGAATAAGAATTTCTTCAAGGGGATGATGCATAGATTGGAAAGTATTCCCAGATGAAGTTTTCTAAATTTTTAATTTACTATGAGTATTGTTAATAGTAGGTTTTTGTTTAAAAGTTTTGATATAGGCCCATTCGAAGAAACTAATGTCTTCGGGATATATAGGAATAAAATTCTTCCAAAAGAATTGTTCTTTCTTCTTTTGAGTGTAACATTTTCAAAGTTTTTCGAAAAGATTTAACAATTGGGTCTTTATCTTTTTTGAATTCATGTTTTCGAGTCAATTGTGGAACAAATAATGTTTAATTAATTTTTTTGAGATCTCATATTTGAAAGAGTAGGAGATTCAGAACCAAGTTGGTTCGAATCTTCATCTTTTTCCGAATAATGAGTTTTTGGAAAGTTAGGAGTAATATCAACACCTTTGAACTTTTCAGAGGGTTGTTTTTCAATTTGTTTGAAAGTTTGGAAAGATTCGGGATGAGAGGAACTAAAAGAGAAACGAGATGACGATGAAGGAGCAAATTGAACTTGTACACTTCTATTTGGCAACTTGGTTATTTCTCTTAATTTTGTTCTTGAAACTTCTCTAACTGGAAGTTGTTCATTTTCAAAAGTCCAGAGAGAGTTTTGAGTAACTTGATCCCAAGATAGTCTCATGGGGATAGCAACATTTGAATAAAGAAGATTAACTTCAATTAAGAGAGTTTCATTTTTGGGTGAAGATTTGAGAGCTTTTGGGCTAATATTTGTACTCATGAATTTATAATAAATGTGATAGATAATGTAGACAGCCTTAGATTTGACATCCATATCAAGATTCTTAGTTTGTATATCTAAACACAAGGATTTCATGATTGAGTCATCAAATAGATCCATTGAAAAGTTTGGAAAACAATTACAGCAGACTGGACCACTTTCTAAGTTGGATTCAATTATTGAAAGTAACGAACTAGAGAATTTTGACCATATCTTATCTCTAAGAGTAATAAATATTGGAATATCTAATCCAAGACTAAGCAGAGGCTTATCAACAACTTGAACTAAACCAACATGTAAGAATTTGTATTTTTGCCAATGATTTAAGATAGTCTCCCTAGAGACTAATCTTAAAGTATCTGAGTTTTGTTTAATTGATATAGATTGTTCACATGTTTTAATAGCATAATCTTGTTTGAAATCAAATCTTCCAATTTAATAGATTGTTTTTTGATCTATTTTAGGGATTGACCAATTTTGAAGCCTTTGTTCAATTTTTGAATTTCTCTAACATTGAGGCTTTCTTGAATCTATATCTTCATTTTCATTATCAAAGGGATCTTCACTTGAACTACGCATGCTACGAGATCTATTTAACCAAGACCTAGACCAAGACATGATGAACAAAATTTGGTATTATAGCCAAGTTCAAGATATGATGAGCCGAGTGAGCTACCTTCTTCTGTCAAATAAGTTCTCTATGTTGGGAGCGTTGGAGTATCTTGGAGTCTCTGGAGCGATGGTCAGCTGAGGATAGTGTCCCGTTAAGGTGGTCTCGTTGATTGAGTATTATGTTAACCAACCTATCGTGTATATATATATATATATATATATATATATATATATATCATCATGTCTCTCTTTCCCTCTCATAGACTAAATGCGTGTTGCGTGTAATATTTTTCTGACAATACCACACCTCTATACTCCCCTCATTTTCCTCTATCTCCCCACTCCATCGAAGATGAAGATCAGTTTCCAATTGTGGGATTTTAGATTACTGACCCAATTCTCTTTCTTTCTTTGTCCCAAACAAAGAACTCTCTCTCGTTCATCTTGCACTTAAGGAAACGACATAGTCTCTCTCTCCAGAAGGTAAATTCGTCAGTGTAAAATTTTAGTTATTTTTCTTCCATCTCTTTGGTCATTACACTCTTTGGAAATGAATAACATATTTTTTCTATTTTACAATTATTTTCAAGTTTCAAATTTATTAAATTTGGTGATCTCGGTAATAATTGGTACTAAATGTAATTTGGGTGTAGTGGTAGTTTTTTTGAGTTCTTGTTTATTCAATTACCCATTTATGCACGAAGGAAGAGTGCATGGTTTTGAGTTTTGTCCTAAATTGATATTGTTATGTGTTTTTTTTTTGTACCTGCTAATGAGCTTTGGAAAAAAAAAAAGCTAAAGAGAAAATATGATTGGGTGTATACTCAATAGCGAGAGTGAAATGTTCTTATTTTGTATGTGATTTTATTTATTTTTATCTATTGTATTATACATCTGCTAAGTAAAATTGTTATTTCTCAACACGAAGGGTTGTGACTTGTTAAAGCAGTCTAAATTTCACGTGCAATCTAGAAATTTCAACTTTGTGTGCTCGAATCGAAATGAAAGCCATTCATGTGGTCCTAAAATTGAGCCGAGCAATATAGCAAATATTTCAGTCATTTATGTTTGGAATATTTTATTTTGGACATCGTAAAAGAAATCTTCTTCACCATTCAAATGGTGTAAGCATTTTTCTATTAGTTCCATAAGTTTCATGGATTTGAGTTCATCATGTAGATGAGTTTCCTAGTCAAATCAAGGAGCCTAGATGCGTTTGTTTTACGATGATAGTTGAATTGGGTATCCATTCATTTATGTATGTTCTTCTCTTTCTTCTTTTTGGCCTCATTCAATTATTTGTACAGTAAAGGAGTAATTATGCGTCAAAAAAGATTTTCTTGGAGTTAATTGATATGCATGTTGAAGAAGATTGAACGCTATTGCACCTTAGAATTCTTATGTTTTCAACTAGTACTTTATTATTTTCTGGAGACGGTGATGAGTGAAAATGATAGCTTCTCCATGTATGGGTAGTGAGTCTCCGCTCCGATGAGGTAGTAAACAGGCAGTTGGTGTTCTTCTTCTTAGACTAAGACCGAGCTTACAGACTCCGAAGATACAGCTAGGTAGAGCAATAAAGCCTATCCTAATTTAGGCTTTTATTGTAGGGGAGCATGGCCTAAATGTTCCTTTAGGGCCTAGAATGCAGATTCGTATTCCATTGTCCATTCGAATCTATTACCTCCTTTCAAGATTTTGAAGAAGGGGAGGCACTTAGCCGTGGCTTTTGAGACAAACCTGCTAAGGGTTGTCATTCTACTTGTGAGGCATTGCACATCTTTTGGCCTCTGGGCGACTTCATTTCGATCAAAGCTCTAATATTCTCTAGGTTGGCCTCGATCCCCTTTGGTTCACCATATAGCCTAGGAACTTCCGTGATGCAACTCTGAAAATGCATTTAAGAGGATTGAGCCTCATTTTGTAAGCTTTGAGGATCTATAAAGTCTTTTCTAGGTGCTGCACATGGTCTTCGACTTTTAAGCTTTTAACCAGCATGTAATCCACGTAGACTTCCATGGTGGAACCAAGCTGATCAGTAAACATTTTGTTGACGAGCCTCTGGTACGTAGCCCCGGCGTTCTTTAAGTCGAAGGGCATGACTTTGTAATAGTAGAGGCCTTTGTCTGTCACAAACAATGTGTGTTCCTCGTTCGGTGGGTACATAGGAATCTGGTTGTAGCCTGAATAGGCATCCATAAAGCTTATGAGCTCATGTCCAGAAGTAGCGTCCACCAGCTGATTAATCCGAGGCAACGAGAAGCTATCCTTAGGACACGCCTGGTTGAGATAGGAGAAGTCTATACAAATTCTCATTTTTCCACTTGACTTTTTCACCAAAATTGGATTGGAGACCCACTTAGGATATCGGGCTCTCGTATGAAGTTACTTTGCAGGAGTTTTCCAACTTTCTTTTTCAAGGCCTCGTATTTTTCCAGGTTTAACGGCTTCCTCTTTTACCTGTGTGATGGATATTTAGGATCGAAATTGAGATGGTGACAACTTACTTTTGGGTCGATCCCAACCATATTCCCTGTGTTTCCATGTGAAAATATCTAGATTGTGGCAGAAGAACCTTTTCAGACCCTTCTTGGATTCTTCGAGGATGTCCTTTTCTACTTGGAGCCTCCTTGTTGGATCACTAGGATCCGCCGTGAAGCTTTCCAGCTCCTCGACTGATGAAGTCTGGGAGTCAACTCCCGTTATTCTTGGATCGATGTCCTCGGGTACCGTAGTTTCTTCCATTCTGATATCCCCGGTGCCTCTTCCAAGGATACTGCCATGTCAACGTCTAAGAACGCCATGTTTATTTCTTTCTTTTCTGCCTTTCTCAAGGCATTTCTATAGCATTTTCTAGCCTCAGGTTGGTTGCCTCGCACAATGGCTATGACTCCTTCTATAGGGAATTTCATGCAAAGGTGGTGAATGGACATCACGGCCCAAAGTTCTTTCACAACCGGTCGGCCCAGAATCTCATGGTAGGCTGACCTTCTGTTTACTACCAAAAATTCCATGAAAGTGTGGGCAGCTAGAGGCTCCTCTCCCATTGTAATGGCTAGGCGCACTATCCATTTCGGGGTCACGTAATCACTTGTAAAATCGTAAAGAGGCTCGATGGAAGGTTCCAATGAAGGTGTCTATGTTCATCTGCTCATAGGTGCTTAAGAAGATGACATTGACGAAGCTGCCATTGTCTACAAGCATCATCTCCAATCCATTCCTAGCCACTACTACCCTTACTACCAGGGCGTTGCAGTGGGAGTAGTGGACACTCCTCATGTCCTTCTCTGTAAAGGTGAGAGGGTCTACCTTCTTTGATCCCAGGGTTGACTGTTGATGAGCCAATTGGTCATCAGTGTCCCTTCAGCTTCTTTGGCGTAACTTTTCTGGGCATTCCGAGTTTGGCCTCCAATATAGGACCTCCGTAAATGGTGTCTATTTTCTAGATGAGGGCCTTTTCAGGACCTTTGATTAAGCTCGCGACTGGGCCTCCCTTTAGTCGAGGTGGCCTTTTTGGTCTTCTGAGATTATGCTTTCTCTATTTTTCTTAGCCCTATTGGCCTCCTATCCTACTACTAGAGGCATCTATCATGGAACGCAGACTGACGACCCCTTATTGGGGATCAAACCCCACGTTGTTGATCCGACCCACGTCTGGGGCCAATGTTTGCTCCTATTCTATTTACTAGGTTTTCCACCGCCTGACACTTCTCCATGCTATAGCTTTAGCTCTGGTGAACCCGACATTAGCTAGCGGGTATCTCTTGTTGGAGAAGAGGCATTGGTGGTGCACTAGTCCCTATGTCGTAATATGTCGGAGGGGGCATACCATAATTATAGAGCCCGGTAGTGGAGCCTAAAGCCCTAGGGTTGTATAGGGAGAAGTAGGCCCTTTTGTACAAAGGCCACGTAGCTCATCCCAACATTTGGATCGAATGGATAGTCCCTCCGACCACTGACTTTGTTGGGGAGAGGGCTGCCATGGCCTTGGCCATATCCGACTCTTGGCGCTAGGTTGGCACCCAATCCACCAAAATTCCTATGAAGGATTATATTCTCATTTGTGATCTCCGCGGTGATCATCTCTACCAGTTGGTCGAATGTGTCTAGGTTTTTGTTGCAGACATCCCTCTAGAACGGGAGGTTTATGTCGAATCCCGTTTTTAAAGCGGATAGGGCTTCAACATCGATTATCCTCTCGCAAAATAGCATTTCTTTATTTAAGAGGCTCAAGTAGCTTTGTAGTGGCTCATTCAGTGTTTATCTTACGTCATAGAGACGTTGGACCGGGGCCAAAGCAGGCTTCTGTAACGAGAAGTAATTGATGAACGTTTTTTTAATTCGGGCCAGCTGGAAATACTTCTAGCGACGAGCTTGTTATACCATCTCTCCATTTTGTACATGTTTACGTGGTCCAAAAGATCTCCCTTGCCAATGTAAGGAGTGATTTTAAGCACGTGGAACTCGTGAGGGATAGACACATTCCTAATCCCTGCTGAGAATGGTAAGTTCTCATCATCGTCGTCTATTTCAAATGACCTTGTTGGCTTGGGGTTTTCTCTCTCAACCTTCATTCTCTCCCCCTGCTGGCCATCCCCATAGTATTGGAGATGTTGGTACATAGGCTGATGAGGCGGATAGGGTTGGAAGTTAGATTTTCTCCTGGCCCCGGCCTCTTTCGTTCTCCTTTTCCACTTTGGGGGACTCTGAGGCTGATCTCTCATCAAGAGGCTCATCTGGGGTCCATTTTTGGGTCCCTGTTCACCTAGTCTTTCAAAGACACTTGCAGACATCGTTGGTTGAGGCCTTTTGTTGTTTACTGGAGAATGGCCTCTTCCTTGTATGTTCTTGCATGGGAGGCTTCTTCCCTGAATGGAGAGTCATGGGAACGGCCGTTGTTTACTTCTTATTCTCCACTAGGATCTTCTGGGTCAGCTCGATGAGATAGGTTCCCTCATTGCACATATATTATTTGGATATATCCTTGCATTTGAGCATGGTGCTGGGCTAGCAGCCATGGTCTTCATTTCTCGCTCGAGGTTGGTGGGAACCTCCTCTTACGCCTTCTCTCCGAGGGGCTTCCTCGCCCCTCACTCTTGCCACAGTTTCTCTATCCGTTGCAGGCTTGGTTCTTCTTGGATTCTCATCTTCATTGCTCTTACTCATTCTTTTCTTCGGTGGTTTGATTGATCCCTTGTTCATGGAGACTCATTTGTTCAATGAGGCTTAGGGTTTTTGTCATGTTTCACTCGTGGTTGAATGTGTGGTTTTCCACAAACGGCACCAATCTGTTGACCTCTAAAAATGGCACCCAACAGGAACCCAATGCATTTTTCCCCACGTATATTTTTCCACACACTCGGACCGCCACGTGGTTTATTCAACCATGTAGATGTACCTAAAGACGGGTAAATATGATCCAAATGATAAAAAGAGAATACACTATGGTGGAAATGATGGCTTGAGGGCCTTTCACTAATAATTCGCTAAGTGGTGATGAATACTTAGAAAATATTTTGCGTAGAAGACTTGATATCTCTTCTGAGTAATCGATTGAACATCCCTCAATTGTGGAATTGAATCTGGTATTTATAGACAAATTTCATTCAATTGTCCAACCTTAGATGTGCGACACGTAGTTTAATCTGAAGAGCCTATAAGCAGAGGTGTCAGAGACGGGCGGGCCGACCGAACTCGCATCGCCCACCCGCTTCGACCCGAAACCGCGGGCCGACCCGTGAACCGGGCGGGTCGTTCACGGCCGAGGAGGCCAACCCGCGGGCCGTTCACGGGCTAGCCCGTGAACCGCTTTGATTTTATTTTTTTTTAAAAAAATGGGCAGAAAATTCAAACTTTCTTATTTAAAATGATATTTTTAAAAAAAAATAAAAAAACAAATGACATAGAACCGTTTAAAGTGAAAGATGACACATGCGTGATGTTTTAGTCTTTAAATATATAAATAAAAAATAGAAATTGAATTAAAAAATTAACAAATGTGAATTTATCATTGTTATTTATTTTTATTTAGTAATTTAACATATTTTTTGTTATATATGTAAACATTTTTTTTGAATTACAATAAGTAACTAAATTTTTTAGTAATTTAATTTTTTTTTTATTCATACGGCCGAACCAAGGTCGAATCATGACCACATGGGCTCGACCGGATGGGCCAACAGCGGGGTAGGGCTCATTTCAATTTATGTGGGTTGGGTTGACCCGGCCCGTAACCCGTCGTGGTGAGGACTTTTTCTAATGCGGGCCGTCACCGGGCTTCATCAGAGGCAGGCCGACCCGGTCCGTCTAACCCGGATTGACACTTCTACCTATAAGTCACATCAAGAGCGTCACATCGTTGGCTTTAATGGAGAAGTCAGCAGGTTGTCCTATCAGTCTTTTCATACTTGTAGTGTCAACAATTGGGAACAGACTCTTCCGTGCTCTTGGCATAAAAGTAGTGACACCGGAATGAATGGTGACAGTATACTAAGTCACAGGGATAGGCCATGTGGATGTCCACGTGTTATGTGAAAATGGGGCGTAACACTACTGTTAGATGACAATCATCATCAACAAAGAATTCAAACTAAAAACTAGAATCTTGATAGATTTGGAAGCTGATCAAAATTGTATAAGAGAATGTCTTATACCTACAAAGTAAAAAAACTCTTGATTGCTTTAATAGAGCTAGTGGAAAAAGACTTAATATCCATTACAAGTTATCAAAAGCTCATATTTGTAACTCAAGTATTTGTTTCAAAAATATTTTCTATCTTGTCAAAGATTTAGATCAAGAAGTTATTCTTGGAACTCCTTTTATTGTCCAGGTTTATCTGTTTCATGCTAATAAAGATGGATTAAGGACAAAAAAATTGGGTCAAGAAATTATCTTTAGCTTTACTAATCCTCCTTCTTATAAGGATGTAAATAAGGATGTAAATGCTCTCAAGCAAGCTTCAATTTCAAAAATTATCAACAATATTATTTTTAAGATACAACACATCAAAATTATTAAAGAAAAAATTAAATAAACAAGAATTGAAGGACAACTAAAAGAATAAAAAAAAATAAAGATAGAATTATTCAAATTAAAAAACAAATAGAAATAGAAATATGTTCTTCTATTCTAAATGCTTTTTGGAACTGTAAATAACATATAATCTCTTTACCTTATATTTCTGATTTAATGAGTTAAAAAGTCTACAAAATCCCGACCCATTCAAATGAATAAAGAATTAATTGAATATTGCGTCAAAGAAATAGATGATATAGAAGAAAAATGTTTAATTAGACATAGTAAATCTTTATGGAGTTGCTCTACTTTTTATGTTAATAATCAAAGTGAAATAGAAAGAAGAGTTCCAAAATTAGTTATTAATTACAAACCTAAATAAAGTACTTCAATGGATTAGAGATCCTTTATTTCAAAAGAAAGATCTATTAAATAGATTGTTTAATATATATTGTTGTATTCTCAAAATTTGATATGAAACTTGAATTTTGGCAAATTCAGATTAATGAAAAAGACAAATACAAATCATGTTTTAATATTCTATTTGGACAATATGAATGAAATGTTATGCCTTTTGGTTTAAAAAACACTCGATCTAAATTTCAAAAAATCATGAATGATATCTTCAATCCATATCAAAGCTTCTCAATAGTCTATATTGATGATGTTCTAATCTAATCTAAAAGTTTAGAACAACATTTCAAACATTTGAATATTTTTATTAGAATTATTAAGTCAAATGGTTTTAGTAATATCTACTAAAAAATTGTCTTATGTCAAACTAAGATCAAGTTTTTAGGATATGAAATTTATCAAGAACTTTTACCATAATCCCAAGAAGTTTAGAATTCTCCAATAAATTTTCTGATGAAATCCTAGATAAAACCAGTATTCAAAGATTTCTTGAATGTGTCAATTATGTGGCCGACTTTATTCCAAATACTAGGCAAAGTGTTTTTTTTCCGAAGATCTCTCCTAATCAAATTCTTATGTTAGCATTCATGTAATCAAGTTTCAAGATTATTTTCATTACAAAGTTCAAATCAAGAAAATATTGTAAGTTCTAATTTTTCAATTAGTGAGATTTCCCATGTCATATAGATATTCGGAGTCTGTAAAACAACAAAGATTAAGATCTGCATTAATTTTTAGTTTCAAATTACATAACTATTATTTTCCAATCTATACAAGTGATTTATGTTATTCTACTTATTTATCTGCTTATTTAATTTTATTCGTACTTATTATCTCAACATTTATTTAATTCGCACAGATAATCCCCATTCATGGAATTCGTCCAAAACTGTCGTTAAAGTGACTAAAAAAAGACATTATTGCCCTCAAATTTTAAATAAACAAAAAAACAAAAAGATACACACAAAAGAAAAGAAACAAAAAAAAGAAAAAAAAAAAAAGAAAAAAAAAGGTCTTCAATGATCTTCCACCCACCCCTCAAGCCCCAAAACCACCAGGCATCATGTTAAGCATTAAAAACTGTCGGCGACTCTTCTTGAGAAGTTGCGAAACCTCCGCAACAGACTTCCCTAAGACGTCGTTGGTGTTGAGATCGGACTAGTAGAATTTCACCCCCATGCAACGAGCCTTCAGAATATTGGGTGCTACACCAGAGTCGGTTGTAATGGTGGTTTTACACTCGTCGATGGGAAAGAACTACTGCGTCACCGACGGCTCACTCCCAAACGAACATGGACCTATATCATCATCGTCATGTGACACAATAAAGATGTTGTTGCTTCTTTTTCTTGTTCCCATCCATCACTTCTTTATGTATCTTTTTCATCGATGCAGGTGATGCTGAGCTCATGTTCCACTTAGATTCGACCTGTTTACCCTTTTTGTATTTTTAATAGAGAATTGGCCAATTTTCATTGGGGAATTCTTAATGAAAATCTATTTTTATTTTTATTGGGCATAAGGTAATGGCACATTAGAGCAAAGGTTTAAAAAAAGTTTCTAGAAATTTTGTGGGGGTGGCGATGATGGTGGGTGGGAATGTGGTGGTGGTGTAGTGGCGCATGTTTGAGATGGATTTGGGGGAGGGTCTTGGGGATTGAGGGGGTGGGTAGGGGTGAGATGGTTGGAGGACACTCTTTTTTTCATTTTTATCTTTTCCATTTTTTTTTCATTGTTTTCCTCTCTGTCTTTTTGTTTATTTAAAATTTGAGGAGAATATTGTCTTTTGCATTCACTTTAATGACATATGCGGATGTATTCTGTGAGTGAGAATTATCTGTGCGAATTAATTAAAGTTTGATGATGATAGTTGCGAATAAAATTGAATAAGGACAAAAATGTGACAAACTATCAATGATTGATAACTGAATATAACTAGTATACTGTTTATCGGTAGAATTCGACTATAGAAAAATAAATAGAGATTGATATAAGGAAGAATGTTGAAAAGGAAAGATTTGAAAAGAATGACGAAGAGAATGAGAATTGAAAAGGAGATAATTGAGTAAATTGGAAAAAGATTTGAAAAAATTGAAGAGAAAAATATAGTGGATTTTTGGGCCACTAGAAAATCCTTGCACTTATGATTAACCAATAAATAAATAAATAGTGGCTTGTCACGATCGTAAGTTTTCTCCTTTCTTGAAAAAAAAAGATATTGTGTGTCACTGCGACTTGTTATGATTTTCTCCGCTACTAAAAAAAAAAAATATCGTGTGTCACTACGTCTTCACCCTCACAAAATCATCTCGTCCACAAAATCATCCCATCCAATTCAATTCATTTTTCTAATTCGATCATCTATCACAATCAATCATCTCTAAAATCTTCTATCTCTTTAATTCATATATCAATCATCATCTCCCAATTATTTCTAAATCCTGTTCACCACCTCACCCTCAATTTATTATGATAATAGACTGTTAACAATAGATGGTATAGTAGTTAAATTTTGCGGTAGCTTACTGTGTCTTGAAGTACATCGGAATAGTTGCCAGTATAGCTGTTAATTGATTTATAAAATTAACGGAACAACAGGAGAAGAAATCTGTTCTCACTCTCCTTTGGAAGAAGGGCAGTCCTGCTAATGTCATCGCCAGTGAGGTCATGGAGGATGGCGTTTCTAACCCTGAGGGATGAGACCTTGGCGTCGCCTCGTCCCACCGTCCTGCACCTCCTCAACCATCTCATTTTTTCCCAATCCCAATCTCTCATTGCTGCCGTCCCCGACCTTCCTCCTCATGAGGCATCTATCTAAAATTCTACTTTTCCATGTGAATAGTGATGTGATTCTTCTGACGCTCTCACTCCAATTTGTTTAATTCTCCTTTTAGGTCACGTCTGACGTGATGTTCCTGTTGGAGTTGGCTCGAAACATTTCTCACACTGAAGGACTCGAGGATGTCATTACGTCCTTTATTGAACTGTCCCATTTTGTAAGTGTTTCATTGAAATTTTCTCCGGTTTGGATTGCAAAATCACGTTTCATTTCCATTGCTTAATTAGTTGAGGTTGCAAAATCCGTTTGCAGTGGGGAGAATAAAAAGAGAACATTGAGGATCCAATAATAATTCCAAATAGATGCAAAATTTAAGCTAGTAAAATGAGCAAATGCACCAAAGAGTGAGAGATTGGCTTGTTGAGATACAAAAAAGGAATAGAATATAAATTAACAAAGAGTAACAGGTAGAAATAATTTTAAGCAATGATAGAATAGTAATAAGATGATAAGTTCAAGTGGGTTCAAGCAAAGCTTAAATTTTTTAGTTATAAGTAATCAGTAAGGTTAAAATAAAAAACTTTTTTATTGATAAGACTTAGAAATAAGTTAGTTAGTTTCTAAATAAATAACTTTTTATACTTAGAACCATGAAAACAAGAAAAAAGTAAGTTGTCCAAACATGTTTGGAAATAAAAAGTTAATTAAAAAGAAACTTTTACTTTTTTGTAAGCTTAGCCAAACATGCATTTATGTGTGTTTCTAGAGGAAAACACTGGGCAATAATTGCATTAACATAATATATAGTAAATTTGTTAACTGGGCATTCCTCATATTTTTCATTATGTCTAATTATAATAGAAGAATTTTGTTTCCGTGCCCCTTTGCTCATCATTTGTGGGATTAAGTGAGATGTACAGACATCATCCCATACATGATCACCTGTATTAAACACCCGATGCCAATGAATGATCCTCAGTTTCCTTGATTTGCCGACTGTATATTGAGTTTAGAATATCTTTTGAACTTTGACCATTTCCATAATATTTTAGATATCCATGATAAGTTTTGAATTAAATAATTACAATGTGTTTTCAATATTAAAACGCGTTACTTAATAATAAAGTACATAATCATCCTGTGATATTTATGAAATGCTCCTAGAATAAAAGGCATTGATGTAGTCCTTGAAAATTCACTAGTGCAGTTGCAATTATTTTGTTGTAGTGTTTGTCATTTTATTCATGTGATCTACTGTATTAACATAAATATTTTTAGATGTGGCGCATCTGTAGTGTGAGTAATATTACCTTTTCATATCGCAGATCCACAGTGTCATCATCTGTGCTTCTTTAACAATGAATTCGACATCCTGGGCCCTTGTGCTTGATTCTTTCAAAAGGATTGTGGAAATCTTCATTGGCAAAGCTCAAACAAACAAAATTTTCGTTGGGAATGTTACAGTTATTAAAGCCACAAAACTATGCTTAGAAAGTATACGGTGCGATAATTTGCCCAATTTTTATTTAGTTTTATATTTTATGATGACATGCTTACGGCTCCATGTCGGTCCTTGCTTACCTACTCTTTCTCTAGTTTTCCCAGATTTATTTTTTGTTCTTATTCTTTTGGTTGGGGTAGTGGGAGCCACCAATTTTCCAAACATACTACAGTAATCTGTTTTTTGTTATTTCTGTCTAATGACCATCATGATCTACTGTCTCCAGGTGTCTTTTTAATTTATACCAGGCAACAGCTCTATTATCGGAAAATGAGCAACTATTAAACTTCCTTCTTCAAGTGGTCACGTGCTTTCACGGAGAGTCAATATACTCATCTTATTTAAGTGACAACCACAAAGTATTTGAATACAACAATGTATTGGAAGTCCAAACTATTGCGTTTACTATGATTGGTGAAGTGTACTCAAGAGTCAGTTCCTCCTTATCAGTTCGGATCTGGCAGTCATCAATTGAGGTATGTATACTGGATTACATTGGTGATGCCTACATAAAATGACTAATTCAGGTTTTACATTTTTATAGGTTCTCAGCAAAGTTATGGATATCTTGGCGTCTAAAACCCTCCTTGTGGAAGATAACATTATGGCCACGTAACAATCTTTTTCCTCTTCTTCAACTTATATTTTCGAAGACAATTGGATCATGAATGTGTTAATCAAAGAATTGGTGTCACCACAATTCCGTGCAGGTTTTATATCGAGCTTCTGCACTGTCTGCACATGCTTCTAGCAGATCCTAGAGGTTCTCTGTCAGGCCATGTAAGAAAATGCCTCTTTCAGATAAATGGAAAAATTAATCTCATAGTTGTAGGGTTTTGTGATCACGCACTTCTAGAAAGTATGATGTGTAAGCATTTTATCAGTTTCATTCATTGTAGTGAGTAATAATTTTTCAGGTGGCTGGTTTTGTAGCGGCATTGAGGATATTTTTTCATTATGGCCTTACTAATAAGTCCCATCTCGGTTCAACAAGCAAAAACCTAAATTTCGTAGAGTCAAGTAAATCAAGAAGTGGCCCTTATAGGCCTCCACACTTGAGAAAAAAGTTTGTGGAAAATGTACAGCTTAAAGATGAGGAATCTCTGTTTTCTTCTGAACAAGAATTGAGCTTATCGTCAGATTCAGATTGCAGTGATAATGATGGATCAGCAACAGATGCTCGCAGTAACCATTTTGCTAAGGCTAGACTAGGTGCGATTGTTTGTATTCAGGTTTGTTAGCTTCATCTTATTTCTCAATCTCGACTTCTTCCCTGGTTCATGAAGTTGTCGAAATGCCGTTCATTCCCAGTATGACAAGCCTTGAGGTTTATTTTAATGTTTCTAAGATATAATATAAGTGTATTCTGCTAAAATTAGAAGCGTGAAAAATAATAGAAGACTGCAAGCCGTGCGAGTGCACATGTATGGATGGGGTCCAGATGGTGACACTTATGTGTTATGTAATTCATTGACTGTATATATAAGAGGATAACATAGATAGATATTATAAATTCATAGAACTAGGCTGTACATAAGATTTAGCTATAAAATGTTCGATTTCCACATTTGCCACCTACATAGGTGGCATTTTTCAGTAAGAATGAGGGTTAGCTTCAAGGGGTTTTTATTCGATTTTTATGTCTGTCACTTAATGCCATTGGATGAACTAGTTTCTTATCAGTAGATGGTATGTTAAGAATGATGCTGTTTTTCTTATGTGGTCATCACCCGGAATTTTTCTATTGGCTGTAGGTATTCATAATATATTTTCAGAAAAAAATGATTTTTCTGTTGGTAAATCTAAAATGTCTTTTAACTCATGAATTTTGATGGAAGGATCTCTGCCGAGCTGATCCAAAATTGGTCACTGCTCAGTGGACAATGCTTCTGCCATCCAGTGATGTGCTACTGCCGAGGTGAATTGTTTTATTCCTCTTTTTTGTTGATTTGTATGGCTGTTGGGTAATTTCGTTGTGTGACATTTATGCTAGAATTTTCGAGTCTCTTTTAGTATTCTGTCTTCTTCACTTTGAACTTATGTTTCTTATCTGTAGGAAGTATGGAACTACACTGATGAGTTGCTTGCTATTTGATCCTTCTTTAAAGGTTTCTTTCTATTAGTTGCAATTATAATTTGATAAATTATCTCTGTTGATAACTCTATTCTTCTCTTTTATTCTCTTAAAATTCTGTAAAATGACAGGTATATTACACTTTTCTTGGTTATTCAGGCCATGAAGTATTGAATGTGTTTTTCTAATAGTGCATAATTAAATTCATTGATACTTCTACTATGTTGCCTAGGTGCGGATTGCCGCGGCCACTACTATTATGGCAATGTTGGATGGACCTTCATCTGTTTTTCTTCAGGTAGCAGAATTCAGGGAATCCTCCAAATGTGGGTCTTTTACAGCACTTTCTAGCTCACTCGGTCATATACTAATGCAGCTACATTCAGGTATCATAAAGAAATTTTGCTATGTCTTGTATTTTGGACCTCGTGGTGAAAGTGAGTCTGTTTTCTATTGTTCTTTGGACCACCCTCCCTGGCATAACTATATTTGGTTTTAGCTTCACCAAGAAGTATAAATGGCTAAAGTTACTTTTATTAGGTACTTTGTATTTAATCAAACATGAAACCCATAGTAGACTGCTGGCGCCGTCATTCAGAATTCTGATGCTTTTGATGTCGTCCACACCGTAAGTGCTTTCAACTGCATATTTCAATGATCTCTTGGTGTTGTTCCTTCTAGTTTCTAATCTAGCATTGATATGTTAGACATCTGAATTAACCACTCTGGTTGTTTCGGATGTGTTGATGCACTTAATAAAAAAGAATTCATCTAAGATGGGCTCAGCCAGTTGATAGTAGGATATCCCCTCAGATCTTACCCAGTAGTGTTGTAGTTATTTTGGTATTATGGAGTGACCATTCAGTTCTTGAAGTAGTTTCCTTGTTCAGGAAATGAAAAGGAGTTGGGGGCTTTTGGTCAGAGTAGTTCTTTCTCCATCCCATATTCCATCTGTGGTCTAACATTATGAGGATTTTGAATCATTATATTCTACTACTCAACGTTGTTTCCCGGTATAGTTCGCGTTTCTTTCTTAAAAAAACATACATACCTAATTTTGTCCAAATTTATATAGTTGGAAAAACGCAGAACTATTTTATGGGTTAGGCTATATGTTTGCAGAAGTAGGATTCCTTAAATTGGGAACCAGAGAGTCTAGAAGAGCAAACTCCAGTTTAATAGACATGTGTGTATGGATACCTTTTTTTTTTTTTTTCCAGTGTAATCATGTACCAATTACTTGTCTAAAATATGCATATCTATATTTTGTCATTGTATAGATATTCACGGATGTCTGCAGAGCTACTGTCAACAGTTATCTCTTCAGTTCAAGCAAGAATTGATGAGGGCTTCCCATTGCAAAGTGATCGAAATAGCTTACTGGTTAGTATTAATAAGTTATGCATGGTATAATCAACTGTCAAACTCCCCATTACCTGCTCCTATTTGATGGGCAGTATCATCTCCTTGTCCTGCTTTTCTTTTTCATTTTCTGCATTCTTTTTTTAGCCTGTTGTGCATCTAAATTTTGAGCTTCCCTTTGGATCCATTTGAAAGCATTGATTGTTTCAGTTTCTCTTTTAATGGGTACTTTTTTATTGTTTATGTAATAATATTTTATGCCACCGAGAGAAAAGGATACAGATGAAATCTAAGTACCATTTCTTCTTGCCGTTGTCAGGCAGCTGCAATTAATTGCTTGACAGTAGCTCTTTCTGTTTCACCATCCTCAATGAATGTCAACAATTTTCTTCTAGTGGAAGTTTCAACAGGTTAGTCTTTTGTGTTTGAATATACCATGCCACTTGTGTTGGGTAGTAGGGTGTGAAATTGCATGTTCTCGTTCCTCGAGATGGTGCTTCTTGTAAGTTTAGAGGTTTGGAGTTATGAAGATGGGAAAATACTTGCCATGTGCTTTATTAGTAAGTTCAGAGCTTCTGGATGTAAAGGAATGCAAAACTTTTGAGCAACAATTTTACTCTTTAACATTGCCCTTATTTGAGGATAGAGCACTTCTCTTTGCATATTTTTTGTTAAGACTGCAGGAAATGTCTATGAGACAACTTCTGTGCATTTGTGGAGATGGAATTACCTTTTTTCCCTGAGAATAACTTCGCCTCTCTTTTTATATTTCTCTTTCTGATTTCATGAATATTATACTGTGTCATCTAGAGTTTGACAGATTTACATGTACGGTAATATGGTTTTCCAGGATTTCTTGATGGTCAACGGAAATCTGGAGTTTTGTATACCTTAGTTCATTATTCTGAACAGCAAACAAGCCCATCAGTAAGCTTAGAAGCACTCCAGGTAACAGTTATGCTTCTGGAAAAAATAAAGTTTGACTTCTGTAAGGTTCAATATTACTTGCTGCATGTGTTCTATTTTTCTGTGTATGGTGAGTTGCGCCTGTTATGAATAATTATCACTGCTGACCTGCTTTTTGACAAAAGATGAATTTGCTAGTCTGTGTGTTCTTTGGGTTTACAGTTTCTGTTAATATGTAATTCTGAATGATGCAGGCTATGAAAAGGTTCAAAAAGGTTTTTGGAATTTGTTCAGCTTCTAGTTCTGCCCTTTTTTAGTTGCGTCACTATCAAATTTAGTTGAATCTTAGTTGTTTCTTTGTATGAAAATTCCACCATGTGAGCTTATGATGTAAAATTGAATCTAGTCTTTATGTAAGACTTATTGCTAACATAAGTGTACCACCAACGTCCATCACAATTATTTGTTGTTCTACCTACTCTTCCATTACATCCTTGTCGACCTCCATTTCGAAAATGGGCGGGCCACCATAATTCTTGCCCAAATTGATGTTCCCAAATTGGGGTTGAAGGAAGCAAAAAGATTTGTATCGAACTTTAACTCAATACAAGATCCATAATCGGCAGGCTTCGCATTATTCATGGCACTCCATCCATGCATGCAACCCATGGTCAATTGCTACTCTGTTGTCGCCTACTCCACCTAAGATTTAAGCTATCGCGCGCTTTGCGCACTTTGCCGATCAAAAGACTCATCACATCTTGTTGTTGGCTTATTATCACGGACAATGTTGTATCAGCTGATGACAAACTAGTGTAATCTTCTCTCTATTGTACTTCTTGTGACAAATGAATCCTTAAGGATCCAAGTGTCCACTAGAACTAAATAAACATAAATAGAAAGACTGAAAAGGAATACATAAGATTTTCTTTATAAAATAATGAAAATTCAACTTTATTCGTAACACTTATATTTAAATAGATTGGTTCTACATAATGAAATAAATCGAAAATAGGTAGATGTTTCATAAATTTTCATGAAATAACCGACTACTATAAATATCTTCGTATCGACCACCTCGAACTGCTAATTTGTTGAAAAAGTGAAACAAACATAACGTGAGATAAAATCTCAATAAGTGTGCATGAGTAATTTTCTTTTCTTGTATATGTATTTCAACAGAAAATTATACTTGCATAGAAAGATATGAAAATTAGACCAAACTTAGATAGCACCAAATTTTCGTGAATAACACTACTAAATTTCAGTCCGTTCTTAACATATTTTACATGATATGGAACATAATATAAACATAGCCGTGAAATAACATATAAAAAAAATTACTCGCAGTCAATATAACGTAACACTTACTTTATGATTGAAACTTGAAATAAAGTAAGATCATATCAAGAACTTGTAATTCTTCTCTTTTCTCTCTTATTCTAAGGAGATAAGAAGAAGATTGTGTATTTGTGTGTTTTTGTTTAAATAAGGGGTGGGTATTTATAGGGGAGGTTGAAGTTTGTCATGCATAAAATTTTAAATTTCATTAATTACTTTTCTATATTACTTGTATGCATATGCATATACATTATTAGAAAAATATAGATTCTTACCTTAAATTATATGCATGATTAAATACTTATTTAAGCTAATCACATAATCATATACAATCTATATTAGTATTTAATTACATACATAATTAAAGACTAATTTAAGTTAATCATATAATATATACAATTATATACATATTAATATCTAATCACTATTTTATCTACCATATATATGCAAGAGAGCATTAATATATATATATATATATATATATATATATATATATATATATATACATATTCATACCTTAAATTATATTCATGATTTAAGCTAATCACAATAATCATATATGTGTATATACAATATATACATATTAACATTTAATCAACTATTTTATCTATCATATATACATAAGACATTAAGGATATATATATATATATATATATATATATATATATATATATATATATATATATATATATACGCATGATTTAAGATAATCACATAGAGAGCTTACCGTATCGTCACGGAACTCCATGTTAGCATGTAGGTTAAAAAAACAAATCTGGCCGACCCATTTAATTTGAAGAACAACCCCGTTTCCATTGTCAAAATCCATTTCACCTGCCCTAAATCGCCTCCATTTGCAGCGCTTATTTTCGTGACTTCCATCTCACAGTCGCATCATCGCGCTGCCATTATCAAACTCCGACTGCTATACTTCTCAAACTCTGGCTGTTTCCCAAAAAGATAAGTCATCTATATGATTTTAATTGTTAACAGTAAATAAGATATTAATAAGAGGCTAAGATATTATTTCAACTAGTAAAGACAATCATCACCGCGCTATGCATGGCTGCAATTCACCGATTGCATTTTGGAATAGAGATTGCGATAACCTCTAATCGCAAGTCATCCGGGTTTACCAAGCCAAGATAAGGTTCTGATTGTCTCCTACTCCTAAAATCATGAACTCATTTATTCTACAATTCCAAACATCATCAAAGCCTCTTTCATTTACTATTCATCTAGCACACAAAATTCAATTTAACCAAATAATAAATACATCAACATACAAGAGTTTGTTCTCACATTCCAATGATTTCCAACAAGAAAGGGAACAACATCATTGGGTGAAAAGAAGTTCCATCTTCCTCTACCCTCATTATTATCAACTTGTAGCCCAACAGAATATCTACATACCGATTGTTGGATTCGAGCAATATGAAATGTTACCAACTTGTGATTGTTTAGGAGGGAGCACTTTAGCACACAGGGCGGTGGTCAATTTCGGCGGAGTGCGCAAAGGGGGATTTGCTGTCCAGCGAGCAAATGTCCACTATACAGTCGTGATTGGGTGCGAGCACAATCGGAGATCACAGCCCTGTTACTTCCACTTCACCTGCAATCGAGAGCGCGCCTTTATCAAAGCCAAGGCGTTGGTGGTTTCGCCCACTAACATTAAATCGCCCTTATAGCTCTTTAAAAATCGCCCAAATTTTCAAAACCACGACTACAAAAAAATGGCAACGAGCGGATAAAAAAAAATAGCGATGGCGGAGTTTGAGAAAGCGGCGTGACAACGACACTGATCGTGTAAGGTGGAAGTGCGAAAATAGGCGCTGCTAATAGAGGCGATTTAGGGCAGGTGAAATGGATTTTGACAATGGAGACGGAGTTGTTCTTCAAATTAAATGGGCCGGCCAGATTTTTTTTTTAACCCACATGCTAACACGCAGCTTTGCTGACATGGAAGCTCCATGTTAGCAATGAGTTAATTTTTTCCTGCCTCCAAGAACGGGACTCATATATACAATAGGACATTATATATATATATATATACACACACAATCATATACACATAAATATTTCATCAACTATTTTATTTACCATATATATACAACAGGAAATTAAATATATCTATTTTTAGTAAATTATTGATAGACAAGATTATTGTTCATGACATTATTGATGGGACAAAAATCTGCAAATATCTGATAATTGCAGTTAGGTCCTCAACTATTAGCAAGTTTGTAATTTGGTCCCTAGATTTTCGTGTTTGTGTAATTAAGCCTTAAATTCTAATTTAACGGCTAGTAACAAAATTTTAGGGTGTTGTCCTTCCTCCACAAAGATTCGCGGACGAGCAGTGACCTCCACAATAGCATGATGGAGCGTAGACTAGATACCAAACTGATGTAGTCGGAAAGGTGAGAAATAGGAAACACAAATCCAATCTCGTTGATTTACACAACATACCTAGATGGATTGATCAATTAAGAGAAACTCCACAAATTTTATTACTTTATTGAAAACAACCCAAGTAACAATGAAACCTAATTCTAGCTTATAAAGGAAAATAAAAAAAACCCTAAACAAAGATAAACTCTAGGAAAGCTAATTTGAATAAATCTCTTACTAATCAAAACATGGAAATAAATTATCTTGACACTAAATTTCCGTCAAAATGAAAAAAGTGCCAATTTGAAAGCCTAAACGATGGAATTTGGCCACAAAACCAGTAGGCTCAAGGGCATTGGCCCATGAGTTCTGTTCAGTCGCTTGTTTCTGCATGGAAAAGTGGTATTACTAATCCAATTACGACATGGTTGACTTGGTCAAAGTATCCAATTGCATCACAGGTACTCTTCATTAGCGTAAAGATCAGCTCCTGTTTCATATTTTCATCTGTTTCTTTGAGTTATAGCTACTGATTGGATTTTGGAAATGATAGATCCCTTAAAATCTGATTCCTCGTACAGTTAATAATCTCCTAAAATGTTAAATAATTGGTGACTGTACAAACTGCCAGGTCTAAACTGAAAAGGTTATGCTCCTTATAACGCCTTGAGTCATGAGCTTAGTAAACACGGTGCAGGAGTGCTAAACAGCAACAGTAAAAATATATTTTTCAACTAGATGTAAAATAGTTTTCTAAGATATGTTAATGGGGAACAAACAACAAACTAAGCTAATATATTTGGGGTTGGCTTCATGAATCCTTTTTCGTCAGTTTTAATGGCTGTCATGTTATTGAGAATATACAAAAGGACAAAAAACTGATAAGCTGTTTGTTGTAGTTGGTGTTTAAGCTCATTGTTTATAAGACTAGCAGGAAAAAAAGGAGCTTCCCGATGGACAGGGTTCAACCCTGAGAAATATTTTTCTGCATAATATAATGATGTGGCAGTAGTGGTTTGTAAGACGATTATGCGGTTCTTTTTATGAAGTAGATTGAAGTGTGAAGTGGCGAGGTGCAATTTTCTCTTGTGAGCCTTCCAAGCATGAAATTTTCTTGATTACTCCCTCCGTACCACAAAGATAGACCCGCTTTTTTTTCCACACTGATTAAGAAAACTCATTTAATGTAATTGAAATTATAAAAATTTCACACAATTTTCTAATTATACCCCTATTTAAGTTAAATAGAAATAAAAAGATAGATATGTATATATATATATATATATATATATAAGAGAGAGAGAGAGAGTTACGGAAAAAAAAAAAAAACATAAATGAAGGTTTAGAGAGAAAGTTATATAGATAGAGAGAATTACATTAGGAAAAATAAAAAATAAATGAAAGTTTATAGAGAGATATTTTGGTTGATAACAATGTAAATTAAATAAAGGTATATTAGGAAAAATAAAAATTTAATATATCCTGTATAAAGTAAGTAGCCTATAATTTGGGACAGATAAATAAGGAAAACATGTCTGTCTTTGTGGGACGGAAGGAGTATTTGTTTATTGCTCCTTTCCTGGCCATGTTCTTGATTGCTGTATACATGTAGATGTTGCCTTCCTTAACTTACATTAGGTTTAGTTTGGGAAACCATGGAACTAATTTTGCTGATGCTAATTTCTGCTGCTTCATTTAGATGATGAGAATCTTATAAAATATTAATAATGGAACCGCAGAAAAGCCTGTCCAATGTTTCGGTACAACTTTAAAGACCGAGAGAAAAAAAAAAAAAAACACGGTGTTTAGACTGGGTGTCACAGGGTGCCTTCTGTAAGGCTCAATAACGGGTATCATGTGGCAAAGTAGCCTTCTTTGCTGGGCTACTTTTGCCAAAGTCACCATTGCATGATAATAATGTTTAATATTATTATATCAACTATGCAATCAAAGAAATGTTTCTCAGGAATAGTCAAAGCCAAAACAAATTCACCAAATTAACTTTATTGATGATTAAATATATGCAGAAAGCTTGTTATAAATGTGGAGCTGAGTTCAACTACAGAGACCTTCTAAATTTCTAATACTTACTACCTCTGGTAAAAGAAGAAAACTTAAGTGTTACAATAGACATAAAAAGGATGAGGAAACCGAATATCTCATTACAACAACTGATACAAAATTGAAACAACATCACCAGTAGGCTCCTTTGATGTATAAAAGTTGTTTATTACTCAGGATATATTGTTGGATGTTGATGTTGGATAGCTGCTAGATTGTGGCTGCACAGGTCCAAATGCAACATTGCGAGGTGCCCTTGACATTTATCCCACCTATGTTTGTGATGTCCTTGATTCCTTTGACTGAATTCTGGGGTGCCTGGTCTGGTTGCGTGATGTATTCCTGATCTACAAGTTAAGGCTTTAGCATGCTCCCACCGAGGATCAGATAAAGTAGAAAACCTAAGTGACACCGGGCAGGCATAAAAAGGACGAGGATTCATATTCCTCATTTCAATTGTTGATAGAAAATTAAAGCAAAAAACCTAACCACTAGATTCCTTGAGATGTGGAGAAGTTGTCCCCGAAGCTAGGGGTCTGTTTTTGGAGGATTACTATAGGCAGTGGATGGGCGTTGCCTTCGGATATGAGGGGGACAAGGGGAAAAATATTGAGGCAGCCCTTGACACTAATGCTTACCTGGTTGAGTTGCTATTATTTCCACATTCTCTTGTATTAAATAGAATATTTGATGGTAGGTCTTATTTTTGTCCAAATCTGAATCTAAGGTATCCAGAGCATTTCTATATGCGGCTTTGACAACATATCCCACATGTGGTGCAATTTATTTTCAGCTGATTATAGACTACTAACAAATCTAGTAGAGATTTTTAAAATAAGCAATAATCAGATTTTTTAATCATTTAGCTCATAATTTATAAGCAGGTCTATAGACTATTTGAAGACAGTCTTCCTATTATATTCTTACTAATTTGTTTGACTTTTTAACAGTTGCACCAGACCATTTACTGTTTCTTGTAAGATTCATTTGTCTGATAATAGGAATGAACTAGAGGGGAGAGAGTTTTTCACTGTCACTATTGACATACTACTGATGATACGGCAATTCTATATCATATTTCAAGCTTCAAATCTTAGCTTTAATTTTATGCCTTTGGAATGGCTGTTTCATGAAGATATATACACATAATTATCATAGTACTGTGCAGCTGGTGTCTTTGTATATCAAAATCTTATTGATCTTGATGTTTTTTGGGTGCACATGCCAACATCTTTTAGATCCTTGACAGCTTGCTTTTTAAAATTAATTGTTCTCACTCATTGCTTTGTTTCCTTTTTTCCTTTTGCTGCTTCTCCTTCAGTATATTCAGCTTGTTAACTGAGTTTGTGGAGCAGGAAAGCCATTATGCTTCTTTAAGTCAATCTTTGTGTCATTTACTGTACAATTCATATGCTCTCTTGAATATTTATAAGATATGTTTCTTGCTTATTTTGCAGGCTCTTAAAGCTATGGCACACAACTATCCTAATACATTGGTTTTATGTTGGGAGCAAGTTTCCTCTACTATTTATAGAGTTCTGAAATTCTCCCCTGAGGATCCAGCAAGATCATGGAAGAGCAATTTTGAAAACACTATTGGAGCAGTCAGGGAGAGAGTCATGGCAGCTGGGATCAAGGTGGACACTCTCTTCTTTTACATGGGTTTTTTTGTTGTCTATTAACTTCTACTTGTGTAATAAACATGTTCTTTCTTATTATTACTTGGTTTTGAATTCTTTCTTCATTATTTTCTACCTTTGTTGTGACGGGAAGCTAGGAACTGCAAAATGTCATGGGTTTATGTTAGTTAATCATCAGGGGTGTTTGTAAGTGATTTGTTTTTTGAATGGGAAAGGCAATGGAGAGAAACGGAAGAGGCGAACTCTCTACTTCCCTATTTTCTCACCCCCACACCAGTATTGCACATTTCCTTGGGAGATTTGGTCTTGATTTTTATGAACTTTGGAAACATGTTTTTCCTGTTTCTGTGACTTAATCATTGAGTAAAACTTTTTGGAGGTGCCAAGGAAGCTGAAGTTTTATGGAGGTTCCCAATGATGACCCTCACGTTGTTCAAATGGCATGAGAGGAACACTAGAATTTCGGCATCGTTCTCTTAATGCTGATTTCTTATGGGTTCAAGTAGTATTTCTTTCTTCACTTTGGGTGAAGGCTGCAAGCTGTTTTGCTGGTCTAGCTATATAGAATGTTCAACTGGGCTGAAACACAGTTTTTTAACTTTATTTCCCCAACTTTCTACTTTTTGTACACAAGGATTTTTTGTCCTTCATTTTTATCCTCCTATCTTTTGTTAAACTCTGCTTGTATTGAAAAATTTGCACACTATGCACGTGGCACATTGGTAATATGTTTGAGCAATATTTTGTCACACACTCCTTGGAGGATGGAGCCGCTGTTTACTCATTCTGGAAGTGATATGCTTTTATTTTGAGTAGATTACTGGAAGTGTCCCGTGGCCTTGATAACTACTCCCACTATGGGGAGTAGATCATTTCCCATAGTTTTTAATTAAACTTTTAAATTTTTTGTAAGGTATGTATTTTCAATATGGTTTATGGTTTATTTTAAGTAAATTTATTTATTCTTATAATGGTATGTTTGATTTTGATTAAAATTAAATTTTTGTAAAAGTTGATGAAATATGTAGTTGAAAAGTTGTGGATTCCATCTAATGTGCGATTAAAATTAATTGTTGACTTTGATTTCAATTTTTTAGCAAAATTTTAAATAAAATCAAACAAGCCCTAAGTTTTTGTTTTATTTTATTAGTTTATATTGGGGGTTATGCCTCAAAGAGCCTCAAGGCTTATACTTTGCCTCGCGAAGTCGAAACACCTCAATAGCCGATTTAGATTTTTAAACAATGATGATAGCAGCTTTGCTCTTTGTATAAATCCCCAGTTTGTGGTTTGCTTCAATTGGTATATCTCCTAAATCACCTGAGCATACCGGTTTCTTTAAGTACATCCATACTATGCTTTCTTCTTTAAGTACATCCATACCATGCTTTCTTTATGATAGAAATATTTTGTGTTTTGATCTTGCAAACTCGATAGCAAGGGATTCTTTTAGCCTTCCTATTTCAGCAACATAGTTCCTTACAATAATATCGTCTACATAGACAATAAGGACTCTTATCATACATTTAGCATGCATGTAGAACATAGTATCATCGGTTGGGCTTTGAAGACATCCCATTTGTAAATCTTTCAAATCATGCTCTTGGTGATTGTTTGCAAACCATAAAGCGACTTATTCAATTTGCACACGGTTCCTTCAAATTTTGCTTCAAATCTTGTAGAGAATCCATGTATACTTTTTCCTCTAACTCTCCATGCAAGAAAACATTCTTCACATCTTGATGTTACAAATGTCATTCACAATTGATAGCTATAGATAACAAAACCCATATTGTATTCATCTTTGCAACCATTGCAAACATATCTTGGTATTAATGTCATATGTCTGGTTGAATCTATTTGCAACAAGACGAACCTTGTGTCTTCTTGCACCGCTTCTTTCCACCGTGGATCTTCTAGATCTTCTTGGTTCCCTATTTTTCCTTTCAAATTCGTAGGTAAAATTGGAGTGGTAGTTGTAGTCGTAGGCATTTTTTAGGATGTAAACTTTTTAGGTATAGGATGAACAACCCAAAATTGACCTTTTCTCACTCTTTCCATGGTGAGAAGTTTGGGTAAAGTGTGATTGATTTTAAAAAAATTTGACATCCACGGAGACAAGAAATTTACGAGATATAGGAGGGAAGCATTTATAACCCTTTGTGTTGGACAATCCACAAGAAAAATGCATTTAATAGATCAAGGATCTAGTTTGCTTTGATTTAGGGATTGAACTTGAACAAATGCAATGCTTCCAAACACTTTCGGTGGTGAAGAGGACAAAATATGACTAGAATTTGGGTGGAGTTGTTTAAGACTATCTGGTGGGGGTACTAACTTGAGAACACAAGTCAGAAGTCTATTAATTAGATATGAGGTTCTTAAAATAGCCTCACGCCCAAATTGTTTAGGAAAACTCATTTGAACATCAAGGCTCGAGTTACCTCTAACAAATGTCTGTTTTAACGTTCAACTCCATTTTGTTGGGGCGTGTCAACACGAAGATTGATGAACAATTCCATTTTGTTCCAAATATGTTCCCGTAATGTGAGAAAAATATTCTTTTTCATTGTCGGTTCTCAAAATACTGATATTTGTTTGAACTATGTTTGGATCATTTTGGGGAAAGGTTTGAAAAACTTTTGAAGTCTTAGATTTTTCTTTTAAAAGATATATCGAACACAAGTCTGATCATCGATAAACGTAATAAACTATTTAGCTCATGAAACAGTGATCACATGAGGACCCTCAAATCACTATGAAGGAGAGAGAAAAGACTTGATTTAATATGAACTTGAATTGGAAAATGAGCACAATGATGTTTAGCAGATTCACAAGTTTCACACTTAAAAGTCAAGGACGTTTTTATTTTTAAACAAAGAGGGAAAATAATATTTTGAGATAATGAAAACTAGGATGTCCTAATCTAAGATGCCACAATTTTATTTCATTCTCACATTTCGTAGAGGTCCAACTTGGAAAGGCTTGTGATTCTACCATTTCTTTAAATTCCTCCTCAAGGATAAATAGGCTATAAACTTCCCTAGCACTGCCAATTACCTTTCTCGTACACAGCTTCCAAAATAGACAATGAGTACGAAAAGATTTAATCACACAGTTTAAGTCAAGAGTAAGTTTGCTGATAGAGAATGAATTGTATGATAAATTAGGAACATGTAATACTTAATTTAACATTAGAGTTCTTGAAACAAAGACCGAACCCTTTCCAGAACAGAAGAAACTGAACCATTAGCTGCTGTGATTTTTTGGTGACCAGAGGAAGGAATTTAAGATGAAAATGCCTTCGATGAACTAGTAGCCCTTGAAGACAATAATCTAAGGTCTGATATAGTATTTTTAGAACGGATTGCAGCAATAAGTTTGGGCTTGTTCTCCTTGTTATTTTCACTTTTCAGTTTTGTAAAACACCTAAAACTTGTTTGGTATGTTGTTTTTGAAAATACATTTGTGAAAATATGGTTAAACTTATAATTTAAAACTCAAAATTTGTTTTTGACGTAAAATACCAAAACATAGGGGAAATAAGCATTTAAAGAAAAATTCTAAAAAAGTGAAAATAGATCAAGCCCTTAATGGGGTTTTAAATAAAAATTCTTAAAAATTTATTTAAATAAAACATATTAAAATTCTCAGTCAAGGTCATTAATTTTTATTTTTTTATTTCCTATTTTGCTAATTTATTATTTGTTTGTGTTTTATTTTTGTAGGGAAAAGAAAATATTGTAAGTTTCACCAACTTTAAAATTTATATATTACTTGATAATGTATTAACATAAAATTGTTTTATTTTACTGAATAATCGAATTCATTGAATAATATGTCATAAAATAATTTCTCAAAATTTCAAACAAAACATATTTTCTAACTTTTGTTTTGAGAAATATTTTTTTAGAATGACAAACCAAACGCGTTTTCAGCTTACTTGAAACAAACTCTGAAAATAGAAATGTGAAAATAACTTCAACACAAAGAGAACAAGCCTTTACATGTTTGAGCTAGATTTGCATAAGAGGAAGGATTGGAAAAAAATGTGTTTTGACTCCTAAACCTATAAAGGTGCTCCAGTTGTTGTTGGGTGAAGATTGGCGATTCAAGGGGTCCTCTACGCCCTGCAACCGTAGACTTTTTCTGATCAGCTGCAATCTGGAGACCTTGGTGAGCATTGTTGGATGTTTGACTGCCTTTATCCCAACCTTGAGGTGCCCCATGTATTTTCCAGCAAGTTGCCTTTGTACGACAAGGCTTGTAACACCAAAGTTTGTTCTTTTCATCATTTCTTCCGCTAGTAATTTTTGTTCCACCAAATAAAGTTTTTTTTTTTTTTTTACCTCACCTCAGGTCTGGAAGCAGTAAGGGGAGAATTTTCAGCAGTAAGGACATAATATTCAGTTTTTACTAATCATTTTTAGGCTGAAATTGATTAGCAAAGAAGGCTAATCAGTAAACAAAATACTTCAGTAAGAAAAAAATTTCCAGAACCCTAGATGGCTTTGATACCATGTTGATTTATTTTTTGGGGGAGGGGATTCTTGTATTGAATCAGAAATGTTGGACTTATATAAGAAAAAAAGAGCTATTCTAGGCTAGTTTACAACCATACAATTAACATAAAATGGAATTAAATAATCTTAAAGACGTTACATAGCAGAAGATCAGGAAAATTGGCTCCAATTAAGGAAAATTTTGATTCTGTCAATTCCAGCAATCATGCTGATTCTGTCAACTCTACTAATCATACTGATTCTGTCAATGCATCAATTGTAACCAGATTTTCCACAGAACTTATATGCATTTGATTTGAAATTTCATTTTTAATGCCTAGATATGTGCATCTTGAGGTTAGTTGTTCAAGCTTTTTACGATAACTCTGTACAGGTTTTGGATGAATGTCTTCGTGCTATATCTGGCTTTAAAGGAACTGAAGATCTTTCAAATGATAAGTTGCTTGATAGCCCATTTACATCTGACTATGTCAAAACCAAGGCAGTCTCGTCAGCTCCATTTTATGGATTAGAGAGCCCTGCATCAACTAAGGATGAATCAAAAATGTGTGAGTTGGCAAGCAAGCGGTGGTCTGAAGCAATAGTCAAGCATATGCCTATGATCATTCAGCATTCATCAGCCATGGTTGGTTCAAATTACACCCCCTTTGACTTGTTTGTCTCTTGGTCATATCTCATTTAAATGTTATGTAAGTTTCAGTAGCATCAGACTTTCTATGCTGCTGGTCACCTTCTTAGCACATATCATGTATCTCCAGAGATTCAGGAGAGTCTCCTGCACTAATAAGATGTCAGTCACTGCATTATTTCATCAAATTTCAGGTTTTGGAAGCGTACTAATTAGGATAAGAAAGTTAGAAGCTTCATCATAGTTTTGATCATGTTACATCTCTCTACATGTTGGAGGTCTTGTACCGTAAGGTGGATGAGGAGGTGCAGAGGCTCTCTCTCTCTCTCTCTCTCTCTCTCTCTCTCTCTCTCTCTCTCTCCAATTAGGGAAGCTATGGTCCTTTAAGATGAACTGAATTTAGATTATAGGCCTTTTTTCTTGCCCTTTCTTATTTATGTACCTAATTCGCACTTCTCCATTGTGCAATACATTAGAATAACACGCCCAAGTTCATTACTGCTATTCCAAATTTGTATTTTTGTATGTAGATAAGATATTATCACCAACAGGGCATAAGGGAGCACATACATCCATCCGATTCGTGTGTTATTAACTCTGATTCTAGTGAAGGAATCTCTGTAGCCTATTTATAATTAATTGTTGTAACTTGCACCTATTTACAAAGTAATGGAGATAGCTTCTGAAAGATTTTTAGCAGTCTCATTTGAATTGGATCAATTTGAAAATGCATTTATCTTGGTTTATGCTGTTGTTGCCTTTTTGTTGAATTCTCCGTCGAAAGGTGGTATATGTGTTAAATATTATTACAGCTTGTCTAACATCGCTATGATGGTACCTTTAAATTCGTGGTTGGGCCGTCATGGTCCTTCTCACCATTGCCAAACTTTTCTTTATATCAAGAGAAACTCACTCAGGTACATATAGAAAACCAATATTTTTTCTTTTTAGTAACTTTCTAGTAAGCTTAAAATGGATACGAGTCTTTCAACTAAGCTATGAATTTCTTGTTTATACTAGAATCATATTAGTAACAAAGGGGTTCTCCCTCCTCATTTTCTCTTGGCGAATGTGGGATTAAATGCTTTCTTCTCTTATGCATGAGAAACTAGATACTCAGATTTCTAGCTATTTCTGAAGTTGTCAATTATAGAAATAGCAACCCAAGTTTCAGCATGTCCAGGAAAAGTCAATTTCATGTCTGTTCAGATTGGGCATTCAACAAAATTTGTTTGTTGGCCTATGTTTGCTTTGGAGAAAGAAATGGGATAGGGTACAAGGAAGGCTTGGTACACTTCCTAGGAAGTTTGTAGTTGTTACTCGATTTTGTCTGGTATAAGAAAGGGAAGTGGAAGGGAGAGAAGGAGAGAGAATGGGAGGAAAGAGTGGAAACCGTTTTATTTCTATGTTGATCTTTCGCCCCAGATTTCATAGCTTAGAAAGTTTTATGTTAGCTGACTGTCTTTGGGTTCTTCTTATCCTCCAATTTGAGAGAGAGAAAAAGGCCAGGAAGGGTGTGCTACCACCCTCTACTTTTTACTTTTCAATCCCCTTCATTTCCTAAAAAGCCTGCATATTTAAAACTGATAGCATCACGTATCCTTCACTTCCACTGAAGCTCAGTTCCCTAGAACATTATTAAAAACTGATAGGTATCCTTCACTTCCACTTCAGTTCCCCTCCCAATACCAAACCTATTACAACATGGGCAAGCAATTTTTTTAAAGTTCAGGGCTTGGGTTTACATCTGGTAAACTCACCTGCTATTTCATAGTTAGTTCTGTATTAGAGTTGTTCAAAGATCACCTCCAATATGGCACTGCAATGTTTGCTCGAATTTTTCTCTTTTCTTTTCTTATTTTCTTATTTTCTTTTTTTTTTTCCTGAAGTTCATTCTCACGCATAATTTGGAGTCACGTCATGTGTGTACTTTTCAAATGGCGGATTATTTAGTTTCTACATGATTCATGAAATACACATCATTGTCCTTTTGGGGGATAACATTTTATGTACGATCTTCTACTGGTTTGAGAGCTGCATGTACTGTTTTATCTAATGCATATTTGAATGATCATGTTCTCTATGGGCTTCCTTGGAACTGTGCATGTGGTGATTGGATGCATGAACAAAATTATTCCTGTACTTTCAGCAGTGACACGTAGTTTACTTTTTAACATGATTCTAAGTCACCTTTGCTTTTTCTTTGGAAGGTAAGGGCTGCAGCAATTACCTGTTTTGCAGGAATGACTTCTTCAGTCTTCTTTTCTCTGCCACAGGACAAACAGGATTTTGCCATCAGATCTTCTGTAAGTTCAGTACGAAGTAGCATGTTGTTTCTTCCATAAACTGATAATGCAAAAGCCATTTGATTTGCGATACACTGGTTCTTTGTAGATTGATGCTGCTCTAAGCGATGACGTTCCTTCAGTTAGATCAGCAGCTTGTCGTGCCATTGGTGTTATTGCGTGTTTTCCGCAAATATTTCATAGGTAACTTATCATTTCTATATCTTGAATTTCCGTTGAGAACTAGTACTCAACGAAGAGAAATCCCTGAAGAGTTTCATTCTGAACAGCACAGAGATCCTTGAAAAGTTTATCCAAGCTGCTGAGCACAATGCTCATGATTCACTGGTCTCAGTAAGCTTTTTCCTCTATGTTTTATTTCTTAAGTTGGTCTTAGTCATAGTTTCCGTATGCGCAAAGACTCGTTGAAGCACAAAGGGTTCTGGGGCTTAAGACAAGGGACGAATAAAGATGCATGCTTCATTTGAAGTGAGGATCATATTTAATTTGAATTGAAAAATCTCTACACATTCATAAATTTATTCAGAAAGTCTTATAACTGCTGAAATTGTAGTAAATTTTAGCAAAAATCAATTATTTTTCCTTTCCTTAAGAAAAATCAACACCAAAGTGATCTGCGAACAGGATTACATATATATTTCAATTTTAGCTACCAATCCAATGTCAGTGGCCGGCCAAAATATTTATGCCACATAAGAAGCTAATAAAATCAATAGTTTAGATGTAATAAGGAATCAAGAATCGAAAAATCCCAAAATTTAAAAGTATCTTTATTGTTACATTTTCTCTTTCCTTGCTTTCTTCTTTTATCCGTTTTTGTGCTTAAGCAATAAAAAAGCTCCTTATTCATGACACACTGGCCTAATGTGCTTAGGAGGTTGCCTGGTCTTGCTTATAATAGCCACGATCCCACTAAGTCTAGCCATGCTTTTTTTCTTTTCTTTTTTGAAGTTTCTTCTCCTTTGTATGCCGTAGCATTTTTGCTTGGACTTAGGTAAACATATTAATGACAAATTTCAGGTCCGCATTGCAGCTTCATGGGCCTTAGCAAATATATGTGATTCTATTCGTCATTGCATAGATGCACAGCCTTTTGAGACAGGTTCGATGGGTGAGCTAATGTTGGATTCTTACATCTTTTTCTCCACTAATATTAGATTCAATTCTTCAATCTTATTTTCTCCATTGTGATAGCTTCGAGGAGGGTACTCGATTTATATCATTACTAGCGGACAGTGCTTTGCGGTTGGCAAGTGACAATGACAAGGTAAACAAGCAAAGTGCAATGAGTTTACTGTTTTATTTTTAGCACTTTTGTCAGTCATAATTGCCTCCACTTAGTTATTATCATCACCAATTTGATTATCTCTGGCTTCTAAGGATCTAGTAGTGATTGGTGAAGATGCATTCATGTAGCAAAGCTCAAATTTCTTTGGAACAAGACTTAGTTACTCTTGTTGTGTGTCTATCTATATTTACTAAGCTTTAATATGCATGTGATAATTGTCTCCACTTAGTTATTATGGTTACCAATTTGATTATCTGTGTATCTGCAACATATCTAATAATGAACATATCTATTAAGGAACCGAATGGAGTCGCGAATAAGGGTTCATGTATCTAAGTTCAAATTTCTTGGAATAAGGCTTAGATTGTTATTGTTGTTGTCCGTCTCTGTTAATTGATTAAGCTTTGGCATGCATGTGTAAAAAGAATATTTACCACCCCCTATCGGAAAAAATCTAACCAAGCATCAAAATAAGATGAAGTTTTGTGAGAGCATCGAATTCTCCAAGGAAACTTGTTGAATATTGAGAGAATATATTTTCTTTTTGTATTGATGAATGAATAAAAGTGCTAATTAATTTATAGTTACGCCTTATAATTTGAATATGGAAATCAAATCACATAGAGTCAAATCTATATTAAGAGAAAAGAAAGACATTAATGGAAATGAAAGACAATATTTCTATATAATAAAGAATAAAAACTGTGATTTCAATATTCTTCCTCAAGTTAGATCATAGATGTTAATCATGTCCAACTTGACAATGAAATCATCAAACGTTGTCTTGGAAGCCCTTTGGTGAAGATGTCTGCAGTTTGGTCTTTTGTAGAAACATAAGTCATGTGAATAATTCCCATCTCCACCTTTTTTTAATGAAATGTCTGTTTATCTCTACATGTTTGGTCTGATCATGTTTCACTGGATTAAGAGAGATTGATAGCTGCTTTGTTGTTACACTATAATTTGATTGAAAGTTTTACTATGATTTGCAATTCTTCTAAGAGTTTCTTCACCCATAAAACTTACACATCCTTTGTGCAACTGCTCTAAACTCAGCTTCAACACTGCTTCGATCTACTATATTTTATTTTTTACTTCTCCAAGTCACCAAATTTTCCCATACAAAAGTACAATACCCCGTAGTAGATCTTCTATCTTCTACTGTGCCAGTCCAATTTGCATCTGTAAACATTTCTACTCCTTGCAATCACTTTTCTTGAAAAATAATCCCCTGCCAGGAGATCCTTTAAGATATCTGAGAATTTTGTACACAGCCTCCAAGTGAGTTTCTTTTGGTGAATACATGTGTTGACTTGCCACACTTATCGCAAAAGAAATGTCTAGTCTAGTGTAGGATAGGTAAATAAACTAATATCTCGATATTTGTCTTTGTCAACTGGTTCCTCAACATTTTGTCTTTTTCCCTACTTCAATTGGGGTGTCACTTGGTTTGTACCTAAGCATGCCAGTTTCTGTTAAAAGATCAAGGACATATTTTCTTTGAGAAACACTAATTTTTTTCTTTGATCTAGCAACATCTATCCCAAAGAAGTATCTCGTCTTTTCAAATCTTTTGTTTCAAACTCTTTGGCCAATACGTTTTTTAATCTTTCTTCCTCTATCATATTATTTTCCAGTTAGGATTATATCATCAACATATTCAGTCAGAATGGTCTTCCACATGTCCTCAACATATTCAGTCAGAATGGTCTTCCACATGTCCTCAGCTTGCTTGAAGAACATAGTATGATCTGATTGTCTTGCTGATATCTTTGCCCTTTTATCACCCTGACAAACCTATTAAACTATGTTCTCGAAGACTGCTTAAGGCCATAAAGTGATTTTTTGAGTTTGCACACTCTGTTGTCTTGACTTTCAACCCTGGTGGTACTTCCATATATATTTTCTCTTTTAATTTTTTGTTCAAAAATGCATTCTTTATGTCAAGTTGTTGAAGTGGCCAATCCGAACTAGCCGCCAAAGTTCAATTTGGCTACTGGAGCAAATGTCTCCGTGTAGTCAATGCCATAGGTTTGTGTAAAATCTTTTGCTATCAAGAGAGCTTTGTACTATTCTACACTTTTATTTACTTTGTATTTTACTGTGAATATCCACTTGCATCCTACTGGCCTTTTTCTTTTCGGTAATATTTTCATCTTCGAAGTTTAATTCTTCTCCAAAGTTCTCATTTCTTCTATTATTGCATTCTTCCATAAAGCTCTCATTCTTCCATTCTGGTATTGCTAATGTCTTCTATATATTCTTTGGAATTTTTGTATTATTGAGGGTGTGTTTGATTTTGATTATAATCAGATTTTTTGATAAAAGTTGATGAAATGTATGGTTGAAAAGTTGTGAGACCATGAAATATGTGGTTAAAATTAATAGTTGACTTTGACTTTAGCTTTTTTAGCAAAATTAATAGTGAAAATAAATAGGGCCTGAGTTTATAAGTAAAGACATGGAAACTAGTAGACAAATTTTTGTAAGACACAAATTTAGAAATAGGATGGAGTGTACACGAATGAGTTTTTTCCTGAGTACAATTGGTAAATCAATATCATAAGTGGTAAGATTACTTGTATAAGTGGGTGACTCAATTATACTTGGAGCTATCATCGGGTTCGATTCTCTTGGTGCTTCGGGTGTGAAATTCTCTTTGTACCTTGATTTTGGCCTCCTTGAATAAACAAATATCTTCCTATCAATTTGTGTTCCTACATCTCCCTTTGAGTTTTAGTTTCCTCCTGTATATGACACATTAGAATAAGGAGGAAGAGCATCAGAGTTTGGGTTGGGTTGAACTCAGTGTTTATTGGTGGTTCCGAAGTAGAAAAATCAAAGTTCATGGAATCTTCGAAACGGTCTTCATTATCTCTCCCTGAAGAGAAGTTTTTTTGAAGAAGGATGTGTTCTCAAAAAATGTAACGTCAAGGTTGATATGTATTCGTTTTGTGGACGGATCATAATACTTGTAACCTATCTGTGTAGGAGAATATCCAATGAAAATACATTTAAGGACTTGAGGATCTAATTTACTTCGGTTTTGAGAGTGAATGTGTACAAATGTGGTACAATCGAAAACTTTGAGTTGTAGTTGAGAATGTAGACGGGAGGTGGAAAACGAATGTTGTAGGGTTTGGAGAGGGGTTTTGAATGAGAGGACTCGACTAGGCATTCGATTGATTAAGTATGCAGATGTAAGGATGACATCCATTGAGAACATTTTTGGCATATTGGTAGTGAATATCAGGGCACAAGCAACCTCAAGTAGATGTCTGTTTTTTCACTCAGCAACCTCATTTTGTTGTGTATTGACACACGAACTTTGGTGGATTATTCTATTTGCTTTAAGATAATCTCCTATAGTAGAGTTAAACTACTCCGTGCCATTGTCACTATGCAGAATTTGAATTTGAGTGTGAAATTGTGTTTGTATTATGTAGTGGAAATTTTTGAAGACATCACGGACTTCAGTTTTCTCTTTTAATAGATAAATTCAACAGACCCGAGTATGATAATCAATAAATGTGACAAACTATTTTTTATGATTACAAGTAAGAAGTAAAGGACTCCATACGTCACTGTGTATCATAGTGAAAGGTTTTGATGATTGATATTTAGACTGTGAAAATGAAGTGCGTTGATGTTTAGCAAGACGACAAATTTCACACTGGAATTAATATTCTTTTTATTAGAGTAAATAGAAAGGAACAAGAGACTCAAATAATGAAAATTGGGATGACCCATTCTAAAGTACCATAACATAATTTTCCTATTCCAAATAGTAGATGCAGAATCACAAATTGAAGTTTGACTTTGTTTAATCGCGTTGGTTTCTTCAAGGTAATAGAGTCCCTTGCACTCCTTAGCACTACCAATCGTCTTCCCTGATGACAAGTCCTGAAAAATACAATGATTAAGAAAGAATTTAGCAGAGCAATTGAAATTTTTTGTCGCTGACTAATTGATAGTAAATTACATTGACAAGTTTGGAACATGAAGAACGGATTTCAAAATTATAGAATTAGAGAGTTGAATAGTCCATTTTCTTGCAACATATGAAAGAGATCCGTCTGTAATTTTGAGCACAAGGTGAATATGGAAAAATTATAGTGACTATCAATCATATGGTTAGAGGCACCAGAGTCAATAATCCAAGGATTTTTAGTTCAGGTGATTATATTCAGGGCCATTAACGAATTATCTTTGTGGGCTAATGAACTCAAAGACATATTATTGGAGGACTGACTAGTCATTTGGAAGTTTGAAATCATTTTTGGAGTTGTTCCATAGGTTCTTGACTGAATGAGCAACTGGACTGATCATCAATTGAGGCTTGATACCTCGATTTCTATTAGTTTGTCTCGGTTTCCAATTAGGTGGTTTTTCGTGAAACTCCCAACAAGTATCTGTTTTGTATCCAGGCTTGCAACAGTGATCACACCATGGCTTTTTTCTTTGTTGGTTTGGACTTGGCCCATTACTTGTACTCTTACTAGAGAATCTAGAAGACCCATTAGAGGATCTAGGCCCAATAGGTCTAGATAGCCTAGAAGACCAATAGGCCCAAAAGGAGGTGGAGGGCCTTTTTAGTATTAACGTAGAATACTCAGGCCCAGAAGTACCAATGTCCTTCAGTATTACCTTTCTCCGATTTTCTTCTTGGCGAACCTCCGAAAAGACCTCGCGAGTGGACGGCAGGTTTCCAGCCCAAGATTCTTTCTCGAACATCGTCTAGATCTCGATTTAGCCCAGCTAAAAACTCAAAACACTCGTTCATTCTCGAGTCTCTTCCTATATTTCACGCTGTTGCCGGGACACTCCCATTCTTCTTCATAGTCTAAATCCAATTCTTGCCAAAGAGATTTCATCTCGATGTAGTATTCAAATACTTCTTTTTCGCCTTGTTTCATCTGCCACAGACGGGTCTTGATTTCAAAGATTTGTGAGGAATTTTCTATGTCAGAGTATGTCTCGTGGACGGCATTCCAGACGTCCTTCGCTGTTGGAAGGAACATATAGGTTTTTCCGATTGTGGGTTTCATTGAGTTCATTAACCACGCAATCACCATGGAGTTCTCATACTTCCACTTTTGTAGAGACCCATCGGTTGGGGGTGGCTTCTTTGTTTCTCCGATGAAATGGCCCAACTTTCCTTTGTCGTCGATCAAGAGTTTGATCAACTAAGCCCATTCTAGGAAGTTCTTTCCATCTAATTTTTCTACCGAGAATTGAAAAGATGGATTTTCTGATCCATTTAGGTTCATAGTTTCCATCTTGTTGTCGATGAATTTTGATGTCACGGATTCTTTGCTTCTTCGGCAGAATCTGCTTTTTTAATTGCTAAGGTATGAAAATTCCTGGCTGTGATACCATGTTGAATATTAAGAGAAAATATATTTCTTCTTCTATTGATGAATGATTAAAAGTGTTAATTTATAGTTACACCTTATAATTTGAATATGGAAATCGAATCACCTAGAATCAAATCTATATTAAGGGAAAGGAAAGACATATTAAGGGAAAGGAGAGACAATATTTCTATATAATAAAGAATAAAAATTGTGATTTCAATTCAACTAACCTGAATCAAGCAATGTGGGTTTATCTTCTAGCTTTCTAGATCAGTAACGCCTACTTAGGCATAACCCAGAACCTCCATAATAATTAAGAAGCAAATAATGATTCTGAGACCACCTTGCAATGCAGAAACAAGTAAATAACATCTTCCCACTTTCCTTACACATAAAATACCAGCAAACATGGATTTTCTCCTCCTCAAATTAGATGTAAAATCAGTCTTCATTGCAGCAGTCCAGGCAAATAATGCAACTTTTTTGCCACGTCAAAGATACTCTTTTTTGAAAAGCTAAAACTAAATGAGGTGGCAGAGAAAAGTAATTTAACTGAGACCACATTGTCGATAGTATCCCCTGTATCTTTGTGTTTTTGACATTTAGTGTTAAGGACTTTTTCCTAAGATTGATATACAAACTACTCAAACAGTTGCTCCAGATCTACTATTGTTCTGGTAGTACTGGCTGCAGCATTGCTCTCTATTGATGTCATTTTTGGGAAAGATACAGCAAACTTCAAAATTTTACAGTTGTCATTTAGCTTGGGCTGGCCTATAAGCACGTTTCCATCGCATTCTTGAGACGAGTCTCTTTGAGTGATCAATTTATATTTTGTGTTTATGCACTTATTATTATATATTTTGTCAAATACATTATTTTTCCCTTCTCAGACAAGTAAGGAAGGTGCATATGTTCTTTTAGATAATTCTATAAATGTGGGAGCATTTCTTTTCTTTTTTTTCCCTTAATCCCGTTATGTTCTATGTTTTACCAGACTTCGATGAATGACCTGTAAAAATTTATGGTGAAAACTTATCTAAAACTTCTATCATTAGTTTATGCATTAGCATTAAGCTCAATTTGCTCATCTACATGCTTGTGCAGCTGTTGACCTGGTTCAATAAATTGAGGGCCATTATTGTGTTCTAGGTTAGATAATCATTCAGTGCAAGTATTTGTTAGATGTATCTCATAACTCTTTTTTTTTTTCCTTCTCTCTTTTTTCTTCTTCTACTTCATGAAATTCTTTGGTGCAGGTCAAAGCAAATGCTGTTAGAGCTCTGGGGAATCTTGCAAGATTTGTTCAATTTACAAATCAACTGGCTGCGCATGGAGAGCTCATTGATTGTGTGCACTCAACAGTAATAGATAATGGCCAAAATTTGTCCAAGGATGATCTGAACGGAAGGTCAGATTCATTCCAGTCAGTATCTTCTGGGAATTTCTATTGGCTTGGAAAGATGGTGCAGGCATTTCTTTCTTGTGTGACAACCGGAAATGTTAAGGTTTTCTAATCTCTTCATCTCCCTTTCCCAGCTAAAAGATGTGGATAAGAAGCAGAAACTTGACATTTTTTAATATGTTGGAGTTAGTATCATATATATAAGAACTTTTAATTGTTTCTAAATTGTAACACATTTTTCTTATTTGGGCATTGCTAACAGGTTCAGTGGAACGTCTGTCACGCACTGAGCAATTTATTTTTCAATAAGACTTTGAAACTGCAATACATGGATTGGTAAAGAATCTGCTTCTTTTTTTTCACTTTCTAAATTTGTTTCTTTTAGGAAAAAGATTGGAGCAATGACTGTGAAACTTATTTATGTGCTCCTATGAATTGCTGGAAATTTTTCTTTGAGAAGACGAAATACGACACGAGTTTAGCGATAGAAGAAAAGATATACATAAGGGAGGACACTGTGTCCTCAGTTACACAAGTCTGAAGCAAAAGAAATCTATCAAGCTTTTCTCTCTGTCTACGTTGCTATGCTGAGCTCTAAAACAGCCTGTTGCCTTAAACATGATAGGAGTTTATTGGTTCGACAACTGAGTTAGAAATGGCTAGTCTTCTTTTACAAGGACAAATGTCCATTTAAAAGCCTTTATCATGGAAGGACTATGTATTTCCATATGAAATAATTCAAAAGAAAAGGAATAGGAGCTCGAAATTTGACAAGATTGCAGAAGAAATACTTGCATGAATGTATACAAGCTATCAAGATTCCAGACTGTAGAGAATGTATATCTGTTTTCCGGATATTGTCAAAGGTTTTTTACTACCATACATACAGCTGAAAATACATAGAAAAATGAAAATAGTCCCCTAAAGTCTGTCCTAACTACCAGCAAAACAGATCCCAAAAATCTGTGCTATAAAGACTAGGAAACTTCCTAAAATACATCAAACCAATCAGCAAATAATTAAATAGTTTTGACTTTCTATTTTATAGGATTCCTTCCAAACTCATCAACATGGACCTTCTGATCAGAAGTATACACTATCTAACTGATGTCTTAACTCAATTTCATTTCTAAGATTATCCGTGAAAAAATCTCTTTCATATATTTTGCTTCTCGGTTTTAGTTTCGCGGCATGTATTCTTTTTCTGATACAATATTGTTCTCTTATAGTGGTTACATATAGATTCAGATATGTTCTCTCAAATTATGCAGGGCTCCTTCTGTTTTTAGTATCCTCTTGCTGCTGCTTCGTGATTCTTCCAATTTCAAGATCCGGATTCAAGCTGCTGCTGCTCTGGCTGTTCCAGAAAGTATAAATGGTGAGTAGTAGACGTTCTTTCACGACTATCATGGCAAATATTTCCTTTGGTTTGTCTTAATGCCACACTTATTGAACCAACTATTTCCTTTGGGTTGTCTTAATGCCACCCTTATTGAACCAACTACCAAACTCCTGTCTTTTCCTTGATAGCTTCCCTTCATTAATGATTTCCCCCTTCTTTCTAACTACATTCTTTCTTTTCTTGTGAATATATTTATTTCGTTGAAATAAATATTTTGATGTGCTAATGATATATGATCTTTGGCTTCTTTCAGGATCTTATCACAGTGAAATAGGGCCACAATATAGGATATGATTATGCATTCAATGCATTTCTTATTATAAATTAGCTTTTGCACTGGTGGAAGTCCAGTCTGCTTGTGGGACTCTAATTTTATGGTGAAGAGTTCTAGAAAAACTTATCTAAACTTTCCGACATAAAAACTAAAACTTTCTAATCATACAGAAAGTATATTGATTCTTTCAACATTATATAAAGGATTTATGTGAAGCTAATATACTAGGTAGCGAGTTAGGTGCAGTGTCAGGTGATTAAAGTGAAAACTAGAACTTTTGCTTATTTTATATGAGTTGTTTGTGTTTCAACAAGAAATGAAAGCTATGGATGAGGCCTGTAAATTGGTGAGGGTTCTGAAGTTGAAAACTTGTAAACATTAGTACTAGTAGCTCTTAATAATGCTTCAGCACATCTCACGGACACCAACTGATGCAGCGATTAAAGTGTATTCACCAACTCCATTCATCATCATCACCAGGCACCTCACTGTCTCCAACATACATCTCAGCCTCCCCCCTGCAAATCATTGCAAAGCCACCAACACATTAATGAATTATAAATATATTTTTTTGATTAATAAAATTCTTTTCTTATCTTATAAGTTTTATATCTGACACGTGATGTGACCTTTGCCAAAAAGGGTGTATGAAGGCTAAAATTTTGATATACCATTTTTCAGCATTTGTTAGAACATCCTATTAGAAGCATGAGCATGCCTTTTCAATGAAAATAGACAAAAAATGTTTTTTATAGTTGTGCATAAAAACTGAATGGAAAAGCTACTAGTTGCTTGGAATAATTAAATTTGAGGATTAAAGCTGGCCTGATTAGCACTGTTGCTCATTCATCACCTCCTCAGTGCCACTAGATGTTGACTTGTAAAATGATCCATCATCAGATACCTGACTAAATGAGTTCAAGTTTACTCTAGTGGAGAGATCCTTTTTGTCAGGATTCTGAATTAGGTTTCCCCCACCACTAAGTTCATGGAAAACTAACATCCCTGTTTCTTAACATTGTAGTTGCTTTTAGTTTATCTATCCCAGCATCAGATTAGTTTGCACTTCATAAGGTGATGTACTTTTGTACTTTTGTGCAGTTTCTTTTGCTGCAGTAGCTACATACATGTCATTGCCCTGTTCGGCCCTTTAAAGACAGTACTTTGATTCTTTTGTTGATCTTTGTTTTGTTTTCATTTACATATATTTTCTTCCGATATATTGGTTATGCAGATTATGGTAGATCATATTATGATGTCCTTCATGGTGTGGAGCATATACTAGAGAATTTTAGTCGGGACCAGATTTCAGCACCATCTAACTTCAAATATTTGATTGCACTTGAAAAGCAGGCGAGTTGGACGAATCTTGTGAACTGTTCTTATTGCTTAGTTATTGTTTGAAACCAATTATAGGACAAGGAATTGCTCAGATATTGAATTTTGTCTTGTGTCACTTTTAAATATTCCTTTAGCTTATTGTTGACTTGCGTTCACTTTAGAATGCAAGGGGCCATCACTTGCTTTACTGGATGAGAAAACTTTGGGTTGCCAAATATTTAATGATGGCGCGAATCTTTGATGCACTAATTGCTAAAAACTTGGCTATTTATTGGGCTGTCCCTAACAGTGTTCTGTGCTTTTGGTCCAGTTGTTTGAAAATAATAGGAGTCTTCTACCCTTTGGTACTGGAGCAAAGATTTTTAATTTCAAACATGGACGTTTAAATTTTGGAAGCATTTGAACCTAGTATTCCAAGTTCCAACACATTAAACACATTCCGAATTGTTTCTTGATTCTTGCTTATCTGAAAAATATGAAAAGCAGTATATCTATGGTGCACAATTTTTTTGGAAATTTGCAATTATCTTTAAGTGATATTTTCTTGTAACAGTTGACCTCAACCATGTTGCACGTGCTTGGCCTGGCTTCAAGAACGGATCATCTAGCTGTACAAGATTTTCTTGTCAAAGTAAGATCAACAGATGAAGCTCTATTATACCTTTTTACTGTAAATATCTTCTGTGTCAAAATTTAAGAAATTGCGAAGTTTATATTGATTTGATGTGTAATTCTCTATATCAAATTTGTCCTCGCTATAGTATTTATATCAAGCCTGCTAACCTTTTTTTGTCCTTTTGATACAGAAAGCATCGTTTCTCATAGAGTGGCTTAAAGGGTTGTGCTCATCTCTTGAAGAGACAAGTTCTTCAGCTCAAGAGGCTAAATTTGTTGCATCCGTAAACCTTAAAAAGGATGCTATATTCAGAACGGTTCGCTCACTGATTGAGGTGTATGAAAGCAGCAATCACCATTCAGTTGCACGAAGGTTTGACAGACTTGCCAATGGCCTGCTGTGAATTTCCTGCCTGATCACTTTTGTGATTGCTGTCTGTAGTGTAAAAAAGTAACACTTGAGCACGAGGTTTCTACGTTTCAGGGTGAGGGATTTTAGATTTTCTTCAAAAGTTTTCCAAGTGGCTACACAAAGAAAGAAGGAGAAGGACATGAATTTACCATCGGTAAATGTTGTCAATAGTCAGATTGTCTGTAGTATGGAAAATTATTCTAACTATTAATTCTAAAAAACTCTTTTTTTCCCCGCATAAATCTATTTAGCCCAAGTCGTTAACAAATTGGAACTTTCCAGGTGACTTTCTGAGGTCTTGAAAATCACTGAAGCATAACTTCACCATGTGAATAACGAAGTAAATTCATCAGAACTTCAGGCTTTGTAAACTTAGAAGAAAATAATTAACAGACTTAAAAAATTCAGTTTTGAGCACTGATTTTAAACGATTTATGTGGAAAAGTAAATTAACTTGTTAATTCATGAATGGATATACAGAACGTTCTATAAAAATTCACCGAAGTCAAGTTCTGACACAACGTGCAAAATTGCCACAATTTTAGCAGAAATTTTATAAAAGTTGGTAGACACGTCTAAATCATGCAAGGTCAATTTTAGATGCACCAAAGGGAAATTAGGGCCAAACGTGGATTTTGTGCTCAAATCGTTCTTAACCGACAAATTTTGGCGTTATAACCCTATTCATCTTGTATGTAAATTAACCTTCTTGATATACTTCGTTTGGTCTTGCTGTTAAATCTGCGTGGCTGTAATGTGAAATCAAATGAAAATAAAGTAGAGGGTAAAACAATGGCAAACATATTTTTGCATTTATAGAATGTGACATGACTTAACTTACATTCTCCAATAACTTATATTATAAAGTCTTAAAAAAAGTGTCAGATTAATAAGTGGCTCATTATCCCGCCAGTTGATGAAGTATATATTGATATTAAGTGGAGAAATTCATGTTTATTAATTGCAAACGAAAATGCAGTTTGCAATGGTGAATGAAGACTTCATGGACATATTTGAACACTAGTAAATGATTTATTGTATGCCGACGACGGGTGAACTATTAAATCTGTAATATTCTATAACATTAATTCTACCAAATACAAAAGTGGTAGAACTTACTTGAAAATCCAAGATCAATAGGTTGAATCACTTGCCTCGTTTACTTGTTTACGATTCAATCAAAAAGCTGCTCTTTGGTCCAGAAACTCAATCACAATAGAAAGAGTTTAATCTCCTCAATCCAAGAACCGAATTTAACGAAATTAACTTCTATTACAGAGATTATATAGAATTGTGGGAGTTTAATGAAGTTATAAGAGGTAGTGAGTTAAGTTTCAAATTTAAACATTAACTTCTCCTTCCAAAACTATTTCCATATAACTTGGGTCGGGTCAACCCACATGGATGACCCGTTTCATTCTAACATCTCCCACTCGCACGTGATGGTGTTGACCTGAATCTAAAATAATATCAATTAGATTTATCTCAATATCTCAAAGTTCATACTGGTAAATGGATCGTACGACCAGCGAGTTTATTAAAGAGCACACTATGTCATATACCTATTAGGGATATACAGCAGCTCTACTAGAAGAAATAATTTTCTCGCTATACCCCAAATCTTTTTTCAACACTAATTCAAGTATTTCCGATCCCTCAATATTTATAGAACATACTTAAACTCCATACTTAATTTTTGTATTCATAATTGTGTTATAAACTTTCATGGTTAACACAATTATCCGGTCGATGAATACAAATAGAAATGTTGGTCAAAATGATTTTCCTTTCCTACTCAAATGCTTCAACTTTAAAGCAGTTGCTTTCCAGAGACATGTTCCATCAAACTGAATCAATCATAGTTATTGGCAACATGCTAAAGTAGCAATACTGAAATAAAATCTTGAGAAAACAGTCAAAAGTTATAAGGTTATGTAAACCACGGAGTCTCATACAATGAGGAAGCAGGGATCCATTCACTCATTTAGCCCATATTAGTCGTAAAAGTGCACGCGGTATGAAACACGTGCTATGTAGTGTTTCTCTCTTTTCAGAGCATATGTCATATTCTTTAAATTAAAACACACCGTACAGATTTTAGTTCAGGTGTCCTTGATACCTAACTTGAATTCTCTTCATATTCATTCCTCAAAGCAAACTCAATCGAGAACTCAATCTGGCTACTAAAACAGGTTTAATGGATAGTGGAATCCATTTCGATTACATATAGTAATCTTATCTTGATATCTCATCAAGGCGACCATATCATGTACATAACATAATCACTTCATCTTATCCCAACACAACCTAAAATTGTCTGAGGCGATTGCTCGTGTAAGTGAGCCAATCTCAACTTGTTCTACATACATTTTGTGCATAAAAATCAATCATCTATTAATCACAACAAGATTACACATAATATATGAAATGAAAATATTGTTCATTAATAGACATTCAAAAGTTTACAATATATGTAACTAAATTCTATGCAACCTTAGAGATTTAACATGAGTCATAAAGACATTTTTACGTATCGGTTTGGTAAATGGATCAACTACCATATTATGCGTAGAAATGTTACTGCAAAGTCACTTCTTTCTTTTCTATGATGTTTCTTACAAAATTATATTTTTATCAATATGTTTGATTCTGCTATGATACTTTGGATCCTTTGTATATGCAGTAGCAGCCTGACTATCACAATAAATCAACGTAGGTCCCATATTACCACTGAAAGAATCTTTTTAATCAAATAGCTTCTTGTATTGCTGAAGCACAAGCCACAAATTCTGCCTCCATTATAGACAAGGAAATGCATGTTTGTTTCTTGCTACTTTAAGAGATGGCGCCATTATTAAGCAAGAATGCTATCCAGAAGTTGACTTGCGCTCATCTAGGTCTTCACCCTAGTCAACATCTGTGTATCCTTTTAAGTACAAATCATTTCCTTGATAACATAAAGAATAATCAGCAGTACTTTTCAAGTATCTCAATATCCTCTTGACTGCTTTCCAATGTCCTCTTCCAGGATTAGACTCGATACCTGCTGACCATACCAACGGCATAACAAACATCTGAGCGAGTACACATCACTAGAGTACGGTACTCTTGACATTTCTTCTTTTTCTTCATGTTCTTCAGGAGTCTTAGGCATATGCGTAGACTTAGAGTTTCGCCTTTAGATATAAGAGTATCAAATGGTTTGCAATTCTCCATTTTGAAACGTTGAATAACCTTCTTTATATATGACTCTTGTGACAGAGAAAGAAGTCTCTTAGAACGATCTCTATGAATTTTAACACCAAGTATGTAATCTACTTCATCCATGTCCTTCATTTCAAAATTAGAAGACAACCATTTCTTAACGGTCTCAACATACTCCTTATCATTCCCAGCCAATAAGATATCATCTACGTAAAGAGATAAAATTACAAATTTTCCATTAGATCTTTTCACATAAATACGGTGATCTTCGTCCATCATAACGAAGTTATATGAGATTACAACTTTGTTAAATCTCAAGTATCACTGTCTCGAAGGCTAGTTTTAGGCTATATATTGATCTTTGCAATTCACTGGTTGTTGCATCTAGATTTCTTCATCCAAATCTCCATTGAGAAAAGCAGTCTTTACGTCCATTTGATGTAATTTTAAATCTAAACGCGCCACTATGGCTAAGAGTAGGCGAACGGAAGTAAATCTTACTACTAGTGAAAAGGTTTATTCATAATGTGTACCCTCTTGTTGGATATAACCTTTTGCCACAAAGCGAGCCTTATTCTTCTCTATGAACCCATCAGCCCTTTACTTTATCTTGAGAACCCATTTGTTCCCAATAGCTTTACGACCAGACGGAAGATCAACCAAGTCCCATACTTGATTAGATCTCATAGACTCTATCTCCTCTTTTATTGATTTCTTCCATTTTTCATTTGCAGGGCTTGATAGAGCTCCATGAATAGATTTAGGCTCTTCATCGTCTTCTGGAGATACAAAAAAGCTTGCCCTTCAATTTTGAAATGACGTTTAGGCATACTTTTTCTATTACTCTTACGAAGTGGAAGCTCCATAGTGACTTGTCACTTGGAGACAATGTGCTCCCACTTGGATCAAAAGGTGGAAGTGCCTCTTCTTGCAACTCAACCGATTTATCAAAGAAAGCCCTATCATCTAATTCAAATAAAGGTTCCCCCTTTTTTATTTCTCCTCTGCTAGGAAAATCATTCTCAAGGAATGTTACAGCGCGTGACTCAATCTTAGTTATAGTCCCATCCTGATTTTCACCTAGAAACATATATCTTTTGGACTGGTTTGGGTATCTTATAAAGATACACTTCTTCCCTCTTAGACCTAACTTTCCAAATTTACTTGAAGAATCGTAGATGTATCTAGCTCATCCCTAGGGTCTAATACTACTTAAATCAGGTGATCTATATATCCAAAGCTGATACGGTGTTGTAGGTACCGATTTTAAAAGAACTCTATTAAGGATGTAAGTCGCAGTTAACAAAGCATCTCTCCAAAAGGAAATAGGTAAGTTAGCTTACGCTATCATGGACCTCACCATTTCAAGCAATGTCATATTCTTTTCTCAGCAACACTATTTTGTTGTAGTGTATTAGGAATAGTTAATTGCCTAATAATTCCTTTATCATTACATAGTTCTTTTGGCCAGTTCTTAGGGCTTTCACCTTTCTGTCTATTTGATTTTCTACCACATTTATAAATCGTTTAAAGCATTCTAATGCCTCCAACTTATGAGAAATCAAATAGACATAACCATACTGCATGAAATCATCTATAAAAGTAATGAAATAAGAGACTCTATGTCTTCTCCTCACATTCATAGGACCACATATATCTGAATGGACTAATTGCAGTGGAAGTTTGGCTCTCAAAGCCTTATCAAATGGTTTTCATGTTGTTTTTCCTGCTAGACAATGCTCACAAATAGGTAATGAAACCTTAGAGATTGAACCTAGTAAGCCCTCTTTAGCCAACCTATTCATTCTCTCTTGCCCAATATGTCTTAATCTAGCATGCCATACACATGTATCAACATTCACATCTTTAGAAGAAGATACATTCATAAAAAAAAAATGATTAACATTATAGTTATAAGTTTTTGGTTCACAATCCAACACTAGTACCACACCATTGCTAATACGAACAAAAGTACCACTAAAATTCAAACTGAAACCTAATTTTAAAAGAACAGTAACTGAAATTAAGTTCTATTGTATTCTTGGTACAAACAGGACATCATGAAGGAAAATAGTACGGCCACCACGCAAATGCAATTCACCTCCACTCTATCATTATTGCCGACATATATCCATTTTGTACCAACTAGAAATCGACGGAACTCCACAAATGCATCTCTATCCCTGGTTATATGGTCTGTTGCTCCTAAGTCTACAATTCACATAGAATAAGATTCAGTAAGCAAAACAGTGCTAGAAACATAAAGAGCACTAAAAGAAGTATCAACAAGAGCTACCTTCTTTGGCTCAGGACAATCCCGAGCAAAGTGACCCTAGCACTTGGCAGTTGTAGTATTTTAACTTGCTCTTGTCTTTCATCTTACCAAACCATTTTCCCTTTTTGTTACATTTGGGCTTGTTCCTTTTAGGTCTCTGTCCAGCCTCTTTTTTTTTTCTTTCTCGTCTTTGTTCCTGTTCTTCTTACGCTTAAAGTCCAAAGCTTTGCCAGAACTAGACTCAGCTACAAAAGCACGCCCTAGAGATTTAGCTACTCCAATTCGCTCATCCTCTAGTTCAACATGGCTGGCAACATCAGTATTATGAGTCAGATTGACTTTCACATGTTCCCAGCTATTAGGAAGAGAGCGGATCAGAGCCTGAACTTGTTGCTCATCAGAGAGAATATGACCAACCAACTTCAGCTCTCTGATCATGTTAGACAGAATCCACACATGTTGTTTGATATTGTGATCATGAGACCTTTTATATGTGTCAAACTTAACAGTCAACTGTCTGAGCCTATTCAAGCTAGTACCACCATATTTCTCTCTCAGAGACAACTAGATATCATGAACAGTTGGAAATTGCTCACACTCGTGAATGAGATCATCCACAACAGAACTTACCAAAATCCCACGTGCAGTGGAATCTTTTTTTTTTCCATGCTTGGTAAGTCATGATCCCTTCTCTGTTGAGTAGTCTGACCCACACTGGGTCTTCCATCACGTGATTAATGCCCTCAAGGAAGTCCTATTTTTCCAGCACATACCAAATTTTATGGCGCCAAGTGTTATAGTTATTGCCATTCAATTTGTCACCCTTATTTAGGTCAGCAATGATATTCTTTGATGCCATGGTCTGTCAAAGTTTTAGAGACAATTATATAAATGCCCTGTTTATGCACACATGTCATTTTGCACTTATACAAATTAAATTTTATAATAATTTAACACTAGGCATATAGTCGAAAGTTCAATAAGTTCCCAATCATCATCTATTATCCTAATGTTTCATTGTCACAAAAATTAATTTCATAATACAAAAAACAATAAATTTAGGTAAGAATTACATAAACTCTTCCAACTTTAGAATTTCTACTGAATAAATCAATTAAACATGTATAATGAAACAAGACATTTTGATCGTATGCACTAAAACATAAAAAATGTCATATTTACACATGCGATTATATCCAATTATTCTAAATATAACTACTAGGCATTGAAAGATGACTTGATACATTTTCTTCTCTTTAAAAATATATTGTCCTAGATGCACTACTTCTAAGCATATTGCTTTGAGATACATTATGTATTGTACTAGGATATGTCTTGAATCTATTTTACGATTTTGATAAGCTCGTAGCTTTTCGACACGTTCTTTAGCCCATAATATTTTAACTTTCCTTCAAAGGATGCTAAAAGTGTGCATAAATTCAACCATATCTAATTAAGCACGGGAAGACGAGAATGAATCAAATGTATCACATAACCAAATTAAGACTCACACTACTCAAGCACGCACAATATTATTCTATTTAAAATAAGAAAAAATTTGACACCAAAATCATAATTTTTCGACTTAAATCCAATTTTTTTAAAAAAAAATACTTTAAAAAAATAATAATATATGATCATCTCGAAAAAAACTCCCACCAGAAAACAGAACCATCAATCAAATATTCTAGATTTAATATAAAAGTTTTAGAATTTTAATTCACTTAAAATATATTTATTATGTATTTATAAATGTATTTTCTTTAAACATAAATGTATAAAAAATATTTTCATAAGAAAAAAATTATATTGAACTCAAATAATAAATCCAGAATATTATAGAGACCAATCTAAAATTTTTAGAATAGCAAAAAGGTCACTCACGCCCTTTCACGCGTCAAAACAAAAAAAAAAAAAAAACCCCCTCCCCCTTTCCCTCCCCCCCTTTTTTTTTTTAAATCCAAAAAAAATTAAGAGGATAAAATTAGAAATACTAGAATACTAAGGGAAGCATTCTGCAATTTTTTAAAATTTCCAAATAACCCCATGTGCTAAAACTGATTAATACAGATTCCTTTTTTTTCTTTTTTTAATTAAAAACTATTTCCAAACCACACTCGCCACGTTATGGAAAGTTTTCGGCGACTACTTTGGTTTTGTTTTCTTAAAATCGATGTTGGTTCATCTGTATGGTTTCACAAATAACATAAAATCCCACAAAGATAGACTTGTTTTCCTTATTTATCCGTCCCAAATTCACTTACTTTATAGAGGTGGTATTAAATTTTTATTTTCCTAATATACCCTTATTTAATTTAATTATCCACCCAAAACAAATTTAAATTTATTAGATATAAATGATAATATTTGGGGGGTGAAAAATTTATAATTTCAATTACATTAAATATGTTTTCTTAACGTGTATAAAAAGAAATGAGTCTATTTTTGTGGGACGGAGAGAGTATAATATAGCATTTGGGACAACAACATAACGGACAAAGAGTGAAACAGTGAATAATTCACTGTTCATCTTCTTCCTAAACTTTGTAGAATTTTGAGCAAAATGACTGAAATTTTAAATCTTCATGACTCCTTCGTTTTAAGTCCAAATTAAGAGTTCTTTATACCGTTGGAAAGCTCATGAAAATACCTTCCTAAACATACTAATTTTATAACACGAAAAACAATGAACAGAAAATGATCATGTTATGAAGTTTAGATTTTTTTAAACTAGGACTTCGATTTTATTTTGAAATATAAATCCAAACAATGTGAAATTATGTAGACATGTTCTACATCATGATATGAACATATGATATAAATTTCAAGAATTAATGTTGAGTATTTGATAATGTGCCATTAAAGTGTGTTCAAACTTTAACAAATGAATTTCTTGCATATATGTATATATGCCAAAATATTTTCAGTACATTAACATGCAAGAAAACAACATGATAAGGCTCTGATACTAATTTAATATTCTATAACATTAATTCTTCCGAATAAAAAAGTGGTAGAACTTACTTGAAAATCCAAGATCAATGATTGAATCACTTGCCTTGTTTACTTGTTTACAATTAGATCAAAACGCTGCTCTTTGGTCTAGAAACTCAATTACAATAGAAATAGTTTAATCTCCACAATCCAAGAACCGAATATAAGATATTTTTCAAGACACCAACTTCATGTATGTTTCTTTCTCTACATCCACAAAATTAACTTCCATTACAGAGATTATATAGAATTATAGGAGTTGATGAAAATTATATGTGGGAGTTAAGTTTCAAATTTAAATCTTAATTTCTCCATCCAAAACTATTTCCATATAACTTGGGTCGGGTCGAACCACATGGACGACTCGTTTTATTCCAACAATTTTTTTATAATTGTTGGGCTTTGAATCTATATAGTCAATGGGTTAACCTTATGTATTGATTTTTCCATATTTCTTATGATTTTACAGGAATTTGGGGTGTGTGCTTTTCAAGTGTGACCCACCCATGTGCCATCGATCTGTTGAATCACTCTCCAGATTGGTTAGGAAGAATCGGCTATTAGAAGATGAAATTAAGATGTCCAAGAACAAATCTTCGAAGAAGAAAGGGTTTTCTTAGAAGTTTTGATTTCTTTGTTTTGTTTGTGGACTTATAGTAACGTGGTTCATAATGTATAGGTTATGGTCTTTTAGATTTTATTGTAATATCTATGCTAATCTTTTTTGTAATGTTGTGGTTCATTGATGTTGTGTGTAATGTGTAGTTTATCGAAAACGTTATGTAGAAGATACAAAGGTAGTCTCTAATGTTTTTGGGGCATTTCGTCCCCAAACTATTAGTTTTATTAGCAGATTTAGTCCTTAACGTATTAGTCATCTTAGCAGTAATAGTCCCTAACGTATTTTAATTTGGTGCAAAATGTCCCTATGTTGAACATAAGAAAACCACAATGTCCACAAACTATTCAACCCTTAATCTATAAATCTATTAAACAACCGTTGAAACTAAACAATAATCTTCCAAATGAACATGAATAAAAAATTGTTAAAACCAAACAACATAAAATCTACGTAATGATATTTATTGATAATTCTCTATTTTTCCTCTCCAGAAGCGGTGATTAGGGTTATCTCCAGTCTTTGTGCAAATTTTAACGCTAGTTTTTTTCAGTAGCCGTTTTCTTTGTAAACTACATTGACGACCTCACTTAAAATCATAAACCGCTCTAATATCCATAGATCCAGACAAAATTCTGAAACTGTGCGACCGTTTGCAACTAGATAGTAGGGATGAACCTAGTGTTTCTCTCAATACACGAGTATCGAACAAGGGTTTGAAAAGATGCAACTATGCCTTGTGAGGAAAGTATTAGACTATAAGCATCTTATCAAGGAGGGCATGGAAACTGTGTTACGATTAATATGGAAGACAAAGTACTCATTCCATGTGGAAGCAAAGGGAAGAAATAATTTATTTTTGTTTCATTTTGGATCGGAAGAAGACAAACTTCGTATCTATAATGGAGATCTGTGGCTCTTTAATAAACAAGTACTCTCCCTAGTCTTGTCTTTAGGAGCGGGTGTTTTTGGGCCCATAAAATTTACCTTGATCCCATTCTGGATACATATATTGAACGTGCCAATTATATGCATGATTGAAACTTGTCTAAATTTGTGGGATATTGATCTTAATGGATTGGTGCATTGGGTTCGAGTTAAAGTTGATGTTACAAAGCCACTATTGAGGGGATTGGGCATTTTCTAGAGGTCCTTGATCAAGAATTCACCCTCCTTAAAAAACTACCACATTTTTTCTTTCATTGTGGATTGATAGGATATCTTTATGATAATGCCCATCTAAAAATGGCTTGAGTACTGTAGCTGATGAGAGGAGGTTTGGATTTTGGCTACAAGCCTCATCAATAAGTGGGAGGAGGAAAAAAAGAACACAACAGGATGAGTAGAGTGACTATATAGTAGCTAGAAAGAATAAATGCGGGCATGAGGAAATGAGAGAAGAGAGTGAGGTGGTTAATTTGGGAGACCTAGATCTAATTTGGGAGACCTAGATCTATGGGAGATGGTGTTGGTAATATAGAAAGAGGGAGAGAGAGAGGTGGGAACATGCAGACGAGGGGCTGTGAGAAAATGAGAGAGTTATCGGAGATAATGGAAAAACTTGTGGAGAAAGCTGGGGCTGGAAAAGGAGGAGAGATGGTTTTAATGAATAATGTGGAGTTGTATAGCTATGGAGGGGAAGGTAAGTGGAAAAAGGTGACAAGGGAAGTGGAGATGGGTTTACCAAAGGTGACCCTAGAGGAGAGTACTGTTGGTATTGCTTCTTGTTAAGAAATATTATAATATCTTTGTAATAGGTATTGAAGAAGTAATAGCTATGGAACTGAATATTTTCTATATGTTATTCGCCTTTAAAAGATACACTATATATAGAATTATACAAGAGCATATTCTGAGAATATGCAAAACATTCTATCATCTAATTAAGGAAAATATACAATTATGGGATTTGTTTCCAACACTCCCTCTCAAGTTGGCGAATGAATATCGTGAAGTCCCAACTTGTCACTTAAGCTATAAAATTGTTCACTTCCCAAAGGCTTAGTGAATACATCTGCAAGTTGAAAACAAGATGGAACATATGAAGTTAAAATCACCCCTAACTTGTAGCTTTTCCCTCACAATGTGACAATCAATTTATATGTGTTTAGTGCACTTGTGGAAGACATGATTCCTGGCAATATGAAGTGCCGCTTGGTTATCACAAAACAAAGTTGCTGGTCATTCTTGTGAAACTTTAAGATCTTGCAGAATGTATTGTATACATGTAATCTCTAAACATGTCGCAGCCATAGCTCGATATTCTGCTTCTGCAGATGACCGAGCCACATTTTTTATTTGATTTCCAAGAAATTAAAGAATTCTCCAAGAAGATGCAGTATGCCAAAATAGAGGGTCGAGTCATTGTGCAACCTGCCCAATCTTAGTCACGAGTAGGCCTTTAATATGAGATCATTAGAGGAAGGAAAGAATAATCCTTGACTAGGATTGCCTTTGATAAATCTTAAAACCCTTAAAGCAGCTTCCCAATGTGGTTTTCATAGATTCTGCATGAATTGGCTTAAGATTTGCACGGAGTATACTATATCAGGCATTGTCACTGTAAGATAAATCAATTTTCCAAATAACCTTCAATATTTGGTAGGATCATATAGTAGATCGCCATCATCAGGTTTTAATTTTAAATGCTCCTCCATCGGGAAAGAATTAGGACAAGATCTCAATAGTCCTACATCCTTCAAAATGTCTAGCGAATATTTTCTTAGAGAAAAAAATATTCTTTTTGGGAACGAGAAATTTCAATGCCAAGAAAATATTTCAAATTACCAAGGTATTTGATGTGAAATTGTTGTAGGAGAAAGTCCTTGAGAGATTTAATTGCTTGCTCATTATTGCTTGTCACAATGATGTCGACATACCATATTCTCCCCATGTCGGCGAAGACCAAGGGGAACATCCATGTATACCTCCTCATCCAGATCACCATGAACAAAAGCATTTTGAACATCTAGTTGATGTAAGAATCAATTGTGAGAAGCAGCAACAGACAATAGGTAGTGGACAGTGGTGAGTTTGGCAGTGGGAGAAAATGTTTGGGAGAAAATGTCTCCAAATAATGGACCCCTTCGATCTGGGTATATTCTTTAGCAACAAGGCGGGCTTTGTACCGTTCGACAAAACCATCAGAATTATATTTGATTTTGTAGACCCATTTGCAACCAATGGGGCGTTATCCTGCACGGGTAATGGAACAAGTTTCCAAGTGTTATTATAGATGAGAGCATCGAGCTCAGCCTGCATTGCCTTTCTCCATTTTGGTTCAACAACTGCCTGATGATAGTTAGTGGGCTCACAGAGACTAGAAATATTTGTAAGAAAAGAAAAATGAGAAGGAGAAATGCGTGAATATGATAAAGAATTAGAGAGAAGGTGCCTTGTACCTCGGGAAAGACTAGGTGATGAGGTTGACAATTGGTAAGGTCCAGTGTGAGCAAAGTACATGGAATAATTTGCATGCCAAGCAGGTTGTCTCTAGGATCGATTTGAGCGACGGGTGATAGGAATGGTGTAGGGTGAGGAGACTCAATGAAAAGGTGTGAGCTAGATGAAATGGGTGAGTGAGGGAGGACGGTCCCTTGTGTGATGGACGGAGGCGAATGGAGAGGAGTGGGAGGGTTGGTACTTAAATTAGTTTCTAGATGAGGGGTAGGATCGGTGTTGGGTGGTTTAGTTTCTAGAGCGGGTGCGATGTTGGTCGGGTCAATATCTAGGGGGTAGAGTGTAGTAGGTAAGGGTGGCATGTGAGGAAAAATAGTTTGTTTAAAAGAAAAAATATGTTCATAGAATTTGACGTCGCGACTGACCAGAAATTTTTTAGTGTCTAAATTAAAGAGTTTGTAACCTTTTTGACCAGTAGGATAGCCGACAAAGACACAACGATTAGCTTGTCGCTCAAATATGGTTGTAGGGTGGACTACAGTTGCATAACACTAGCAACCAAAAACACGAAGATGATGATAGGATGGAGGGTGATGATATAAACGTTCGAAGGTATGAGGTGAGAAAGAAGCGGTGTAGGCAAACGGTTAATTAAATAGACAGCAGTTAATATACATTCACCCAAAAACACGATAGGTAAATTGGATTGAAAAAGTAGAAAACGAGCAACTTGTAAAATATGACGGTGCTTGCGTTCTATAACTCTATTTTGTTGTGGAGTGTAAACGCAAAGCGTTGAAATTCAATCCATTTTGAGAGAAAAAAAGAATTGAGAGAGATAAATTCTTTTCCATTATTGCTTCGAACAATTTTAATCTGTGAGTTAAATTGAGTCTGAATAAAAGTGAAGAATGACATAAGTAATGCAATTGCATTAGATTTGTGTGTCACAAAGAATACCCATGTACAACGAGTGAAATCATCAACAATGGTCAAGAAATAACGAGTACCTGAATGTGTAGTATTTTTATGGGGACCCCAAATATCACAATGAATATTTTGAAATGGTAAAATAGATGAAATAAAAGTTGACGAAAAAGGAAAATGACTCTACTTAACTAACGGACAAATGTAGCAATTATTTTTAAAAGATTCATTAAAAGAAGAAATAGACTTAGATATTAGTCGTAAACTTGATGGGGATGGATGGCTAAGTCGGTGGTGTCAAGTAGCTTTAGCAGTGTTGGTACTTGATATGATATGCAGTGGGTGATTTGGAATCCGGTGATATGAAGTAAATACCTCCGCTTTGCTTACCCCAGCCAATCATCTTCCCCATAGCCAAGTCTCGCAAATCACAATAATCCGGAAACAGAATTACACAACAATTCAAGGACTTGGTAATTTTACTGGTATATAAAAGATTTAATTTAAAGGAAGGCACATGGAGAACATCCTTTAAAACAATGTCTTTATTAAATAAGATCATGCTAGTAGAGTCAATGGGTACAGTAGAGCTAGTTGGTAAATTAACAGAAGGTGTGTTAGGTGAATGTGATTGAACAAATAATGTAGAATCGGAAGCAATGTGGTCCGTGGCCCTACTATCTAAAATCCAGCAGTTTGAAGAAATGGAATTAATAGAGGGAGGACTAGACAGACGTGTTGCGTTTGCATAAACATCATTATTACCATTAGCCAGATGTGTCATATTAGCCATGGCAGTGGTTAATTGCTGAATTTGCTCGGACGAAAGGCCTGGAAAAATAGTCTGCAAGTCAGGGCTGCGGGAAGAAGTAACGGCTACAAGCCCATGGATATTACTACATGTATTGTTCATGGCTGCAAGCGTGGTGGCTGTCATATGTGCAGTATGGTAATTCTGTCCCAAAGATTGTGATTGTCGGCTACCTAGTATTTTATTACTTCTTAATTTGTAGTTGGGATCATACTTTAGCTTAAAGTTGGGATCATATCTTGGGTTCCCATGTGGAAAACTATGAAGTTTGTGACATGTATCAATAGTGTGGCCATCTTTTTTACAATAATGACAAAACAGTTCGTCATTTTTAGAAAATAAAGAGTTACTAGAAGACTTTTGATTTGGACTGGAGCCTCGAGATGGTCGTACAGCCGCGGAAACTGAAAAGTTTTCCTTGATTGATCCATTACCGACCTCTTGCTGTTTCTCTTCTTAAGTCACCATGTTATAGGCCTCTCGGATGTCAGGCACTGGTTTCATGAGTAATATTTGGCCTCGAACTGTTTTATATGATTCGTTAAGTCCCATAAGGAATTGCACAAGTCGATCTTCATCGTGGAATTTATCCATTTTCTTCCTTTTATCGCACTTATAACAATCACATGGATAAGGGGGGCGATATGAATCTAATTCATCCCAATAATCTCGCAATTTTGTAAAATAGTTTGCAACCGTCATGGTTCCTTGGACATGCGATGAAATAGATTGCTTAATTTCAAATATGTGGGATAGATTACCTTGAGAGAAGCGTGCTTGAAAATCTTCCCAAATGTGTTAGTCTAGGAACAAGTTCTGGCAAAACTGAATAAGATAACCACGAAATCATCATGTGATTCGCCCTTTTCCATAAGATGTATTCATCCGGATTTGATGCCTTAGAAGGTTTCTTGAATCTGCCATCGATAAAGCCTAACTTGTTTCATCACCGAAAGAGCAATCTCGACATACTTGCTCCATGTTGCCCAGTTGTCTCCATTCAGCAATTGAGATGAGAGCGAGATGGATGAATTATTTGAATGATGAAAGCAATAGTAGGTTGAAGGGTTATGACCATACTTTTGTTTGGTGGCAGAACTAAGATCGATTGGGGGGTTAATTTCTGTATCGGCCATTGATGGAGATTAGTTGTAGATTGGTAAAGATGGTAAAAAAGAAACTTTGAAAATTATTAGAGACGATGAATTAAGCTCACGATACCATGTTAAGAAATATTATAATACCTTTGTAATAGGTATTGAAAAAGTAATGGCTCTGGAAGAGAATATTTTCTATATGTTATTCACCTTTACAAGATACAAAGATATAGAATTATACAAGAGCATATTATGAGAATATGCAAATATTCTATCATCTAATTAAGGAAAATATACAATTACGGGATTTGCTTCCAACACTTCTATTCCAGAAAATCCTCGGTGAAAGAAATGAAGACGCGGGAGAAATCTTAGCACCCATGCCCTCATCGGCAAAACGGCTGGTCTTTTGATCAATTTCCACTTAAATCAAAGCATATCAACCCCAAAAGGAGAGGAGATAAAGGTAGAGAGATGAATGGTTCTCTTGCAAAATGCAAGCTTGAAGTTTTAAATATGGATCTCTATTTAGCCCAGAAGAGAAGCAAGAAAGAAATATTAACCCAAATGTTGATTGATCAGGATACAGATGAGGAATTGGTGAGTTTTGCCACGCAGAACTACCGAGAGTTATGAATTGCATATGTTGGAAAACTACAAGAATTTTTTGCTCTGCCTATAAAATTTTAGGCGACAAATTTAAATTTGTAGGTGGAGTTTACTTTTCCCCACAAAAACAATTTGTCGTCTTATACCTACAAATTTTCACCATTTGTCGTCTTATACCTTTCCCCACGATGTTTGCCCCACAAACACCTCTACAAAAAATTTTCGTAGGGAAATGTTTTTTCCTACAAAAATGAACATTTCCATACAAATATATTTTGTATGTGGAACATAAATTTCTTGTAGTGGAGCGTGTAGGGGTTGGGAAAATACCTGCATGGTGGATGCTCTTCGAACTTTAGTTCGAAAATATTCTCTTGATTTGGCTTTTTCTATCTGAAACTAGACTGTTCGATGATAAGGCAACATATTTAAAGTATTTGGCGGGCGGAATCATGTTAATGTGGAATAATAGTTGGGATGTAACGGTAAAATCCTACTTGGTGGGGGCATATTGATGTCCTCGTTCGTGATGATGAGAGTAGAGATTGGCGATTTACTGGATTCTATGGAAATCCAACATTATCAGATCGATCACATTCTTGAGAGGTACTGCGACGTCTCAAGGGCCACTGGGACTATCTAAAAGGGAAGATAGATTAACACGACCTCTTGGTGCATCCGAGGACTTCTAAAACACACCCATTTTGACATGGAATATTAATCGAGATAGAGAGGATAATATCCAAGCAAGGCATGATTGGTTCTTCTGTTGTTACAAGTGGCAAATACTCTTTTCTTGTGCTGGAGTGGAAAATTTACCATTTTCAAATTCAGATCATCGACCTATTATTTACTGATTTGTAGAATAGGTGAATCTTACTACTAACAAACCATACGGAAAGCCTTTCTGGTTTGAACCATTTTGGATTAAAGAAGCAGATTATGAGGAGGTGGTGACGAAACAATGGAGATCAACAACTGCCTGCGAAGAGCGGGGAAATTCTTTCATTAAAATTCAAAACCTAGACTTTTGTAGTGAGGCACTGAGTAAGTGAAGTGGTCGAAGATTTAGGAAGTGGAAAAAAGAGTTGCGAAACAAGAAAAAGACTAGATGAGTTATATGATTCCAGAAACTAAGCAAGTTGTATGCCAAAATTAAGGGCTTGGGAGTTGAAGTTGAAAACCTTTGTATAAGGGTGGAAAGCTATTGGAAACAACGATCCCGGGTTGATTGGCTAAAGGATGGTGTCGAACAGTTTTGATCTAATGTCTTCGGTGGGCATTGTTAAAATGCCCACCGGGGACATTAGATTAACGCCCGGTGATCGGAACACTAAATATTTTCATGCAAAGGCAAGTAGTAGGCACCACAAGAACGTACTCAGAAGTTCACACCATATGAAATTTGTGTTAGAGAGAGAAACTTTCAGCTAGAGAGAGAAACACTCCCTTTGGCCGCATATATTTTCACTGCCCGCCTCTTCTTTTCTTCAAAAATCTGCTCCAAGCATTTATTCCATGATAATTTGGATCCATAAGTGCATATTTAATGTTTCGTAACATAGTGCACCTGCTATATCTTGGATTTATTCCAACTTTGTGATTAAATCCAGTTGAAATTTTTTGAATATTCAATTTTTGCTACAGTGGTTGTCGGTTATTATAATTTCAGATTCAGCTTGTTTGTTGATTTCTAGCTGTTGTCTTCTTGTCGGCCATTATTCCTTAACTTAGGAATAATTAATTTCAGCTTTTTTTTTTAATGGGTAAGTGTTGTGAGAATATGTGTAATTGCAAGTTTACAATATCGCAAACAAGTAATAAAGTTGACCTTTTGAGTCCGGATTATCATTTCCACAAAAACTATTTTATTTAGATATTAGCTCAATTAATCCTAATATAAAATAATTGAAAACAATTTGAAATATGTTGATTTAAAGATTTAAACGTGTAACTATCAATTTAAGAAAACAATATAATAACTTATGTAAAACCAAATAACAAAAATTATTCAAGAATGATGGTTGAAGAATTTGGATTCACGAGTTCATCATAGTTGTCATCTCTAATTTCTCCTCTTAAGATTTATTCCTAATGTTGTATTCGGTCGAATTCAAGAATTTAATCTAATTTACCTCTCTCGAGTTCAAATTAGTCATATCTAATTAAGTCAACTTATAGAGTCGGAATGATCCTTAATTAGATGCATTAAATCGCCTAAGAATTCAAGTCAAGACCGCGAAAATAATAAAAGCGCATCTCTATCTTTTATCCAATTGTCGGATTTTACTACGTGGTCCAAATTAATAATTTACTTCTTAGTCCATTACAATCCACAAATCAATGACAAATAATGGCCAATTAATTCAAGTATTAAGAGAATAAGTAAAATTAGAATATAATTAAGTGATAAGCAAAACTTGAGAGTCGAAAATAAAAAATTAAACTAGGTTACATCTTTCATGCAAACTTTAAATTTAGCTACTCACAATTCTAGAGAAAGAAAAGATGAAGAGATTTGAATACATGACACGGATCTTGAATAAAAGAGGAGAAAACATTGAATATTTTGCACTAAGAATTTTTTATCTTCACGTTCCAATCTTCAATAATGTTGGTCGTTCTTCGTGTTCTTCGCCGTTCTTTCCTCCCTTTTCTATTATGTTCTCCAAGATTCAACCACTTCCGTTCTCAATAATTCAAGTTCTTCCGTTCTCAATGATTTAACCCTTCCGTTCTCAATGATTTAACACCTTTCTTTTGACCTAGGTTAGGTCTTTATAAAGTGTTTTACTAATTTTGAAATCCATGTACGAGAAAAGACAAAAAAGGCTCTGACTAGAGTTGAAAATAAGCAAAAAAAATCTAGACGTGATTTTCGCGCATACTGCATGATCAATCATGACAAGCGAAGAAAATTACCAAAAATTGATTCCAATTCCAAATTACAGACTTAGTCCTCTAAGCTTTGATGTATATTTTATTTGGTACTTGTTCATATTTTTGTCCTTTTTAGTTATTTTATTTGTCGTCCAGGTCTTTCAACTTTGAATTTTGTCTTCTTTAGTCTTCTAATTTCTTCTTTCTTTTCAATTAAGTCCTCTTTTATTTGCAACCCAAGTCCTTCAACTTTTAGATATTTATAAGTTGGTCCCCATATCCAAGTATTCGTACGCCTTCAATCATTTTTTGCCTATTTTACTCTTTTTTTTCAATTCCATCCGAACTCGGGTTTTGACCTAAAACAATTAAATCAAAACACAATTAAATAGAAAATCACTTAAAAATACTTACAATCGTCTACTTACAAAACCTCTGCTGTTCGTATTTATCTGGGGCAAGGAAATGACGTGCGTGAAACTGAAGAACAAGCTTCCTATTCTGGAAAAGTTGATGCCGATACTTCTGGTAATTTGTTGGAGCTTCTTCTTCCTTAGTTGAAGCTTCGACCACTTATTCAAAGGAGTTTACAACTGGTATTGATAAACAGTCCCTAAAATCGCCTTCTATTTCCGAATCTTTGGGGGACTTTGATACGGATTCGAATAGGTCGTCGGAGAAAACACGTCCCTCAAAGGGAGTGAAAATTGTGGATAATAAGCCTGCACTTGAGGAGTCTAAAGCTCCATGGGTCAGCCTCTTTAAGGATGATAGAAAGCCGGATGAATGCCTCACCCCCCAAGTGTTTGATAATTTTCCTGAACGAGTTATCTTGAGTGAAGATGTCGAAAGTTTTAGGAGCTTACTTTCGTCTTTTCTTCTGTATTTGGGGACAGTCGTAACACTCGTATCTTTCACTTGATCTTTATTTTTTATGTATTTTACAAGTTCATTGAACAGAAACATAGCTAATTTTTTATTTTATTTTCTCACTCCTTGCTATGTGAGCCTTTTATACAAGGCTAATAATCATCTCAGTATATTCGCGAAGGACATCTCAATTTCACGAACAAGATCTAAGAATAACATTAGTTAATCGTACCCCCAACCCCCTCGGGGGGAGAAAAAGCCAAGATACCAGTAGCGGTCGGTCCCTTGCTCCATTCCTGGCTTTGCCTTGGTTTTCCGCATTCAGTTCTAGCTATTTCTGCACATTCTGATCAACCTGAAAAACATATATCGATCACCCTCCAAGTGTTTGATAATTTTCCTGAACGAGTTATCTTGAGTGAAGATGTCGCGGATGATGTTGAAACGGCATGGGGATACTGCCTTATTAGTTACTTTACAGATCGTTTTCCCAGAAAGAAAGCTCTCTCGAATTTATGTGACTCTTGGAAGGTGAATTATAAATACTATTCGCACTCGAGTGGTTGGTTGGTTGGTTTTTAAATTTGAGAATTGTTCGTCCTGGGATAGTGTACTCAATGGCGGTCTCTACTTTATTTTTGGAAGACCTTTCTCCTCAAAATCATGCCGGAGTATTTTCAGTTTGATGATGAAGAGATAAGTTTCATGCCGGTGTGGGTTATATTGTCGGGGCTGCCTTTGGAATTTTGGAATCCCAAGGCTCTCGGTATGATTGCTTCCAAAATTGGGAAACCGATTTCGATGGACAACCTTACATATACCAGGGGCAGACTATCGTATGTGAGGGTTTTAGTTGAGGTTGACGCTTTGGCAGATTTAGTAAGGTCCGTGGATCTTAGTTTCCCCAACGGCAAAGAATGTGATCAAAAAGTCATTTTTGAGCACGAACCAAAGTTCTGTACGACTTGCCGTGTATTTGGACACTCACGTACAGGTTGTATCACGTGTGATAAATCCTTGGATACGGCTGCAAAGGTCCCAGTTCCAGCGGAAGATAGTAACGTCGTTCCTCAGGCCTTGCCTATTTTAGAGCCGGAGGTGGTGCCTGATCTCCCTGCCGTTTCGGGTAAAGTCAGTCAAAAACAACCGAAAGTAGGGCCAGTTCAGCCCCTGATCAGTGCTGATACTTGTGCCCATAAACAGGGACAACTGGAAGATAATGAAGGAGAGACAGCCTTCATTTTGGTGGAGAAAAATAAGAAACGTGTTGGCAAACAGAAAGAGAAACAGCAGTCCAAAATGCAGCAGCCTTTCAACGTAATTACAGGGACGTCGTCTTCGGCAGGAAATGACCGAGCAGTGGTGAAATTGGCCCGGTTAAAGGACATTTATACAAAACATGGTCAATCCTCATTGGATAAATTGAAGGGTCATACCCTTCCTTTTTCGCCATGAAGTGCGCTTGTTGAAATATTAGGGGCTTCAATACGCCTTCAAAGCAAAACGGGGTCCGGGACCTTATGAAACAACATAATATTGTTCTTTTGGGTATTTTGGAAACGAAACTCAATACTGATAAACTTTTCCGAGTTATGAGGAACAAATTTAATGGTTGGCGTCAAATTAATAATTTCCATACGCATGAGGCGGGTAGAATTCTTATCTTATGGGATCCTTTGAAGGTTATCCTGGATGTGAAGGAAATTCTGCCTCAAGTCATTCACTGCATTGCTACTTGTAAGGTGTCTTCTATTACCTTTCATGCTAGTTTTGTGTATGGCCTTCATTCAATAGTTAATTGGAGACTGTTGTGGAATTCTATTTTGGATCAAAGTAGTACTTGCTCTTTACCTTGGCTTTTAATTGGGGATTTCAACAATGTGTTAACGGATGGAGAAAGAATCAATGGGGATAATATTACTCTGTACGAGATCAAAGATTTTGAAAATTGTTGTCTTGCTGCTGGGTTATCTGATCTGCCGTCAACATGGTGATTTTTCACATTGAATAATTCTTCGGTTTGGACAAAATTGGACAGAGCAATGGTCAATAATTCATGGCAGCTTGCTGGATTTTTTGCCGAAGCTTTATTTATTCATTCGGGATGCATTTCCGATCATTCTCCGTGTATAAATGTTTCCCTTTTCAATCAGCTATAATAAAAAAGAAAACAATTTAAGTTTTTCAACATGTGGGCGAATGATGAAGAGTTTGCTAATGTTGTTCAAGAGAATTGGAGATTTGATGGGTTCGGTACAAAACAGTTTACACTTTGTGCCAAACTTAAGAATTTAAAGAAGCCTTTGAAATTGCTCAATAAACGCCATTATGCCCATATCTCAGTCAGAGCAGAAAACGCAAGGAATGCACTGGTTTCAGGCCAACAAATGCTACATGATCAGCCCAGCAATCAGATTTTAAAAGGGGAAGTTGCGGAGTTAAGGAAGAAAGCCGTATTCCTTTCGGAGGCCAAGAGAAGCTTTTACTTTCAACAAGCCAAATGTAAGTACATTAACAACAGCGATAAATGTACAACGTTCTTTCATGCAATGGTTAAAAGAAACACAAAAAGGACTCATATAGTTGTGGTGTTAAAAGAAGATGGGTCTTCGACTCAATCCCAGCAAGAAGTGGCCGATGAATTCATTAAATATTTTGAGGGGCTGCTTGGGACTGAAGATACGTGTGATCCTCTTGATCCAAACGTATTTTCTAATGGTCCTCAGATTTCTGACCAGCAAAGTACAGATTTAGAAAAATGCTTTTCAGCCCAAGAAATCAAAGAGGCTTTATTTGATATCGATGATGGCAAATCACCTGGGCTGGTTGGGTATTCTTCGTGTTTCTTTAAGAAAACATGGGAGACGATTGGGGATGATTCAAGAATTCTTTGATTCTTTGTCTCTACTCAAACAAATTAATCATACCATAATCGCGTTGATTCCGAAAACCACTCATGCTCCATCGGTTGGATATTTTAGACCGATTTCATGTTGCAACGTAGTGTATAAAATCATCTACAAGCTGTTGGCAACCAGATTAGCGCCGGTGTTGGATGCTGTTGTTAATCAGTCGCAATCTGCATTTGTCCAGGGAAGAAGCATGGCTGAAAATATTCACTTAGCACCGGAACTTCTAATACAGTATAACAGGAAGAGAACTTCACCAAGATGTATGCTTAAAATTGATCTTCATAAGGCGTACGACTCTGTAAATTGGGATTTCTTAGACAAGTATTGGAGGGGTTGCACTTCCTGATTAAATTTATAAATTGGGTCATGCAATGTATGACTAATATGGCATTCTCAATTGCGATTAATGGAAGCATGGTGGGCTTTTTCAGAGGTAAGAAAGGACTTCGACAAGGGGACCCTCTATCGCCATTCTTGTTCGTGCTTTGCATGGAATATTTTTCCAGATTGTTGATTACATATACGGATAATAGTCACTTTAACTATCATCCTAAATATGGGCAGTTAAAAATAACACATCTAGCATTCGCCAATGACCTTATGCTAATGTCTAGAGGGGATCCGATGTCCGTTCAAATCCTAATGAGGTGCTTATCCGTTTTTGGAAATCAGTCGGGACTTCGCGCCAATGCTTTGAAATCTTCACTTTACACGGTTGGAATTTCAGTGGCTGACCTTCAGCAGATCACAGATTTAACGTCTTTTCAGATTGGGGTTATGCCATTTCGTTATTTAGGTATTCCTCTTGCAGCCGCGAGATTAAAAGTCATGCATTTTGCTCCACTTATAGATAAAATGGCTACATATATTAACATGTGGAAAAGTATTTCGCTTTCATATACGGGAAGAGTTGAATTGGTGAGGGCAGTCCTTCAGGGTGTGGAATACGTCTGGCTGTCTATCCTACCTATCCCGCCTATCCCAGCAGCAGTGATCACACGAGTTACAAGAATATGTCAAAATTTCCTCTGGGGCTTCAAAAATCCTCTTGTTGCATGGAAAGATGTTTGTCTATTGAAATCGGAGGGTGAATTGGGCATCTACCAATCAAAATGCTGGAACATGGCCCTTCTTGCCAAAACTCTATGGAATATTCATATTAAAAAAGACACTTTGTGGATTCGTTGGGTCAATCAAGTATACCTTCGAAGTAGTTCAATTTGGGGATGGTCTCCGAAGAAGAATTACTCGCCTTTGCTTAAAAGAATTCTGGACATTAAAGACCAAATCTGTTCGGTTGAAGGCAGTGCTGATTCCGAGTATTGGAGAAAAGGTCAAAACTCTCTTGCATATGAATACTTTCGGTCGAAAGGTATCAATAAACTTTGGGCCGTTGATGTGTGGAAACCATGTATATCCCCTAAACACTCATTCATTATTTGATTGAGCGTTAGGGATAAATTACTCACGAGGAACAGAATTTTGTATACAGACATTGATAAGAGCTGCATTTTTTGTGATGAAGCAGAGGAGTCGATTTTGCACCTTTTCTTCCAATATCAGTTTTGTTCCATTGTTTGGCATAATATTAGGCATTGGTTGGGATTCATTGGTCCATGTCTACCATTGCTAGTGCTCTCAAATGGACTAAGAAGGAAGCTCGCGGTACGGGTTGGGAAAGCAAAGCAAAGAGGATTGCTTTAGCCGCAACAGTTTATCATTTATGGATCGCTAGGAATAGATGGATTTTTGAAAATCTCAAAGCCGTCCCGGATAGTATTATCAGAAGGATCAAAACACAAGTATACAAAGTTTTATTTTTTTTGTATCCTAATGTTTTGATCCATTTAGAGTCATTGGCTCCTGTTGGCTAACTTAAGCCTTCTGTTTTTCCTGGGGATGCCCAGAGTAGTTGTTCATTTCTTTTGCGTTGTTTAGCCTTTAGTACCTATAACGGGTGATAATGCTACTCTTTGTTTATTGTCCCGGGGATGTATGGTATATTTGTATAGTAATTTTTGATCTATACAATTTTTATATTTTTGATAAAAAAAAAAAAAACGTACTCAGAAGATTGCGGGAAGATTACAAAAGCACTGCTGAGTATGGGACCTCATAAAGAACTAGGAGTTGATGCATTCCACGCTTTGTTCTTCTAGAAACATTGGTCGACTATCAAAGATGAAGTGATCACTCTCAATCATGGAAAGTCGGTGAGACACATTAACACCACATCTATTGTGCTAATCCCGAAGATGAAAAACCTAGAGTATATCACTAAATATAGGCCCATAAGCTTGTGTAATGTGTTGTATAAATTAATTTCTAAGAATATGGCTAACCGAAAGAAGAAAGTTATGTCCCCTTTATATCAGAGAACAAAAGTACTAGTTCTTTCGTGCCAAGAACGTTAATCACTGATAATGCTATAGTTGCTTCCCCATTCTATGTCCAAGAAAAAATGGTAATAACGATTTTATGATACTCAAGCTCGATATGAGCAATATGTATGTGATATCAAGCGCAAAATGGGGTTTTCTCATCAGTGGGTTTAGTTCATTTATGACTGTTTTTGAGCTAAATGCATAATGAAATGGAGAAAAAGAATTGTTTCTTATTCATCTGGTTTCTTCTTCTATAATACAGCTGAGGAGCAATATAAATAACAGGAAGAATGAGTTTGTTATAGTGCAAGAACAATTCAGTTACAATCCAAACTAACTAACTAACAAACTATCTAACTAACAACACTATATACAAGCTCCAATACTCCCCCTCAAGATGAACTGTGGATGTCTTTTACACCCATCTTGGATAAGAGAGAAAACAAAGTAGAAAAAGGTAGAGCTTTGGTGAATACGTCCACGAGTTGTTGTTGTGATCGAATGGGCATAAGTCTGATGAAGCCTTCTGTAATTTTATCACGAATGAAGTGACAATCGATCTCGATATATGTTTGGTCCTTTCATGGAAGGTTAGGTTAGATGCAATGTGAACAACAGCCTCACTGTCACAAAATAAAAGAGCAGGAGATAACGCATGGATTTGGAAATCTTTCAACAACTGATGTATCCAGACCAACTCACAGGCTATTGAAGCTAAAGCTCTATATTCTGCTTCAGCTGAAGAATGAGAGATAGTGTTTTGCTTTTTAGCTTTCCAAGAAACTAAAGAATTGCCAATAAAAATGCAAAAACCAGTAACAAATTTTCTGGTGTCCAAACAAGATCCCCAATTAGCATCTGCAAAAGCTTTCAGGTGAGGTATCAAGGTGAGCCAAAAATTGACTTAGTTTATGGACAACAAAAGTGATATCAGGGAGAGATAGAGTGAGATAAAGAAGGCGACCAATTAATCGTCTATAAGGAGAAGCATCAAGTAGGAGATCACCATCAAAGGCACTAAGATGCACCTTAGGATCCATAAGAACTGAAGTAGGTTTGAGGCTAAGTATCATGTGTCTTCAAGGAGTTGAAGAGTGTAATGTCTTTGAGATAGAACCAGGCCTTTGGTTGAATGAGCAATTTCAAGTCCAAGAAAATATTTCAAACTTCCCAAATCTTTCAGCTTGAATTGGCTATGAAGGAAGAGTTTTAAAGACTGAATAGCATGTAGATTAGGACCAGTGATGATAATATCATCAACATAAACTAATAGAGCAACAAAGGAAGATTCGGAGCCTTTGGTAAACAAAGGGTAATCAGATTTGGATTGAGTAAATCCAAATTGAATAAGAGCATGAGAGAATTTGAATACCATTGTCTTGAAGCTTGCTTGAGGCCATATATAGATTTATGTAATCTACAAACCATCTTTTCCTTTTCATGAACATTGTCCACTTTTCTATTATAACCAATAGGAAGATCCATGTACACTTCTTCAAACAAGTCACCATTAAGGAAAGCATTATTTACATCAAGTTGAACTAAATGCCATTGTTGACTAGTAGCAAGGGCTAACAAAATTTTAACTGTAACTAATTTTGCCACTAATTTTGCCACAAGAGAAAATGTTTCAATGAAATCCAATCCTTATTGTTGAGTGTACCCTTTTGCAACTAAACGAGCTTTGTATCTTTCAATAGAACCATCGGACTTGTGCTTGATTTTGTATATCCATTTGCAACCAATAGAGTGTTTTCCTATGGGTAAAGGAACAACTGACCATGTGTCGTTAAGTTCCATAGCATCCAACTCAGCTTGCATAGCAGCTCTCCAATTAGGGAATTTAACTACTTGATGGTAGAATTGAGACTCAAACTGAGATGAGATATTAAGAACAAAGTTCTTGTGGGAAGTGGATAAAGAACTGTAAGATGTATATTTTGATATGAAGTATCATAAGTGGGAAATGTTTTATGAGACATTAAATGACAATGAAAGTCTCTAAGATAAGTAGGAGTTTTTGGAATTCTGTTTGATCTTCTTTGAGAAATTTCAGCAAGAGAAGGGACTAAATCATTTTGAGCATTATTATAAGTTTCTGTATGGTGATCAAATGTTGGAGATTTATCATTAGAAACTTAGGACGGAATATGGTATGTAGATGGTGTCATATGAGGAGCTTCAAGTGATGAAGCTGGTAACACAAAATCAGGAAATGGATCAATTAACTCGTTTGAAGGAACCACAATATGAAAGGGAAAGATTTCATCATGAAACACAATCTAGAGATAAAGATTTGTTTAGACTGAATGTCATAAAGTTTGTAACATTTTATTCTAGAGGGATATCCAAGAAATACACAGTTCGAGATCGATGTTGAAATTTTGTTCTATGTCGCTGTGAGTGTTGAAGCAAAAGCTAGGCAACCAAATACCCTGAAGGAAGAGTAACTAATAACAGCATTATAAAGAACTTCATAAGGTGGCCTTTGATGAAGCAATGGAGATGGAATTCTGTTAATTAGAAAGGTGGCAGTAAGGACACATTCATTCCAAAATTGGAGAGGAACTCTAGGTTGAAAATATAGAGCTCTAGCAACATTGAGCAAGTTTTGATGTTTTCTTTCCACTACTGAGTTCTGTTGAGGTCTTTCTACACATGAGAATTGGTGCAAGACTCCTTTAGTATTAAAGAAATCAGTGAATGCTAGCTCAGGAGCATTATCAGATCTAAATACTTTTATCTTAGCATTGAACTGAGTGGATATCATGTGGAAGAATTTTGGAATAACAGCACTAACATCATATTTTTGTCTCAGTAAGAAGGTTCAAGTGAACCTAGAGCAATCATCCACTAAAGTTAGAAAATATCTATGTCCAACATGAAAAGGAACATGAAAAGGTCCCCAGATATGAGAGTGAATCAATTCAAAGAAAATTGGCATATGTGATTATGAGATTCAAAAGATAACTTCCTTTGTTTAGCTAATGGACATATATAACAAGAAGCAGCTTTATTGAGTTTGGAAATATCACAAGACAATTGGTTTTTCAAACTATCTAGTCGTTTGAATGATTGGTGACCAAGTCTATTGTGGCAAATAGATGTAGAGATATTATTTACAAATGCTGTAGAAACGTAAGTAGCTACATCAAGAACATAAAGGTCTTCAAATTTTTCACCATTACCAATCATCCTCTTGTTGCTGATTTCCTGAATAGTGAAGTGATCAGGAAGAAAGTTAACTTTGAGCTGAGAATCGGATGTAAGACAACTCATAGAAATCAAGTTAAATTTGAATTGTGGCACAAACAAAACATCCTTGAGAATGAGCATATGACTTAGTTTAACATCACCACTGAAGTTAACTTGAATTTGTGAATGGTTAGGCAAAGTGACATTGCAATTCTGTATAGATCTCATAGAAAGAAAAGCTGCAGTACTTGAGCATATATGTTTTGTAGCCCCTGAATCTATTATCCATGAATGATTTGAAGAAAATATGGGATTCTGAGATACTGAAAAAAAGATACATGTAGTGTAAGATGTATCTGAAGTTTCATGTTGATCAGTAGCTGTCTTAGCTGATGAAGCTAGATGGCTGGAAAGCATGGACATAAGTTGTTGACATTGATTTGAGTTGAGGCTTTGAAAGAAATTTCCAACACCATTTTGCTGATCAAGCCCTTGATTTACAGTAGTATAGTTGATGTTTGAAGAAGAATTGTCCCTTTGTTTGTGTTTGTAACCAAGTGGATAACCATGCAATTTGTAGCATCTTTCAACAGTGTGACCATGGAAGTTCCAGTGAGTACAAAATGGCCTCTCTTTCTTTTGCCCTTTATAACCTCCAGCATTCGAGTTATTGTGATTATTGTTACTAGTATAATTTCCATGGCCATAATTTCTCATATTATCTCCTGATCTTTAGAATGGTCACTCTTAACAGCAAATGTCATATTGCTAGTAGAATCACAAGTAGGATTAATTTGAACATCTACTTTCCTTTAATGTTCTTCTTGAGAAATTAAAGCAAACACTTTATTTATGGGTGGTAAAGGATCCATGAGAAGTAATTGTCCCCTGACTTGAGAAAAAGAGTCATGTAATCCCATGAGAAAAGACATGATGTATTCCATTTGATAATGTGAATTGAGATTTTTAACTCCACCACAAGTGCATTTTCCACAATTGCAGACTCGTCTGTAATTGCTTAATTCTTCCCATACAGTTTTCAGTTTAGTGAAATAAACACTAATGGAATCCTTACCTTGAATTAAATTCATCAACTCACGATGTAATTGGAAAATTCTAGGGCCATTTCTCTGTTGGAATCGATCCTTAAGATCCAACCAGATTTCATATGCAGATTTAGCAAATATCACACTTGCTGATATATCTTTAGAAACAAAATTTAATATCCAATAAATAACAATATTGTTATTCCTAATCCAAGAATGAAGGAGTTCCATATCACTACCTTCAGGTTTGAGGATTGAACCATCAATGAATCCCAGTTTGTTCTTTACAGACAATGCAATCAACATCGATCTGTTCCAAGAGGCATAGTTATCTCTAGTTAGCAGCTGTGACACGAGAACAATTCCTGGACTATCTGAATGATACAAGAAGAAATGATTGAAATGATCATCAATGACGAATTTGTTTGAAGAAGAATTAGATGCAACAACGTTTATAGATTGTGGAAATTCCATAACAATTTGCATATGATAATACTCAATCTGATGTTCTGTTGATTTATTTGTCTGAAGTTCGATGATTTATACGAGTGGAATTGCAGCAGATTTGAGCTTAATGCTCTGATACCATATTGAGCTAAATGCAGAATATTGATTTATTCATCTGTTTTCTTCTTCTGTAATACAGCTAAGGAGCAATATAAATAGCAGGAATAATGAGTTTGTTACAATGAAAGAACAATTCAGTTACAATCCAAACTAACTAACTAACTAACTAATAACAACACTATATACAAGCTCCAATAACTGTATCTCTACCCTAATTTTTACATTCACCTTCAACGATGAATATCGAGGAAAAGTAATCCCATCTCGATGTTTACAGCAAGGGTGACCGTTATCTCCATATCTCTTTATTTTATGTGTTGAAGGCTTCTCTACAACGATTAGGACAGCTGAAACGAGAAATGGACTCTTAGGAATGAGGTGCTATAGAAAGGGACCCATAATAAGTCACCTTTTTTTCGCTAATGATTTTTACAATTTTTACATTGGCAAGCTGTCGGGATGCAAACAATATTGCTGACATCTTGAAGGTCTATGGAAAAGCCTCAGGCTAACAGGTGAACTTGAATAAAACTGCAGTCACTTTTAGTCCAAACACAAAGCCGGATATGAAGCAGTCTCTATGCAATTCAGGGTATCCAGAACTCAGCACCACATGACACCTATTTAAGACTACCATCTGTTGTGGAAAGGAAAAAATATCGAACTTTGCCATCATCTGTGACAAAGTCTACAAAAGAGTAAAGGGCTGGTGGCAAGAATCTTTTTCTATGGCGGGCCGAGAGACCCTCATTAAATCAATTATTCAGGTTTTCAACTTATATTATGAGTCTCTTCAAGCTTCCAATTTCAATTTGTGATAATTTGAAGAACACGGTGCTGCATTTTAGGTGGGGCACAAAACATGGAACTAAGAAAATGGCATGGGTTAAATGGGATACATTCGGTACCTTAAAGCTCATGGGTGGCTTGGTTTCAGAGACATGCAGCTTTTTAATCAAGATCTAGTAGCAAAATAGGTCTGGAGGCTACTGGATTCTCCAAATTTTATGGCAGCTACAGTTCTTGATCATGGCATTCTAGGAGCTGGGGATAAACTGGGCTCATCATTTATTTGGAAGAGCTTCTTATGGGGTCGTAAAGTTATCAGACTGGGGGCACGATAGAGAGTTGGAACTGGCAACAAAATTAACATATTCATTGATCCATGGTTACCAAGGCCTCCTAGTTTCAAGCCATTCACAACGCCCAAATATGGCCTCCAGTTGGTTAAGGACCTAATAGGCAAAAATAGTATGTTGAATAACAAACTAATGAATCCAATTTTTTGAGCCATTGATGTTGAAGTAGTCCAGTCCATTCCTTTAAGTGAGAATCCCCATTAAGATAGAATAATATGGCATTTTAATCCCAATGGAACGTACTATGTCCGTAGTGGTTACAAGGTACTGAAATCGATGGAGTTCTAGTCCAAGGATCAAGTTCGGAAAAGTTGAAATCATGGTGGAAAGGGAAGCTTAATTTTCCATCAAAAGTTAAAACTTTCATTTGGAAAATATTTCACCAAGCTTTCCCTTCGGGGAGGGGGGGAATATGTGGAGACACCATATAAAAAACAAAGCTTTTTGCCCGTGCTGTGGGAATTGGAATCAAATGCCCATGTTTTTGGACTTTGTAGTTGGGTTAAGAAGCTGTGGAAACATTTGGCCTGGTAGGATAAGCTGAAGTTATTTTTTGTGATGACATGAAGCAATTCATTACCTCAATCTTCTTCATCCAGAAATATGACGAGTTTGAAGAGTTTCGTTTGCTTTTATGGTCAACTTCATTTTTCATAGCAAAGAGGGACGGAGTCATGAACTGGTGTGTAATTCAGAACTAACAACACTCATTCTCTATCAAAATACCTATGAGACCTCACATCAGAACTCAAATAGTAGCATACATAGATAAATGGCGCTCGATATTCAATGACAATGAAGATGAGGGTGTAGAAATGGGCTCATTCTATCATGTGATGCAGCTGTTCAGTAAAGGATTTATTGGGAAGGAGGACTTGTCCGTGATGTATTAGGGGTAGTTAGAGCGGCCTTTGCAGTCAAATTTGATGCAAATTTTTTAGTTGAAGATGCCGAGACTATAACGATCTGGATTGAGCTCTGGGTTAGCGTCGATGCTGGTATCCAAATCCAACAAGTGGAAAACTGATGCACTCAATGTCGTCCAGGGCATAATCCACTATAATCCTTGCGCTCCTAATGCCTTGGTGTGTATTGAACATTTTGTCGTTATTTGATTTAGTTGGTTGTGGTTTGTATCATTACATTCCTAGGAATCAGGGGCTGAACCAGGATATGACAACGGGATGGGTTGGGAGAGGAGGGACCCCCCTTACGGGGTTTCGGGGGCAGAGACCTTGAATTTTTTTTTCTCAAACCACAATTTCTTAGCCTATTTTTATACTTTATTCAACGAGGGCAATACTAGAGGTGGCAATGGGTGGAGCCGAGCCAGCTCGGCTTATTATCCATCGAGCTCAGCTCGTCCGCTCGATTCGACCTAGGAGCTCACTGTTTTTTTTTAATATTGTTTCAGGTAATTTTAAAATAAAAATGAAATAAACTGTAAGGTATTTTTCTGTTAGAACTTAAAAGTTGAAGACCCTCTTCTAATTTTGGGGCTTGGGACCGGCTACTTTAAACATAGGTGAAGTTAAAATTGTACACGAAAAAATTGTTACTTGTACAATTTTGTTAAAATAAGATGAAGGAAATATCAAATATTTACGCAAATAATACTTACTACAAATTCAAGTATTCCGTATTCAACTCTTCAAGTTCTTCGGACATCATTTTGTCCACTTTATCTTGGATCCGAAGTTCAACATCATCCCAGTCCTTCAAACACAGTAAGTTTTCTAAATATGTCGTCTTTATGTCTTTACCTAAAATTAAACAGAACTTTGCCACATGTACTAAAAGTAGACTCCAATGCTACAGTTGATACTGGAGATGTTAGTAGATTGCGTGCCATATTCGAAAGAATTGGCTATTGACGTTTATTTTGTTTCCACCATCGTAGTATATCAAAAAAAATTATCTTTTCATCATCTAAAATACTAAACATGTCATATGCGAAATTCCTAGCTAACTCTACAGGTATATCACTAGAACGGAAAAGGAAAGAAGCATAAGAAGAACCACTATCATGTTGACTACCTTAGCTAAACTAAGGTAACTCCATAAGTCATTATCATCAAATGATGATGAAGCATGTGTTAGAACAGGGGGTCGTATGACGTTCCTACCGTCTTTTTAGCGTAGACCTCATACATTTGACATAAAGTTTGTTCTAAATTACCATACGTTAGTGGATTTCTGTACGTTAATTTTTGCGAAATTGCTATTATGGTTACTTTTGTTCCCTCTAAGTTAAGTCTGGATCCATAATAGATGCTAATAGAAATAACATATATAATTCTTTCCAATATTTTCTAAATTTACCCTCCATCACATATATAATATTAAAAAAAAAGGCAAAAGTTCTTCTATCTATTAAAATTGTTAGCAATATAATAGAAATAATTGAGAACTAGTGGAATAGTCGGATAATATACACCTAAACATGCATTTGTTTTGTCAAAAAACACTTTAAAAAATTTTCTAACATAAACACATATTTTCTAGTCATATGTTTGCAAATTATATTCTGGGCCGTATGAGTGTTTGTCATTATAATATGCAGTAATGCAATCTTTGTACTTTTCACAATATTCAAGCATGGGATATGTTGAATTTCACTTATGGCTTACATCAGTGCAAAAATATTTTTCTTGAAGGTCATTTTCAACACATAGAGCAGCAAAAATTTGTTTTCTTGATGGTGAGACCATAATATAATTAATAGCGTATCTAATTTTTGTAATTGTCTTTCTATGAATTTTAATCCATCTTTTACAATTAAATTAAAAACATGACATATACAACAAATGTGAAATAAAATATCATCAAATTCTAGAATTGAAATGTTGAATTAATTTTTCAATTACTATATTTTGGGGCCTGCACTGTCAAAAGTAAAACTACGAATCTTCATTTCACAATTAAATTCACGTAAAACGCCCAATAAAACATGAAAAATATTAACTTCATTATGAAGATAGTCAATTGTTATAAACGCTATTATTTTTTTATGCATTATCCAATGTTTATCAATGTATTATGCAGTTGCAGCCTGTAACGACCCGAAAAAATTCATATTTAAAATTTCAAGAAAATAACTTTCGGCGTTGCTACAAACTGCTTTGTACGTTTAAAATATTTTAGTTGCGGTATTTTGTTGCACGTGCTTGCTTTATTTTTATGTGACGAACATAAAATTTTATCAATGAATAAGACTAATTAAATTTTCTTAACTCGAATAATTTTTCTTAAGTTAATTTTGGGTTAATTGTAAACCAATCATTTAAATTAAAAACCACCTTCTCGGTCCACTTTTCGATCATTTTTTTTTAGCTTAGTGTCAATCCTTTTCGGCTCATTTATTCTCCCATACTTAGCCCAATATCTAGTCCGCCTAACTACAAGAAAATCACCTCCAAACATACCATTATTTTCCAATTTTTAACTCCTAAACAGCCCCTATAACCCACGCTGAAATTGCCCATGTTCTCTCCAACATTTCAACCATGTTCATCCCATTTTCAGCACTCATTCACCATCTTTTAAACTACTTTTTTATCATCTAAATTAGCCCCATGTATCATACAAAAATTGTCCCCTTCTACCCATGTTTACCACCTTTCAACCCACCTAATTTACAGGTAAAGTGATCTATGAAAACTACTGAAACTGTCACAAAACTACCCAACAAACCTGTATTTTGGCTCCCTCTCTTAAGCCTTTCTCTTTCATTTTTTTGGCCATCCAAAAATTTAGTTTTTATCATCATTTTCTCTCCAGATTTTTGCCCCTTAAATCACTGTTCTTTCTCTCCATTTCAATCACCAAAATATTCCAGTTTCCTACCCAATTTAGCAACAAATTCGGCCCTTTCTAGTAACAGTATATTGCATTTTATTAATACTTTTTTCTCTCCTCATTCTTGTCCCCAAAATTCTAGTAACAAAGCCTTTATTCTTCATCAATTTTCCCTCAGTTTTTGTCCAAAATTTTGGCCATAACAGTGCCCAAGAAACCATCCCTTCTTGCTTTAGTTTGACACCTATTACACCCTTCTTTTCCTGCCACTGTAATTTCTTTTTTTTCTTCTAGCAACTAAGTTATATGGTTCCCCTTTTTCGGTAAGAATATTTTTCATTTTTCGAGTTCTTATACCCCACGTAATAATACTACAAATTAGAGATAAAAAAGGCAAAGGCACGGAATTAATTTGAGAAAAGGTGTAGCCAAGTTTTACCTACCAGTTCAACTCAACAAAATTCTATTTTTACAAGGTAGTTTTACTTACTACTTTTACCATGATTTATAAATAATTTTTGGGAAAATCATTTTGTTATGTAAATGCCATGCAAATGTAATTATGAAGGAACGTTATGATAGTGATTGAAGGTAATCCCTTTAATATGTTAGTGATTGAATGTGTACTTATGATTTTATGTGGTGCCGGCTAGCAATTTATGTGTTCTTATGTACATTTAAAAATGATGGCATGAGCATTTATGTTTACGTATAATTTTTTTCACATGTTAGTATGTATGGCTACTGAGTGTGTTTTTATGAAATACTCACCCCAAAAAGAATAAATTTTTAGATGGAATTGGTTGGCGTTGATGCGATTGCGTAGGCTAGTGAGCATGACGTAAAATTTCTTTATTTAGTTTAAGTTTTGACATCGAGATAATCGAGTCAATTATGATGTAAATACTATATTTTTAAGTATTTGATTCAATATTTAATTATGTAATATTTATAGAAAACGAGATGTTGGTTCCCTTGTCGTTAAAATTTTTAAGTTTGAAATGTCTAGTTCCATTTTCTGAATTTTTCAGCTTACAGCCCCTACTTTGAAAAATCATAACTTTTTCTACGGTTGGAGTTTTTGAGTGAAATTAGTGGATATAGAAAGTCCTATATGTGGTCTAATAATAGCAATTGGAATCACCTAAAAAATTTCATCGTATGAATTTATTATGAATGTTTTAGTAGGCTGCCTCAAGGCACCTTCGAGATAGTTATTCAAGCAACTTCGACTAACATTTTCACCTACCAAACAAAGGAGCTAAGGTTTGAAATTTTAACTTGTTGTAGTATGTAGTCACAAGTATCTACAGTTCAAATTTTAAATTCATTGGATAGTCAAATAAATTGTGGCGACACCTATCACGATATAGGCAAAACCATGAAAATTTTAAGAAAAATCATTTTCCCTTGCGCACTTGTTGTTTTCCACAGAAGTTATATTTTTATAACCATTCAAGGGCACGAGAAATATTATTTGGAGTCATCAAATGTATTTTAGAAATTATTTTAGTGACCCTCTAGGTTGAGCAAATCTGGGGTGTTACATAGCCATATATCATTTGTGGTTATTACTAGTCTATAAGTCTGAAGTGAAAGTTAAAACATCGTTATAAATATTAATATCACTTATAATAGCTCTTTTTTTATTAAATAAAATAATAGTGTCATTACGAAGAGTATTTCTAACAATAGATACGTACCTTGGTTGAAAATATTTTTGTATGAAGTTCGTGAAATGGGGATTCACCAAGCATAGTGGAAACTCGGCACTTACCACCAATTGCGGTAGTCCTTCACGGTGCATGCTGTCTTGTTAATATACCCAATTATTTAAATTGGAGTACTACTAGAGCCGACTCGAAAGATCCAAACTGGAGTTGTGCTTAATTTGATTTCAACCCTCCGTGTTTGAACACACAATTTTTGAAGTGTCTGTTTAGATGGGTTGGAGGATGAAGGAAGAAGGTCGAAAGGCTCTGGCTGACCTGGATGAGAAAATGAGGCTCCACTTTGAGGAAGTGGAGGAACTGGAGATGAAAGAGAAAGAGCTTGCCACAAAGGAGTCCGAGTTCCAAGCTTTAGTACACCAAGTGAGAGAAGAGAAGAGTGGAAAATCCGAACTAGAGACTTTATTGAAAATGAGCCAAGCTCTGCCCTAGAGAGGTTGGTGGACAAAGAAGAAGTCGTGGATGAGTTCAGGTCCTGAGATGTATACTTGGCCGACTAGGAGAATGTTTACTTCCTCACCATGGAAGAGCTAATTAAGACTGTTGTGGATAAGCATCTGGACTGGGATGTCCAGTTCTTGAAGAATGAGCTCAAAAAAAACTCCAAGTTCAATCCTCCTTCTTCTGGAGATGAAGATCAGCATGAAGGCCAGGACTGAGCTTGGCCTCTCTTAGCTTAGATGATTATGTAATCTTTTGGCATTTCAGAACTTTCTTTCATACTGTAGTGAACTACTATATTAATGAAAATTTATTTTCTTATAACTGTCCTTTATTTTCCAATCTGTTTGAATAATTCGTTTAACCTCAGAGTATAACTGACCTCAAACTTCGACAATTTGATCTCTAACGTCTGACACAACTTATGATGATCTTACTTTCTCAAAGTTTTTAGCTTGTTTAATAGCCGAGATGTTCATTGAAGGTGTGCACGTCAGACTTGTTTTATAATTTTGGTTGGCTTCAAGGCTGAGCTCTTTACTTTAGGTGGAGGCCTTTTTAGACTTAGGTTAGCACCACAGCACTTATGCTGTCTGGAGTGGGTCCAAGCTGTGTGAGACATTTGTGTCCAGAGGTTTGTGAACTTTGTCACATTCTCAGTTTAGATGTTGGTTTTTTAAGCTGATGTCGACAGTGCAGCACTTATGTTGTCCGGCATGGGTTCGAGCTGTGTGGGACTGTATGTCCAGAGGTTTGTGACCTTGGTCGTATCCTCAGTTCGATGTTAGCTTTTTTAGCTAATGTCGATCGTACAGTACTTACGCTGATTGACGTAGGTCCGAGCTGTGTGGGACCTTTGTGTCCAGAGATTCGTAACCTTGGTCACATCCTCAATTCAGACGTTGGATTATTAAGCTAATGTCGACAGTGCAACGCTTACATTGATCGACGTGGGTCCAAGCTGTATGGGACCTTTGTGTCCAAAGGTTCATGACCTTGGTCACATCCTCAGTTTGGACATTGGTTAGATTTACTAACTTTGTAGCTGTTCCAAAAAAGCGGGAATGGGAAGCCCTTCATGTTCTAGAGCTCGTAAGCCCCATTATTCAAGATTGTGGTAATTTTTTAAGAACCTTCCCAATTATAGGCTATACTCCGTAGGCTAGTAAAAAAGGTGTCTCTCTCGTGCTAGAGTGACAAGTTGTACGATAAGACCAAAGTATATTCCAAAGTTCTTCTGCCAGGCACCTTTGAGTTCATCTAATCGCATCTTCAGGGTGTGTTTGATGATTTTCAGTTCTTTATAGAACGGCCTCAACCTGGTGTTCTTCATAATAACTGTAATGATTGAGTAAGAGGTTCTGAATTTGTGTATGATCAATTTCTTGATAAAGTCAGTGGTCTTCTGTTCTGTTATCTTGGCCAATTGTTCTACTTCTACTCATTTGGTGAAGTAGTCAACATCGACTACGGCGAATTTGATCTCACATTTTCCCATGGGCATTGGACCGATTAGATCAATCCTCTATTTTGAAAAAGGTCATGGGCTAAGGACTGAGGCCAGCTCTTCTAGGAGAGATTTGATGATGGGGACAAACCTATTACACTTGTCGCATTTTCGGACAAACTCGATGGAGTTCTTTTTTAGTGATGGCCAGAAGTATCTTTACCTCAAAGTTTTGTGTGCTAGTGATTTCTCCCCAGCGTGATTGCCTCACACTCCTTCATGAACTTTGCTGAGCACATATTTGCACTTCATCTTCCCTTAAACACTTGAGTAGTGGAAGTGAAAAGCTTCTTTTGAATATGATGTTGTTTTGCCCGGCGATCTTCAGGTCTACTCTGGGCTAACAACTATTTCTGTGTGTAGGACGCATCTAGAGGTGGTTTGATTCTTTTCAAGCCGTTCAATAACGTGAGTTAGGTACTCCAACTTTTGTAGGAACTGCTTCTTTTTCAGGTGCACAAGTTAGAGTTAAGGTTTCTCCAAGATGTCTTCGGCGGAAGCCTGATAAGAGATCAATATGTTGACTCTCTTTTTTCCATAGCTGTGAGTTCTTGAGTCATGGCTATGACTCATGTTGAATATGTTTTAGAGATGAAGTGTTTAGGTGTGGTGGGAGAGATTTACTTTATGGAAATCAAATGTTGATCTTTTGGTGAGTTTCTGGAGTATGGAGAGCCTTTTTAGGGGGAGGCCCCCCTCATTCTAGCGCCAAGTTGTTGACGTTGGAAAATGATGCTGCACTTCCCAAGCTAACTTAATATTAAGAATTTTGGTTGGACGTGACCAAACTGAACTAGCTACGAGAATTGTAATAGAAGACGTGTTTGTAAGCTCTTTTCAAATATGTTGTTCATTATAAGCCATTGAATGTCCTCTTATGGAATAATTAAGTCTCATATGTATGATGATTACTTGCATTTAATGCCTAGCTGAGCATTTAATGCTTACAAGACATTTCCTTTTTGGGGTATTAAATGTGAGGTGACATCTGCATTAAATACCACTGACAGAAACGGCTGGCATAACGTCTGACACTTGGAAAGACGTATCCCATTGATGACGTGAACTTACCGTAGGCGACTGTAGTAAGACCTCCGACCTGAAGTAGGCTGGTTAGGATTTCTCTGACGAGGGAACCCCCTTTCCATAGAGGTTAGGTAGGACTTGTTGTAGGTAGGACCATCAATACCTTATTGATTCGGTAGGACCTGAAGGGATAGGACCTCCCTGACGAGAGAACCCCCTTTCCATAGAGGTTGGGTAAGACCTCCCTCCTTTGGGGAGGTGGTCCTTAGGTGATCGTGATAGGTCTAGTCGGATGTCAACAAAATCCGTTTATGGTGTTTTTGCTATTTAAATGCATATTTTTATGTTCGAAACTTAATTAGAAATAATTATGTTCACATATCGATATAAAAGTGATTAACCATCGAGAGAGGTTTTTGATTATTATAGCATCATCGATTTTCAATCTAAGGTAATTATAAACTAAAGCGATTAACGAATAATTGATTAAGGAACGTATATAGGTGGATTCGTGAATCCTAGTGCTAGTAAATATCGAATTTGTTCTTAAAAATTACTTTTGATTGAGCGATAATTTAGATTTAATTAAACTTAAGTATGGTAATATTAGGATTGGATTTATATAATTAGAATGTGTGTTATTATATGGTTAAAACTCAAAACAAACATTAATTGGTTAATTGGTATCTAGTTCTCGTGAGTTCGACACTCTTCACATCATTATATTACTTGTTTACGATTCATCCACTTTCGAGATTAAAATCAACAACAATACACTATAACAAAATTATGTAAGTTTACAAGTACAAACTAACAAATGCACAAAATTACACATTAAGCAACCATTTGTAATGTATGTATGACATTGACTCATAGTGTAAGTTTAACATATAATGTTATAAACAAATATCTTGAATCACTCATAATAATTGTAATATTCCTAATCTTGTAGAAAAGATGAGAAATGGAAAATCAACGAGAATAATCGTAACCACGTAATTGAATTATTTCATTCAATAAATAAATACCTTAAATACAATCAACAATGTAGTTTTGTGGAATACAATTGTCTTGTATTCAAATCAACCTTTCTCCAAAATCGGTGTCGATGGTAAATTTTGATGTGTTCGCAATGATTTTTTTTTTTAATATCTCTATTTTCTGTCTGTGATCTTTATGAATATTCTGGATAATTAGAATAGTGGATAAAGCTGGAAGCCTGGAACCTTCTTGTCTATATTTCTTTATTTTTTTTTTTATTTTTTTTCTATCCCACGTACAACTGGAAGCTTCTCTTTACTTCTCGGTCTATAAACTTCCAGAATTCTCGTGTACTTCCTATAAATTGAAGACAGGCCGTCCTTAATTTTGACATCGCAAGAATTGGTTGGTGATATCTCTATAGCAGTAGTGTTTAAGAGAGAAAAGAGATGAAATTTGTTCTGACATTGATTCTGTATTTAAGCTGCATTTTGCAGTTGATTTTGTTATCTCAAGGTCAAGGATCATTACTTCCAATCTCGGATCGTCTGTTGTTGCCTCTGGATCCATTTAGAGTGCTAGAACAGGTATTAAGACTTAAAGTTGTATCTTTTAAAATTTATTGATGATTTTATGTTTAACAAATTTATCCCTTAACAACAACAGGTTCCTCTAGCACTTGAGAGGGAAGAGAGCATGGAAGTTTTACCGGCGGCTAAAGTGGACTGGAAAGAAACTCCATTGAGTCACGTGATCATGCTGGACGTGCCTGGACTGAAGAAGGAAGATCTCAAGATTGAGGTGGAGGAGAACAGGGTGCTGCTCATTAGTGGAGAGAGAAAAATGGAGGAGGAAAACAAATCTGATCACTGGCACCGCGTTGAGAGATCCCACGGCAAGTTCTGGCGGCGGTTCCGATGCCGGATAACGTGAACCTCGATAGAGTTGAGGCCAAGCTGGAGAATGGTGTCCTTATCATTTCCATGCCCAAGTTATCTCCTGACATGATCAAGGGTCCCAGGGTGGTCGAAATTGCTGGGAGTGGGAGAGATCATCAATTAGAGGAGTCTTCAACTAATAAACCTAAAGAAGAACTTTAATTAACTTTCATTTATTAGATTATGGGTTGTGTCATGCATGTATCACAAAACTTTATCTATGTCAGTTAGATTGTGAACAAGTGAAATAATAAGCCGTTGTGTCTTGGATTGACTTAAAAATTTTGAGCAAATTCTAAAAATAATTACTTGTTAAATTTCATCTTCTCTTTAGCTTTTAGTCCTCCAGATTGATTAAATTTATCTACATTTACTTGAGGTTAAGTGTAATGTCTAATTTCTAAGTGTATTTTTTTTTATTTCAATATGGCCGGGCTGCGTCAGATTCTAACCTGCTGGTTTAGCTCAATCCACAAGGTCCCCCTGATCTTTGGTTTAGCTCATCATGCAATGCAAAAGGTCTTGACAAAGACAGAAAAGTTGTTACAAATCCTGAAACTTGTTTTTCCATTTTTGGCCGACAATCACCTTGTTCTAACTAACTATGGAAAATGTTTCACGTACATAATCTCTTATCAATTGGTTTACAGAAAGCTTAGCTGGCAAACTTTTCAAAGTCAAAAAGTTGCTGCTTTTTACGGCCACTATTTAAATAGTGACTTCATTTAGAATTTCATTTTTCCTTTTCACTTTTCTGCCAAAAACTCACATTGAAATACATTGGCAAAACCCCCAAATTCTTCTCCACCCAAATCGGACATTCCACCCACACCGGACATTGACTCCACCTACCGTCGACATTGTTATCCACTACTCGGGCAAAAGCTATGACAATGATTGACAGAGATAATTTTTTTGTTCTGCTTTTTCTTCGAACATCTGTAATGATTTGCAAAAATTGACCTTTATTATTTCATACGCTACTCATGTGATTGTTGGAGAATGTTTCCAGCTTGAATGATAATTGAAAAAATGACATTTTTAAATTTTTGATACGAATCAGGAAAAAAATTAAAATGTTCCTGCTTGTTTCCGTTGAAAATGTTTATGTATTGGAATGTTTATGTATTTTAACATTTTTGAACAATCAAAATATTCCAACGATGAGACAATGAATAGGAATGTTGAAAATGTGGATGACGAAAGTTTAGACAATGCTAACATATTAGATGATGAAATCGTAGGAGGAGATAGTGAGACTGCACATGAGGTTGGGATGAATTTTACGGATGAAAATGAAGCATTTGAGTTCTACAAACGCTACGCCTATGATGTAGGTTTTCCAGTAAGAAAAAAAATTCAAAGAAGGATGATGAAGGGAATCTAAGATATATTACATTCACGTGTAGTCGTGAGGGTCGAAGAAATTTGGGTACAAGCACTTCTTTCAAGCCTCCACCAACAATTCAAACAGGTTGTAAAGCTAGGATAACAGCATCTTCAAAAATTTCTGGATCATGACGAATTAACACAGTTCATCTTGAGCATAATCATAAAACAAGTCCTTCAAAATCTAAGTTGTATCGATGCAATCGAGAACTTAGTGGACGTGTGAAACGGAAGCTTGAAGTAGACGATATAGCTAGAATTCCATTGCACAAAAGTTACAACTCGCAAATTGTTATTGAAGCAGGTGGGTATGAGAAGATGACATGTGTCGAGAAGGATTGTAGAAACTACATTAAAAAAGTGAGGCGGTTACGACTTGGGGAAGGAGATCCTGTAGCAATACATGCTTACTTTTCGAAAATGCAAACAAATTGTCCTGATTTTTTTTAGTATGGATTTGGATGAAGAATCTCAATTGAAGAATGTATTTTGGGCAGATAATAGGTGTAGGCAAGCATATAAGGAGTTCGGTGATGTAGTCACCTTTGATACAACATATCTAACTAACAAATATGACATGCCTTTTGCTCATTTTGTTGGAATGAATTATCACGGACAATCAATATTGCTTGGGTGCGGACTTGTTTCCAATGAGGATACAGAAACTTTTATTTGGCTATTTCAGACATGGCTTGAATACATGCATAGTAAGGCTCCGAATGGAATCATTACCGATCAAGATCGTGCTATGCAAAATACAATTCAAATAGTTTTTCCACATTCAAAGCATAGATGGTGTTTGTGGTATATAATAAAAAAGTTACTTGAAAATTTGGCAACCATATTCATAAGGGTTCTATATTTTCTGATATAAATGGTTTATTATATGATTTTCAATTTCCTCGAGAGTTCGAAGAGGGTTGGAGAGAGATGATTGAAATGTATAAATTGCAAGAGAACGATTGGTTTACCGGACTATTCAAGGACAGAACCTGTTGGGTTCCATGTTTTTTGAAAACTAGTTTTTGGGCAAGAATATCAACGACTCAACGGAGTGAGAGTATGAACCCATTCTTTGATGGGTATGTCCACGTGAAAACGTCTTTAAAGTAGTTTGTTGAGCAATATGAGTGTGCCTTGCGGAGTAAGAGTTTCAGGTAGATTTTAGGTCATTTTTCACAAATGGTTCCGTGTGCAACGAAGTATGAAATGGAGAAACAATTTCAGGCAGTTTATACAATCTCGAAATTTAGAGAGTTTCAAGAAGAGTTTACTGGAAAAGTGTATTGCGAGGTTATCTTTATTGAAGAGCGTGATTTGATTACAAATTATGAGGTTCGTGAGGATATCATAGTCAATGAAAGAGTTAAAAAAATTAATAGTTTCATTTTTTAGAGAAAAAGTTCACATTCAATGCAGTTGTCCCCTATTCGAGTTTAGGGGCATTATGTGCAAACATGCTATCTCAATGCTTATTCGTAACGATGTTGCAAAACTTCCAGAGACTTATATATTGCGATGGTGGAGGAGAGATGTCAGCAGAGCTCACACGAGGGTCTCAATCAATTATGATGGTTGGATGAGTACACATGCGCAGTTACGATATGAAAAAATAACTCTTGCGTTTGTGAACATAGCTGACTTGGTAGCAGATGACGAAGAAATAACACGAGCAGTTTTGGAGTTGATCGAATTTCAGTCGAATGATTTATCTATATCAAAAACAAACCAAGTTGTGGAAGTAATCTATTATCCCAAAAGAGTGTTCAAGTAGGCTCTACCTGTGGTGAAGTGGAGAAGAATGTTAGTCAAAACATTTATGATCCAAAATACTCAAGAACCAAAGGAGCTCCGAGGAAGCTACGGCGAAAAGGGACATTGAAAACAATTTAAAAAAAACTAAGGTATATATGTATTACATTGGGCAATAATTTACATGTTTTCTTATTTGTGTTTTTTTAACCAACATATGTTGCACAGGCAAATAAATCGAAGAGCTCGAGGCAAACCAATGTACAAGAGAATGTTGACTTGATTCCATCGGTTCAGGCAGCACAACATTCCACACGACCTCCACTTTCTTATGTACAGCAGTTACTAGTAAGTATTGCTATTTTCAAGCTTTTTGATATTAATATTAACTTATATTGATTAACAATATTAACATTTCATCTTGTAGGGCACGCACTATCAACATTGGGAAGCTGCTGATGGATTGAATTTGTTGTCTACATATGAGATGGATGTACCCACGATGCAAATATATGCGCCACAATTACAACCAACACAAGATGCGGTGTTTGGAACATGGGATGAATCTGTTCAGTCCAATTTGCCACCGACAAATTGAATATTAAACTTACTAGTATTTATTTAATATGTTTGTTAAGTAGTGTAACTTGTCTTAGCATACATTAATTACTATTGTTGGAGTTGATTTGTTTTTGAGACTTATTATTATATGGTAGTTTTTGAAATGTTCCCTTCTATAGTTTGGATGCTTTTTTTGTAAAAATTTGGTTGAGATCATATTGACATTTTATTCAGGCTGTGATGTCCAGTGATTTCTCCATAACTAAGTTCCAGATTTTTGAGTGTCTCTTGTTGATTCATGGCCACTGGTGTTAGAACTCCCATTTCATAAGAATTAGAACAAAATGTATCAAATTATTGTTAAAACAGAATTTGGCCACAGAATTTGGCCTGATGCAATTTGATCTCTGTTTTTGAAATAAGAGATCGGGCGATCGCTCAGCTTTAGAACAAAATGAAATTTTGTTTTTTCTCTTTTGATTTCCACCTAATTGATATCCAAATCACTTCTTATCATGTAATTGAACAATATTACAACAATTATCATTTGACAAACAAAAATCACATGTTCAGATTTTAGCTTGCTAGCACTACATAATACTCTATTGTTGTGTTCTATGCCATTTTTTACAAGAAAATTGCATTTGGCCAACCTACTTATGCTTCATTATCTTGCCAACAATTTTATGTTATTCCAAATTCACAACAAACGCCTTATATACCCCCCAACAACCATTTTCGTCCAAAACAAAACACGAAAAAGGGTTCGTCATTGAGAACTCAAAACTCATTCAACTAATAGTAATCTAACAAAATAAAACAACTAATTTACATATTTTAATTTAAAATGATTCAATGTCTCTTTTCTTTCTCATTCTCTTCCGCATTTGTTTTTTCCTTGCGAATGGTTAGGTTCAGTGAAATTTCCACGTTCTTTTCTTCAGATATCCAAGCCAAGCTTTTGAACATACGCGAAATATCTTCAACACCATCCTTGGGCACAGATTTAGCCGAACAAATGCAACATGATTCACCTTCATACATTACGATTTCTTTTTTTGGCGCAACATCAATCCACTTAAAAAATCCACAATCGCTACTACAACAAAAGAATAACTTTCCTATGTTCACCGTATTCTTCTCCACCTCCATCCATTTCACAAATCCTCACTATAGACTGGACATCGTTGTTTTCTCGAGCATTCCAGCATGTAGTGTCCGGCCGTCTACAACTATGACAAATTCCTTTGTTTTCTTATCATTTTTCAAGTACCTGCATTGACAATAGAATATCAATTACTAACAATCTAATTAATTAATTGACAAAAAAAATTAAAAGGTCAAATAAATACATAATGATATATTCAGCTGATAATGAAGTGAAAATTTCACTCAAACAGCTATATGAGAATTATCTAATTCTTCATTGCAGTTGATAATGAAGTGAAAATGAGGATTAACTAATTCTTCATGACAAATACACTGAAACACTATATGCAGCTGATAATGAAGTGAAAATTTCACTGTATCAATCAAAATAATGCTGAGAATATATAGAAATCAAATTAACATATGTTGACGTCTGAACCTGTACCAGTCTACGTGCCAACAAATCTCCATCACTCCTCCGCCGGCTCGTATGTTACCGCACACTAGGACGACCGTTAGGCACCAATATCTCGAGAGAAAAAGGGTCCCGCGATCGTTGGCACTCCGACGATCAAGTCAACTGCTTGTCGGTATATGGGAGATACACGGCGGGAACAAAAAGGGTGTGGAGAGACAACAAGCGGAGATTTGAGCAGAGTTTAGGGTGGGATTCTTAAGCATAAAAAGTGCGTGCCTTGGAACAACCGGAGACGTTGTATTTATAAGCGTAAGAATTCTAATTGATTTGGAAGACAAATCAATTCGGTCTTCAACCGGATCTTCCTTCCTTATGTGATAAAGATACCCAAGATTGCCTTCCTTCCTTGAGTTTATCACGTTGCATGATTTTAGGAGATCATGATTGTGTTTTCTTGCGGAGATTCGTGCGCCCAATCCAACGCAATCTTTCTTTAATTACTTCTCTGGTTGCCCCGGCATATCGAGTTGCTCGCTGGTTACGAATGATGCGTGGCCTCACGAGGCCCTATGGTTCGCATGTAGGCGCCGAGACCTTCCACATGACTCGTGGAGTTTACGGTCGCCAAGGCCCAAGCGTGTGACGGGTCCTTCCAAGGCCCTAGCAGGGCCCAGATAGGGTTCTTGACAGATTATGAACTGGGCCCTTACTGGGCTTGGATGGGGCATGTGCTGACGTGGCAGCCATGTCGTAATCGTGTGGTAACAATAGTCCCCCAAGTCCAAGCCTATTATTTATAATGGGCGTGGGACCTTTGAGGATATCCACAAGTTGATGTGCCTCGCAGAAAATATATTCACACGGTGGTTCGGCAGGAAATAATTCGACCTACCCCCAATATATAGTCCCCCAAGTCCGAAGCCGAACATTCATGACGGATGAGGGCTTCAAGGGGTCGGGCGGTGGAGAGCATCATGGAGTTTCATCCGGAGTGGGACCTTTCCTCCCTTCGGCAGGACTCCTCTGAGGCTCGTTTCGACGCCTTTTGCCTATCCGATGTTTCGATTCTGTGCAATGGCGTGGGGGAGATGCTCTAAATTTGAGAATCATTCCCCTAGCATGGATGACTCAGACACCCGGTGGAACCCAAAAGGTTGGCGTCTTCAATGCCTTGGGGAGATAGAATGTCCGTGCGACATTTTAGATTCCCTATTATGACCGTATTTATTGCACTACACCTCTTTCCAATGTAGTCTTTTATAAATAGGATGCAAGCCGAACAAGATTCTTCCATCGTGAGATTGTTGCATTTAACCCGCCATTATCGTGCGATCGATCGTAGAGATAGAAAAAACGTGTGATGGTGGTGCGGTGGAGGGTCGGCATCTAAGATGTCCGTAACTCGAGAATCAACATTCAGAGGACTAAAAATCTGGCCAATCAACGTTCAGGGGACCAAACGCACGGGGTGGGGATTTAGGCTTATGCACTTTAGCCCGACCCTCTCCTGAACGGTTGGTGGGACTGGGGTTTGGGAGGTCTCCATCGCCGGAAAAGGCATCAACAGCCTTTGTGAGCAAAGCATGGTCTAATTAGCCACCAAATTACCTCAGGTTGGCTCGGGAGACTCCCGATCATGGTGAAGTCAGGTTTCCCAACAAGGCGGAAGGAGCGGCGTGAGACCATGGGATAGGGTTAGTAGATCTAGTTATCCCATTCATATCTTGCCGCCCAAAGAGGTGGGGTTGTAGAATATATTGCGCTTATGTGTGCTTCGTATTGTATTTCGTATTTAATAAAAAGGTGCCGAGTTACTTCCATATTTGCATGTGTGTGCCCATATATTACATACTTGTTTCGGGCCTCGTCATGATCAACACTCCTTTGCTATGTAGAAATTTCGACGAGGTTGGGGCGAACGCCGAACAAATTTGACCTACCGTGGGCGGTATTGTTATCATGATTTAGCGTCACGTAATCACGCCCCCCACGCCGCTTAGATATATTTCCCTAGGATTTACCAAACGTGTTTTTAATTCCACGCCACGTGGTCGGCCCACCCGACTACGGTACCCGTTGGGCTTATAAATACGATAGGGCATTCTTAACTCACCATTTCCACCATTTTGCCCTCATACCGGACCTTTGATTACGGCCGCCATGTCGCTTCTATTTTTCAAAGTCCCTAAATTCAAGATTAGTAGCGGGGAATAGTAGAGGATGTTTCTCCTCTCCATTTGGTGTCATCCATGATTGTGCTGGTTCTAGGCCCGCAGTGTTGTTAGGCGGGAGGCGGATGGGTTACCCACTTTGTTTCTCCCGCTACACGGAAGTGAGAGCGGACGTTCCATTTCCGACGAATCCTGCTAGACGTGGGTCCTCTTCCGGGAACGTTAGGTCGTCAGCGGGAAAGAAACCAAAGGTCGAGAGTGGAGAACAGGCGTCCCGGACGCCTGTTTCTCCCCCTCCCGGCAGGCGTGAGTACATTAACATTGGGGCCCGCCAAGACGAGCTGGATCCGTCAGTCGTAGAGAAGCTACCTTCAGCGGTTGCCCTTGCGGCTACTTCAGTCCATAAATATTGGACATCTCCCTTTGGGAAGGCGGTAGATACCGCGGAGGTGACGGAGTTGATGAAGCTGGCCGAAATGTACACCTCTCGCAGTCATGTTTTGAATTGCGAGTTGTATAAGATGTTGGAGATGAGGGTTGCCGAAATACAGTCTGCCCTTGGAGAAGATGAAAATGCCGAAGCGATGAGGGCCGAAATCAAACGCCTTCGGGCACGACTCGCGTTTTTGGAAGACGCGCGGAGTCGCACAACGTCTGGTTACTGAAGGCCCAGACGATCCGTAAGGCGTGTGTCGTTGCCCGGAAGAAGGTCGAGTCTCGGTTGAAGTCTTGCGAATATGATACTGGGCCAAAGATAGAGAAGCGACCGAGGTTTCGAACGAGCTAGCGGCTAAAGGCCTCCTAGCAAAACCGGGAGTCCCCGGTTATACCAAAACGTAGGATTACGTGTATAGGTCACACTTCTTTAGCCATCTTTGTTGCATGGATATTTTATGTAATCGAGTAATGAGATTTTAGTGGAAGTTCTTACGTTCGTTCCAAATGTTTGCGTAATTGATACCTTACCAAGCGAGCTTAGTAAAGTTGGTCGCGGACCGTGCTCCCTCGCGACCCAATGAACCACAATGCGGCGCCGCACGCTGCGTTAGATGTTTAGCTAGTGACTTGAATGAGTTGGCCGCGAATCACACTCCCTGTCTTTGGAGCTTTCAGACTTACTTGCTTTTACGCTTTAAAATGTTTATCCGGTGGGTTGATAGAGTTGGCCGCATGAGACCACACTCCTCCACCGCCGATTTGATTATATTTGATTAATAAGCGTAAAATGTTTACCCAGTGGGTTGATAGAGTTGGCATGAACCACACTCCCCGCTGCCGAGTCGATTACCCTTGCTTACTTACACGTAAAATATTTATCTAGCGAGTTGGTAGAGTTGGTCGCGAACCACACCGCCTCGCTGCCGGGTTAATTGTACTTGCTTTCTTACGCGTAAAATATTTATCCAACGAGTTAATAGAGTTGGCCGCGAACCACACTCCCTCATTTGCCGTGCTCTTTATACTTGCTTTCTTATGCGTAAAATATTTACCCAATGAGTTAATAGAGTTGGCCGCGAACCACACTCCCTCACCGCCGTGTTCTTTGTACTTGCTTTCTTCACGAGTAAAATGTTTACCCAATGAGTTAATAGAGTTGGCCATGAACCACACTCCCTCGCCGCCGTGTTCTTTTGTACTTGCTTTCTTACGCGTAAAATGTTTACCCAATGAGTTAATAGAGTTGGCCATGAACCACACACTCCTCGCTGCCGTGTTCTTTGTACTTGCTTTCTTACGCGTAAAATGTTTACCCAATGAGTTAATAGAGTTGGCCATGAACCACACTCCCTCTCGCCGTGTTCTTTTTGTACTTGCTTTCACGCTGTAAAATGTTTACCCAATGAGTTAATAGAGTTGGCATGAACCATACTCCCTCACTACCGTGTTCTTTGTACTTGCTTTCTTACGAGTAAAATGTTTACCCAACGAGTTAATAGAGTTGGTCCGCGAACCACACTCCCTCGCTGTGTTCTTTTGTACTTGCTTTCTTACGCCAGAAATGTTTACCCAATGAGTTAATAGAGTTGGTCATGAACCACACTCTCCTCATTGCGCAGTGTTCTTTGTACTTGCTTTCTTACGCGTAAAAATGTTTACCCAATGAGTTAATAGAGTTGGCCATGAACCATACTCCCTCGCCGCCGTGTGTTCTTTGTACTTGCTTTCTTCTGCGTAAAATGTTTACCCAATGAGTTAATAGAGTTGGTCATGAACCACACTCCTCGCTCATCAGTGTTGGTACTCTCCGCTTGAGACGCTCGGATTCATAAAAGATGAATATTATTAAGCGGCGCCTAGTTTCTGGCGTCCAAGAAAAGGAAAAATCTCTAAAGAGATCAAACAATGCAGGAAAAGACAAAATAGAAATGCCGCCAGAAGGTCTCGTGTTCTTTCTTGGCGGGGAGATATCCTTGCGTTTGGCGGCTTTTAAGTAACGCGTTCATGTAGCATGCCCGTGCCTCCGTCCGATTACCACGGATTTTAGCTATTCCTCCGAGTCGGAATTTCATCGCCAAGTGGTGTATGGGCGTAACGAATCATGTAAATCCTTCAACGCGGGCCTACCAAGGACCCCATGGTAGGCGGAGCGGGTGTCCACTATTAGGAACTCCATGAATTTCTGGAGGTGGCAAGGTAGTTCTCCGAAATCTACCGCCAGGGTAATTTTTCCTCGCGGGACGAGACTGTCCCCTATGAAACCAAATAGCGGCTCGGTGATGGCCGTCAGTTCATGATCCACGTCCATTTGGTCGAACGCAATGCCGAATAGGATGTTCACGGCACTTCCGTCGTCGACCAACATCCGGCCTAGTCCGTTTCTGGCGACAATGGCGCGTACCACTAGGGCATCGCAATGCGGGTAGTGTATCCTGGATTTGTCCTCTTCAGTGAATGAGATTGGCGGCACTCTGGGCCGATGCCGGTGTACACCCGCCAACTCTCGGGGTTCTCCTCTGGGCGCCGGCGTGAGTTACGCCGCCCGATTCATCGTGCTTCTCCCGACATACGGTCCTCCAAAGATAGTATTTATCTCTCGCACGGTGGGGCTCCTTGGGGCCTCTCGGCCTCGGTTGGTCCCTCGCCCCCTCGTTCCTTCCTCCGTCGCGGCGAGGTCCATCGTTCCGGCCGAGGAGGAGGTCTTCGCCCTGTGTGGGCGGTCCTCGGCGTCCTTGCGCCCGCTGATCCTCTCGCCCGGCCCGTGGTTCCCGCGATTGATTAGCTCCCTCACATCCGGGCAATCTTAGTATTATATGCACCTGGTCCCGTGTATCTGACATGTAATTTGGGCGGGGTTTGTGGGTAGGAGGGCCGCATCTTGGTGCCCGTGAGGGCTGGGGCTACCTCCGTTTGATTGAACCTCCGGAATGGTTGTTAGTCGATTCTGGGAACACCTCTTCTAAAAACGGGAGAACCGAGGCTCTGGAGAGCGACGCCCCTCTCTCTTGTATCGATCTCCTCTCTCCCTTTCGGCTCTTTCTCTCGTTCTCGATCGTTTTTCGATCGGATTGTGTTGGATCATGTCCACCACCGGGTAGACTTTCGGTTGACTATTTTGAACGTCCCTCCAAAAAGGGGTTCGCATGTGGAGCCCTGTTATCAGCGCATCTAGGGCCTTCTCGTCGGTCACCGTCTTGATCTTCTTGATGATGTTACTGAATCGTTTAAAGTAGCTTTTGACGGTTTCTCCTCCTTTACCGGATATCATTGAGTTGGGCGATGTCAAGCAATCATCGTCCGGTTGCCAATGAAGGCGTTGACGAACTCCCTCTTAAGTTGTGGCGACCGGATACTCCCCGGCCTCGACTTGTTGTACCACCTCTTCGGCGTCACCCGTGAGTGTGGTATGGAAATTCGACACTTCACTACGGAGATTGGCCCCGAGTTTTGTCTTGTAGGTGTTTATGTGGTGCATGGGATCACCTCTTCCATTATACTTGTCCATGATAGGCATTCGAAGTTGGTGGCACCTCCATTGCCTTTATGTAGTTGGTGAATGGTAGGTTCTCGTCATCATCGTCCTCATAACATTCCACCTATCCTTTTCGTCTTGGCCTTTTCTTGATTCTTGGGTCCTTCTTCTTTCCGCAGACGGCCTCGCTATGTTCACTGCGCTTCTTTGTGTGTGGGTTGGAGGGTGCAATCGAAGACCCCACTCCCAACTTTGTCAAACACGCTAGGTGAAGGAATCGGGTGGCTTTCTCATACTGGGGAAGGGTCTCCCTTTGTGGCCAAATCCTGCAGGGGCTTTGAGCTGGGTTTCGAGGGTTCCGCCGTGTCGAATGGGGGTTCCTTCGAGAAACCATGGTACTGTCTAGCGAACCGGTGGGTGAGGACTCCTCCGCACGGCTGCGCTTAGGTCCATGTTGGAGGGATTGATTCTCCAACAATTCAAGCGTGGCCTTCATCCGGGCGTTGTCCATCTTGAGGTCCTGGTTCTCTGTTCTATCGTCCGTTTCTTCTGATGTCTTCTCTTTCTGCGACGGGTGACGTTCTGTAGGTCTTGAACGCTCTCCAGTCGCGGTTGTGGTGGGACTCCACCTCGTCTTCCGTGGACTGTTCGGATGTCATGCTTCTTGGGTAGAAGACACGTTTACCACAAGCACTTGGTCGTAAGGTTTTTCGTTCCCCAGACGGCGCCAATGCTGTTGTCCCGAACTCGCACCATCCACGTGCCAACAGATCTCCGATCACTCCTCGCCCCACTCGTATGTTACCCGCACACTAGGGACGACCGTTAGGCACCAAGATCTCCGGAGAAAAAGGGTCCGGCGATCGTTGGCACTCCGACGATCAAGTCAACTGTCGGTATATGGAAGATACACGGGGGCGGTGTTTAGGATGGGATTCTTAAGCATAAAAAGTGTGTACCTGACAAGCAGACAGAGATTTGAGCAGAGTTTAGGATGGGATTCTTAAGCATAAAAAGTGTGTACCTTGGAACAATCGGAGACGTTGTATTTATAGCGCAAGAATTCTAATTGATTTGGAAGACAAATCAATTCGGTCTTCAATCGGATCTTCCTTCCTTATGTGATAAAGATACCGAGATTGCCTTCCTTCCTTGAGTTTATCACGTTGCATGATTTTAGGAGATCATGATTGTGTTTCCTCTTGCGGAGATTCGTGCACCCAATCCAACGCAATCTTTTTTAATTACTTCTCTGGTTGCCCCGGCATATCGAGTTGCTCGCTGGTTACGAATGATGCGTGGCCTGACGAGGCCCTATGGTTCGCATGCGGGCTCCGAGGCCCTCCACATGACTCGCGGATTTCTGGCTGCCGAAGGTCCAAGCGTGTGACGGGTCCTTCCAAGGCCCTAGCAGGGCCCAGATAGGGTTCTTGACAGATTATGAACTAGGCCCTTACTGGGCTTGGATGGGGCCTGTGCTGACGTGGCAGCCATGTCGTAATCGTGTGGTAACAACATCCATTCAATAGGAGTTCAAATTCGTCATATAAACCGATTTCACATATTGACCAAACCAAAACAATTGTTAAAATTAGTGAATATTTAACCTCAATTTCGTCGGGGAAGAAGGTGATGTTGGGATTTGGTGGGTTTCCTCCTATATCTTTACAAGGTAACCTGCGATTCCACCGTCCGGCGACGACGATCTGGGTTGGTGATAAAACTTCTCTCTCCAATGTCTCAATGTCTTGTGTGGGTGGAGATGAATTTTCAGATTTTGCCACTGTATGTGAAATGTTGAACTTTAGGGAAAAAGAAAAGGATAAGGAAGAAGAAATGGTGATACAGCTTTTCTCTCTTTTCACTAGGAAAAGGAAAAGAAATGGCGAGGGATAAATTCAGAATTTCATTATGAATTTAAAGGCCTTCACGTGGAACAATTGGTATAAAAAGCAGCAACTTTTTGACTTTGAAAAGTTTGCCAGCTAAGCTTTCTGTAAACCAATCAGTAAAGGATTATGTATGTGAAGCATTTTCCACTAACTATAAGGTCCAGTGTCTTCCATGGATGACTAGTCACATGGTAGTCTATTAATATTACTTTTTTTCAAGTTTCCAACCTTGGGCACATAGTGGCAATTTCATGAATAAAAACTCCATTAATGCAATCTTGAAGATGAATAATAAAATAATAATGTACTAAAGCTTCAAAAATTGGAAAAATAGATAAAGCAATTGTCATGCATGTAGGTTGATCTGCGGAGCCGATTTTGAATAGGGGTTTCAAATTAATATGAAAAAAATTTAAACAACATAATAGTGATGAAAATATTTTTATATTATTTTTCAAGCGTTTTTTACGAATTTTCATACTTTATTTTATTTATAAATTATATTATTTATACACAAATTGATAAATAAACGCATTCGTACCATTGTTTGACCTTGATTCTGCATACCTATGTGGGTTTTATAAAATAAACTCACAAAAGAAACAAATATCAAACTCTTATTGTTTGCATTGTCTTTTATAAAATTATCCTCCAAAAATAGAAAGACCTAATTCACAAATGAAATTAATCACTTAAATTAAAAAAAAAAAAAAATCAATTGAACACGATATGCATTCACAAACAAAGTACTTTTATTAATTTTTATTTATCAAAAAAACTAATTCTTTTCACTATTCTCTTTACCTTAAAGTATTTGTCAGTGGAGTAATGAGCATGAAATTTGTCTCATGCTTCATAGTCTTGATTTTATAAGTGGGCTAACAATTGAAAATTTTATAGTAAAAATTTAGGGATTTGTGTAGAAAATTTTGAAAGAAATTAATATATGGTGATTTGTTGAGTGGTTTGGAAAAGATTTATAGATATTGGAATGTCATAATCTAATGTATACTTTATTTAGTGTATGTCCCTAGAGGAAATAATGAAATCACTACTTCTCCTTTCAAGCAAGTTACTAGCAGACCAAAAATTCTAGATCTACTGTCAAAGATATCAAAAATATTCAGGCCCAAAATAACTATACTAATATTTTATTAGTGTTATTATATATTTGTATAATACATAGAAAAATAAAAAATATAGAATTAGGTTCGGACTTGCTTGCTCGACCAATGGCCCAACACCGGGCTAGACTAGGCCAACAATTTACTGACACGTATAAATATGGACCGACATGATTTCATGTGTGGTTCGATATGAGCCACCTCCACTAGAAAAGATAAAATTACTTTAATAACATAAATAACTATTTCTTGCTTTTATTTTTCTTACTTACAAGATTACTTACATATTTCTAATTTTCTCGATAAAAAAACTATTTATTTTAAAACTTTTTTATTTTTACTTTTATATAGATTTACTCAAAGAGTTAATTTCATGAATGGTCACTGAAATTCAAGCAAATTTTCAAATCTTCAAATACTCACATCGCAAAGATAGTAGATAATGCAGCAGATGATACATACTTAGAAATAATTGGATCATAGAATAATATTTTCATTCCTTGACTCTACCTAGTTTGTTTGAAAATCACGTAGTCTTTTCATTGAGATTATTGGGAACGAAAATAGGAATGCATTTAAGAACGACGACATAACTACCTCTTGTTTGTTTCCATGTAATGTAGAGGTAGGATTTTATGCTTAGAAAGCCCTTTCCGCTCTCTCTATCCCTTGATTTTTGAGGTCTCCATGAATCTTTACTATTTGTGTTCGCTAAATTCCTTCCAACCTTCTTTCATAGATAATCATTAGTATTCTTCTCGCTAGTATATTTTGGACACACTTAGTAACTAAAGTTAAATAATATTAATAATTGGTCGCTTTGTCAGCTTGATAACACCATATCTAATGTGGCACTCATTAAACCTGATGTGGACCAACGACTTTAGTAATGATTGATTTCTTCCAACTGGCCTCCTCTTTAGTTTTTTCGCAGCTTTTTTACTATTTATTAATATAAAAAATAGGATTAAGGTTAAAGATATTCCAATTCTTGATTTTGGTAATGATTATGAGAGCATGGATCTAACTGATTTGAAGAATATCAACGAAGATTTAGAAACACACACTCATACAACAACCGATTCGAGTACTAAAAGACGAGCTAAAAAAAGAAAAGGTTAGGTGTTGAGAACATTTTAATTAGTACAGACTGGTACAACAGCAGAAGAACATTCAAACTATAAGACATTGTGTAAACATTGTAAACACAAAATTTTTGTGGCAAAATGGTGGGGGCACGAGCCATCTAAATCGATACTATCCAAAGTGTTTGCAAAAACATAGAGGGTTGATACAAATTAAGCGCAATTTTAGTTCGGATCTCCTGGTGCAACTTCCAGTTCTAGTTGGTGGCAAGTGGTGAATTTTTCCTTAGATTAGTAGAAAATGTTCACTTCACCAAGTTCATACAAATGTATTTTCAACCAAAGTACACATCCTATTCTAGAACACTCTTCATTCATACACTATTATTTTATTCAATAAAAAAAAACATAATACGTAATTTATATAAATATTTCGATGTTCTATCATTTACTTTAGACTTATGATCCGGTAAAAACTATAAATGATATATTGCTGCTACTTCACATTATATGAATAAACAATGAATAATGCATAAAAAATAATTGTATTGGAAGTAATTGACTATCCTCATGATGGAATAAATATTTTTAATATTTTAATGACTATTATTACAAAATTTAATTGCGGATCTAAAATTCACGGTTTCACATTTAAGAATACTATGCCTAATAATATAGTAATATAAATATTAATGCAACAATTAAATTTTGATTTTAGTGACATTTTATTTCATGTTCATTGTGCATGTCGCATTTATAATAAATTAAGTTATGAAAATCCACTAACGTACAGTAATCTTAAAAAAATATTATGTGAGATGTACAAAATTTATGCGAAAAAGACCATATGAACGTTAGAAGACCCCTTGTTGATCTAACAAAATAAGATCACCATCACCATAAGTTTCTACCAACCACCTCCAACAATCACGTTCTTGGAATATTTGGCAATCTAAGTGAATATAAGAATGCATCATAAGACACAAGCTCGATTTCAAGAATAATATAATCAACTTAACTTATTGGTCTTACAAGAAAGGTTGTTTTGACAAATAAGAATGAACAAGATATGGCTGCTAACACAAAGAAAATTTTGGACGCCAACAAATTGGCAAAATTGATGTGTGAAAATTTAGGTAAGAATTTCTTTACCATAGTGGGATCATCTTGTTCACATGAGATAGGGATATACAAAGCTAAGGGGACCATGGAGTCTACTATTTCATATTGTGGTTTAAATTTACAAAATGGTGTTACACATAATTTGGGGCTTAATCTCTTAGAAAATGTGATGGCTAATTTGAAGGTTGTCTTCAAAGAAAATATGTACAACAATTTCAATTCATGCATGTATGATAATCGAGAGTTGGGCACCATTTTCAACATAATCGTACTCGTTTTAGTGTGAAGGTGAAAGAGCCCTTGTGGTGTTTTAGGTGATTTGAAAAATGAGTTAGCTGGTTTGAAGCTCAATGAATTTACTTTTGAAGTTGGACTAGAGCCAACAAATGGGCTGCCCGGTCCGCCCAACCCGAAATAGATGGGCTATACATGAAACCGGGCCGATCTGTCCTGGCCCAATTTTAGACGGACCAATAAATTGTTGGACCGATTTTAGACCACTTCGGACGGAGATCACTTTTTTTTTTTTAGAGATTTTTTAAAAAATAATAATAATTTGGAGTTAGCTAGGCGTTGACCATACATATACATGCACTAATACTGCATAATACATAAAAATCAACTAAGTCAAATGTTGAAATATCAAATGCTAAAGTAAATCATAAGAATCAGATATAATTTTCAAACATTCAATAAAGAAAAATTCTCCTACATCATACTCACTAAATCAGATTACATCATTGAACGCTACAATTCAATTTATACTCTTAATGAAATAAACTCAAAAGAGACATCTTTTTCCTCTATTACATAAAAAAAAATCAAAAATAAAAATGAACAAAACATAGGATCCCAAACCCCTTTCAATCTAAAAGCAAACAAAGTTACATTCGACTGACTTAACAAATTAGAACTAAAATGATAAAATGTTAACATCTTATGACTTATGACTTCATGTTGATAACATGTAGAGTAAATCCAACACATGAAAAAAGAACCCTATATCAGATTTATATGATTAAGCCAATAACTATATTCTTTAGAATGACGAATCAAAGGAAAAAATAAATAAAAAGAATAAATAAATGAAAAGAAAAGAATACCAATACCTCATTTACAATAATTTTAAAGCAAATACTGAACTAACTATCAATAAAACCATCATCATCAGGAATGATATTTGAGTCTACAAAAGTTGTATCATCTAGAACTGGTCTATCTGCATCTACAATTCACAATACAAGAGAAGTCAATTAGTGAATTGATTGCAAGTAAGAAAAAAGAAGGTCATTACACTAGTAATTCCATAATTATTATTACCACAAGGTTCAATTTTTTGAAACCATGTACCGAATTACTAGTACAAATGAGGACTTGCACATTTTAGGGAGAATGCAACTTCTATACTTGTTCAAAATACGACCACCAATACTAAAAGTAGATTCTAAAGCTACCGTTGTGATTGGAATACTTAAAATATCACAAGCCATAATTTCAAGATCGGGGCATCGATATTTATTCATCCTCCAATATTGAAGAACATCAAAGTCATTATCATTACCCACAATCTTTGATTCCAAGTATCAAGTTGAGACTTGTCATTGTTTCTAGTCTCTTGGCTCATTTTCTCTTCAAACTCCTAAAATTTTACAAGCATATAAACAAAATGCAAACTACATTAGATACTTGAAACTAAAACAATAAATAATATGTGGCATAATTATCTAATCCCTAAACTTACTTCATATATGGATGGCAATGAGCTTGTTCCATTTCATCCCATAGTCATTGGCCCATGTGGAGAAGATTGAGTCATATGACTCATATCATGTGAAGCAATTGAGTTTGATGTTCCATTCTTTATATATTTAGAAATAAGAGTATATAAAGTATTCTTCACCCTATCCACCTTCTCATGACAGTCATGTAGATACATTCTCCTATAGCAAAAGCTCAAGAACTTCAATTTCGTGCGGGGATCAAGAACACAGCTTAGTGCAAGAACTACACAATAGTCACTCCAATACTTATCAAATTTTACCTTCATCCTTGTTACCATATCTTTGATCACCTCATCTTCACTATTCAATTTCTGATTCAATTTCATCTCTATAGTGTAAACTTGCATGAAATACATGTTGGAGGTAAGGTAAGATGACCTGGATATCAAGTTGGTAATTTGATAAAATGAGGCCAAGAAAGCACACATCTTTTCCGCTATTTCTCATTCCTCGTTAAATGGACAATGCTTGTAATTTCTATCATTGTAGGTCAAACTAGTGAAAGCACGGCGATATTTAATTGCACTTTCAAGCATCATGTAGGTAGCATTCCATCTTATTGACACATCCAACCTCAAGAAACTACCCATGTCATTTAAGTACATTTCTTGAATACATCTTTTAAATTGTTTTAACCTCCCTTCTAAAGTCTTCACATACTTAAACGCCATACTAAACATTAACTATGTGCCCATAGCCTTGTGTAGGCTCTTCCATAAAGAAGAAGTGAACTTAGGATCATGGTCAGATACAATGGATAATGGGACTCCAGCTATCGGCACACGTAATAGCTCCTAGGGGAAAAATACGCATTTTTTGTAACGACCACAAATTTTTCCCAACGACCTTTCATCTATGGGCTATTCCGTGTGCCGTTAACTTACATACTGTCTACTAGAGGTTGTTTAACCGATTGGATAAAGTTGCAAAACCTCTGACGGTTTGCAATGGACATGGTGTAACATGCGGCAAGCTTTATACACCTGTTCCCGTTATGATACAAATGCAACTATCTTTTTATCCCTAATTGCATTAGATCACGCTTGGCATTGACCGTGTACTTTGATTTGAATGGATCGTCCAGAATTGTGCTGACCAAGCTATCACGAACGTTCTTCTCTACGTGCATGACATCGATGTTATGTTTTAGCACAGTAGCAGACCAATACGGAAACTTATAGAAAATGCTCAGTTTTTCTCTAATTCAGCTCGTCATCACTTCTCTTCTTTCTAGCCCTGCGTAGTTAGGGTGCTTTTTTGAATACTATGTCTTACACAGCTTAACTATGCTAAAATTTCTGCAGGCGTTAACGAAGAGGAGAGGTTGCCTCTCCGTCCTCCAGTTGAAGTCTAAATTGCTTCTAAAATGATGCCTAGACGGCAGGAACAGTCGGTGACCCATGTAAGCTGTCTTACCTATCACATGAATTGAAGGCATCTCTTAATTGTACGTAGGACATGCCATGTACCTCTAACTGCTCCAACCCAACAAACTAGTTCTCACTGAAAAATTATTAACTGTCCACAACAACGTTGCACACATTCTACCTACTGGCCTATTATTGGTTCCAGTGTCACGCGTGTCAATCAACTCGTCCACTAATGGTCATAAGAATACATCAATGTCCTTATCCGGTGCTTTAGGGCCAGATATCAAAAGAGTAAGAATGAAGTATTTGGGTTTCAAGCATAACCAATGTTGTATTCAGGTTTCAAGACAGTTGTAAATTGTTACAAATAATGGCCACATGCTGTAAGCCTGGCTCATGTCTCCAAATGGATTGAATCCGTCTGCGACCAAACCTAACTTGTACATTCTGGATCTCACTTGCAAACAGTGGATGTTCTTTGTCAAAATCCTACCACGCCTTTCCGTCCACGAGATGCTGCATTTTATCTTCATCTCTAGACCTTCCTATAATTTGCCACCGTATGAGTTTTGCAGTATCATTTGTTGTGAACATACATTTTAGTCTGGAGGCCAAAGGAAAATATCGTAACATCTTATGTAGAACCCTTTTTTCCTTTCACTCTCTCAGAAGTGGGCACCCAACGACTTTTCTGACAGATCGAAAAAGTTTATCTATCAGCATCCTCACCCCAAAACAGTGCACAATCATTCTTGAAGACATGAATAGATTTGTAACCCAAACCAAGCTTCGTCATCATCTTCTTAGCTTCGTAGTGAGAGTCCACAAGGTTTATGTTTGGGAAAGCTAACTTGAGCAACTTTAAACTATCATCGACATACTTATTTGTCCATTTGTTCACAACATTAATATGCATCAACTTCACTAAAACGTTTAAGGACAAAAATGATGAAACTCATGGGTATAATTCTGAATGTAGAGCCTCAAACAATTCATCATAGTAACCATCGGTGCCTGTACCAACATGTTCATCACTGACTATATCATCCATGGCATCCATCATCTCATCTTCCACACTCACTCTCTCATTCTGTGTATACACATTTACAGTCTGAACCTTGGTCTCGCCATGGTATAACCATGTTACATAACTCTCTACAAAACCACGACAAAATATGTGAGCCTCAACAGTTTTCAATAGATTGGTGAGACCGTTTAAACATCTTGTGCATGAACATTTAATCATTCTCATATCGTTTACGTATGTCCTAGCCCTATTTATAAATACTTTCAAACCGTTTCAAAAATCTTGCGATTTCTAATTTTTGTCCAACTTGTATCAATATCCATACTTGAAAAAGTATTTTTTTGGCAGTGTAGTATAGAATTTGCAGAAATATAGAGATGGAGAATGAAGAAGAATCAAATGGAAGATTGAATGTGCAGAAAAATAGAAATGGAGAGATGAAAAAGAAGATTCTATAGCGGCGACAATGTCGCCTCAATAGAGCTAGTAAGTCGTCCATAGAAAAGAAACATGAGCCAATATTGCTGCTAAATTTGACAATTCTATAGCGACGATGTTTGTCATCTCAATAGTCTTAAATACATATTACGAGGAGAATCATGATGATCCGATGTATCGTTTGACTAAAAACTGCATCTATAACTCTATTGCGGTGACATTTGTCGTTTATATATGTACACAAAAATGGTGCAAATTGTTCCGTCATTAGTATATATATAGCGACGACAAAAATAAGTCATCGCTATAGATTTACAATATTAGCGACGGCAGTTAGAATATAAAGACGACAAATGTCGCCGCTACAGATGTTAGAAAATATAGCGAAGATTTTTTATTGTTGTCGCTACTATCTAGAACAAGTAGTGGTGACACAATGTCGTCACTATAGGTACCTTTCCATGTAGTGATAGATAGAAAATACAAAGTTTAAAATGTATACAAAATATGAGTACATGCATGGTACATCAAAGCTTTTTCAATCAGTGAAGTAGTGGTATGATGTTTCATGGACAATTATGGGGTACATACAAAATGGACATTCACAAGTGTATATTTAAGCCATCTTGATTAAAAATCTTGGGTAGATTTCGAATAAACGGAACTCACACTATGTTAATTTTATCGCGTTTCATGTGTTTATGGACAAAGTCAAGCATTGAAGGAGGAGAGGTTAAATAAAAATACTATGAAGCTAAATCACGAGATATTGCACTAAAAGAATGTTAGTAATTGATTGAGCTTCATAGAGACACCAACGAGGCAAACAGAGGCAAAATAAGGACATTAAGGCTCTCTCTGGCCACTCGAGCAAGCAAGTGGAAGAAAACCACAAGTTCTGTTCGCTCGAACATCCAGGTGGCTCGCTCGAGTGAGCTAAAACAAGAAGGAGCCTCTAGTCTGGCTGCTTGAGCAGACGGGCCACAGACAAACTTTCAATCATTCGGTGAATCTATTTTCTGCACATTTTTGTAGAATTTTATGGGCAAGGTTTTCTACCCTAACTTCAAGGTTATAAAGAAGAGAAGATGAGATGAAGCTAGGATTCAAAATTGGAGAAAAAAGAGGACGAAGACAAGGGTTTGAGACGAGATTCTTCCTCCGGCTCATTTTGGTGAAATTCAAAGCAAGAAAAAGGTTGAGCACTGTTGGGCACTCGTTTGAATATATTCAACAAGGAAGAACTTCATATTTATCAGCTTCTTCTTGTAATTATAAATTCTCAATTATTTTCATGCTTTTATTATCAAATCTTAGTAGGCTAAATAATTATATGCTATGGATGGTGATGTAAACAATATGTTGAAATTTTAATTCAAGGATTCTAGTTTCTAATCTAAATTTGTGTTTGTTTGATTTATGTATTAGTTTTAATGTCCATTTGAATGATTGATCATCGTTTGAATGTGTATGCGGATTTGACGATCTTTGATATCTGTGTTATTCAATTCTCTACACTTCTACCTAAATCAAAATCCTACCCCCAACAAGGGGTAAAAAAGCCCCAAAAACAACAATTGAATTGCCCTGTAGCAATTATTTTGATCAAGCCCAAATTCAAGAAAATAAACTTAGATAATCTATCAACAAACCCCCCTCCCCCCGAAAAAAAAATCTCAGTCTCGTTAGACAATACCCAACATTCTTACTTGCTACCATTCACACATTTTCCTCAAGCAAACAATAAGATAAATACATGCTGAAGTACACATCAAGAAGAGTTACACAAATGATACCCTTTTAACCAAAACAATAGGAATAGTGAACAAAAAACTCGATACTAAATTCCATGCATCTAATATGTTTTGAAACAAAAAGAATTATTAGTTGCACATGAAATGATTGACAAGGAAATGGAAATCCTTGAGCCTCGTTCAGTAGATTCACAGTTCGATACAATTTAGCATTAAATGCCGCATTAATTGAGCACATTCACCAACAAAACTTGACCTTAAACAGAGGATGGTAATCAAAATGCAAAAATTCACTACTAAACCGGTTTACACAACTATCTGTATAGAGTCAAAGACTAGAGGTTTGGCTATGTCCGGGGTAGAAGGAAAATAAAAAATTCTCTTTTAACTCAACCCACCATTAATATTAAAACTTTGGACCCACAAATTGTCCTAAAACACACGTCTAACACTTTTATGAGTCCAACATTCATTATACCAAGAACATCAAAGAAAAACACCCCATATTATATAATAAATTCTCACACAAAGGGATATAATTTAAGACCTAAAAAATACTAAACAAAACCAAGACAACAACACTCCACAAGTAGAAAGTAAATTAACAACTTGATACTTGGCTTATTCAGAATATGTGCTTTTGTTTCCTTTGCCATAGTATTTAGATTATGTTTAGAAAAAAAGGTTGTTTTCTTTTAAGTTGGAGGACTCACAAATTGTGTGGACACAAACTCATCTTGACGACCTTTTGGAAAAAGTACCTAAACCATAACCATTTCACTTCACTACCACTCATGACAATCTAATAACACGACTCCATCATATATATAGGACCCACCAAAAGAACATTTTATCATAAAAGAAATTATGCCTTGAGAAACTTCCCAAGGTTCGAGAATAGATAGCCCTTCTCACATCACTCTCCAAAAGGTTTTCCTAAAATACAAATTCAAGAGCAACAAGAGATTTACTTTCACACCATTTTCATATGCTTTTAGACTGCTAGTGGACGCTTCTCAAGCTGGCAACGAACAATAGAGTAGTTTGGAGGACAATCATCATTTCTCCGTGTTCAAAAACCTTAACACCAATTTATGGAGAGTTGAAATCTACATGGACTATCGTCTCTTTGAAAGTTTCCTTCATCGTAAATGCACCGCAGTTGAAGGCATTACTCAGAAAGTAGTAAGTTCTCTACGCTGGAAAGCATTTAGAGACATACTTTAATCAAGAAGAGGAATATGTCATTTTGAAATTTCAAAATACTGGAATCTTCTACGAAAACCATATCAAGTTTTTCTAATTGACTGATGTGCTGACACTTTGTAGGAAAAATATAAGATAGAAACTCATCGACCCGCTACCTTCCACCACGGGAGATTGTTGAATAGATCATCAAAAGATAGGATTAATTATATGATTGGTCACTGAACTATGCTACGAGTTACTACTTAATAACTGAACATTCCATCAATTACTAGGTTGGATTTCATTTCTTTTATTTGTTGAAATTGGCCATGTAACACATGATAGTACGTTAAATATCGCTACATCACCAAAAATAAAAAAAAAAAAAAAATAAATGTCTTCGTCTTCATCTTCATCAATGAGGTAGAAATATCTTTATCAAAATAATTGACCAATCCTATAGAACCACCAAAAACCACCCTCTCCCAGTGTACACATAATGGCAAAAGAAGGTGCAAGAATGGCCTCAACTCTCTCAAGTTCTCCCACTACCACCCCGCCCAATTCTTCAATTTTACTCCATTCATCAACAACTCCCAACCCTTTTCACCTCACCATATCCCACCATGTAGATTTTGTGTTCTTGATGCCTCCAAGATATCAGACATGGTTTGGATTGAGGCTTCAAGAGTCTTTGTTTTCTCAAATGGGGTTTTTGATTTGAGGATTTTTTGGTGGAGTTTTGCTATAATGGAATTGGGTATTTGATTTAGGGTAAAAACAATTATGAAAAATGATATAATTTGGGTTCTGATTGGTATGCATTGATTACAAAAGTTAGGTTTCTTCACACCTTGATTTGGTTTAATGAATGAAAAAATATGGTGAATTATCAACTATAGATGATGGTGGTGGTTATTTCTTGATGGGTCTTTTTTGGTGGGTGGTGGGTGGTGGCGGTGGATAGGGAAGTTGGGAGATGGAAAAATGGCAATTTTGGATTGTGGGCAGGTGGGGTGTTTGAGGAAGATGGGAGACATTTCTAAAGTCGTGTTTCATTTATAAAGTTGTAATTTTTAACCATTTGAAATTGGTGTTTTGCCGATTTGGCGTAATTTAATGCCTAAATGGTACCACGTTGGATTTATGTGTGCCATGTGGAAAATTCTGTCAAAGGGAAGAAACAAAATCCAACTCAATCATGGATGAGTAACACGCCTAAATGTTCATGCCGAATGAGATACATTTCAATGTTTAGTTATAGTATAGTGACCAATTGTAGGATTAACCCTGAAAAGATAACTGTAGACATTCACCTCAAAAGAAATAATTCGAATTGCCAACTATTTTCTTTGGAAGTGTACTTTTTGTTTTTCTCCAAGCCCACGAGTTTGTTTGGTCATTTATTTGGACTTGCTTGTTAAGTTACTTTGAATTTTTGGACTACAAAAGTTGACAAGGGAGTAGACTCCACTCTTCGCATATCTTAATTGCAATTAGGGCACTCAATTCTAATTGAAATTAATTAGGAGTTGGTTTCTTATTGCCCATTTAGGGGGTTTTTTTTTTTTTGGGGTAAGATCTTGGGTTTGTCCTTTATTGTTTATCATTTAGGCTCTAATCCTCTTTGTTGTAATTGGCCCATGGAAGTTTGAGCCCTTTTGTGTCTTATGTTGTGGGTAATTCTACTGTTTATCTGCCGAACCTTAGTAATTATACTAATAATAAGTATTTTATTAATAGTATATCTTGTCCCTGATGACTATTTGTTGATTTTAATTCTGCAAGTGAACGAATCATTAATAAGTAATATAATGATAAGTAAAGTGAAGAACCCACAAAGAGTGAATTTCTACGTATTTTACTCTACTTAATACTAGCTCTAGTTAAAAAAACACACAATCAATTATTTATAGTTTTATGTACTTATATCTAATTATTAACTTATACCTAATTATCTACTAAACTATACATTAAAATAAGCAAACAAATTCGTAGATTTAATCAAATCATGAAAAGCACTAGGACTTTGAATCCACCGTTGTTGATCTACTTTAATCATCAATTGGTTGGTTACAATCAATTCTCGTTTTATGTTGATAATCGGTATTTCTTATATGTTAATTTGCTCTCTCAATACAAATTAAACAAATTTTCATTCATTAAAGGCATTAGGACTCCGAATCTACCGTTGTTAATCTACTTTAATCCTCAGTAGTTGGTTGGTTACAATCAATTATCGTTTTATGTTGACAATCGATATTCTTTATATGTTTGTTTGCTCTCTCGATACAAATCAAACAAATTACTATCTATAACCCAATTATATCTCTATAATGGATGCGAATAGATAAAGAATGTAACACAAAGATAGAATACCATCAAAGATTGCAACAAGCATAAAATAATATTTCTATCTCCCATCGACTTAATGTCATTTATTATTTGAGCTACACACATGTAGCACCTCTCGACATCAACACAAATTCCAAGAACTATCCTAAAATTTTCTAAATTATAGGATGACAATTGATTCAATAACAAACAATCAACAAGAACAAGAACTTAGATGCATATGTTAAAAATCATGATTCAATTTTAATCAATAGCATCTCTCGATTGTCAATCGATTATATACTTATATTTGAATCTAATTATCTCTAATTAAATTGTAAACATATAAATATGCATTAATTCCAAAAAAAAAAAATCATCACATAATGATTTCATAGAACATAAAAATATAAACCATCAATTATAGGACAATTTGTTTTATGACCATTTGCTAATTTATATTGAATATCTCGAAAGCAATATAAATCACTAATATGTTCTAATGATAGGGATGGCATTTACCCCCGCCCCGCCCCCGCCCTGCTTAAAATTTCCCGCCCGGATAATCGGGTATTCGGTCCGACACGGGCGAGGAAATACCCATGGCATGGTGGGAGGAGTAGCCCGCACCGAACCCGACCCGAAATACTATTTTTTTAAATATTTTAATTTTGAAAATAATGGTTTCCCTATCTAATGATAGTTAATCATCAAAATGTAATAAGGGAATAATAAAAAATTTATCCAAAAGCAAGAATAAAAACAAGCAATTTATTAGATTAATGAGGCAACAAGATTTTATCAAAATCCTAGCCATAAGAGTTTAGCCTATTATGTTTTGATTACAAAAATACAAGATAAAAAGTGAATATATAACCCGAATAATTTAGAATAAAAGTTGATAGAACCCTTAATCTTGAATCTCTTTATTGTTCTTGGACGACACGATTTTCTTCTTCAAAATCATCTAAAGCTCAAATGATTTCTTGTAAATTTTTCCCAAGCATTTAAAGTTTTTGATGTGGAATTCTTCCAAGAATTTGTGTTATGTTATGATATGAAACTCCTCTTTTAATTGATCTAGAATAGGTCTCTATATAATGATTGAGATAATTTTGAAAAAATGAATCCAAAACCCTTCTTAATAATCGGGGTCGCACTCCCACATTCTGACTTCGAATGCGATAAATTTTTATCTAGAACTTCAAATTGCGATCCCTTTTTTACATTGAACTCCAAATTCTATTATCTTTTCAATGATAAACCATTTTTCACTATGGAGATATTTGTACAAAAAGTTGTGCTTATTTCTTCAATTGTTCCTCACATAGGTTTCTCGTTTCTCTCCTTCAACATTTCAATGTTTGAGCCATATCTTTATATTTTCATTATTGCTTCTAATTACCTATTATCAATACCTTAACCACCTTTATTTACTTCCAAGTCCCATTCCTCAAATATTCTATTTTTTGGCCAAATTAATGCTTTGAATCACTTCCTTTTGCTTAATCTATCTTCAAATTGGGAATTTAGCCTACAAAAGTCAAATATAATAAAAAGTGAGTTGAAATCCATCCAAATAATCAACTATTAAGTGTAATAGTATATTACCCGTGTGATGCACGGTATTTGTTTTTCATGATAGTGATTTTAAAATATTCTAAGAGTATATCGTTTATTTATTACATTCAAAAAAAAATATTATATAAATAATTTTGATTACTCATTGATATTGAAAAATAAATATAATAATTCAAATTTTGAAACACCTCTTTAAAAATCACGTTTATGGTCAAACTGAGACGGATTTTGAATCGTATGAATTTAATTTTGAAATTATCATATCTAGTTTATTAGTTTAATCGACTTATTATTTTTAATCAATAAATCAGATCATTTGATAATATAACACAATTATATGTTATCCATATGTTAATTTTTTTTTTTTCAAACTGCAACATATTTAAACCTACTTTGGGAAGCATAAAAAATTTATAAGGAAAATAAATCTATTTTTGGAAAACTAATGCATTATTGACAATAGTTCTCGTGCATTGATGTTTTATTTTTTTGACAACATAACTTATTTAAATTCTTCAATCGGTATAAATTAAAAAATATGAAAAATTGTTGTATTTATCATATATAATATTAAATGTTACAATTCGTTTTTTGCAAGAAAAGAGAAAAAATAAATAAATAAACAATCAATGAGGTGAAATCAATTAAAAAATCTAAAAAGTTTTTGCATTTATCGTATATAATATTAATGTTACACTTCGTTTTTTGCAAGAAAAAGAAAAAATAAAATAAATAATCAATGTGTGCAACCAATTAAATAAAACAAACTTTTATGCAGCATTTATGGCAGAACTTACCAAATCAATATGTGAAAATAATTAAAGAGAACAAACTCTATGCAACATTTATGGTGAACTTGCAAAATCTGGAAAGAAAAAATGGCGGAAAAATGTGTGCGTGAAATTTTCGACGATTATCTTATTATATATATATATATAGATTTAAGAGCTAAGATAAGCGTGTAAAGATCTCGATGAATTTTCTTTAAACACAAGATTCTCTCTATTTTTAAAGTCAAATTTGAAAATTATAGTTCAAATGACTCTAAATTAACTTTTCAAAATAGAGAGTGGATTTGGCTCTCCACATTTGGAGAGCCAAACCCACTATAATTAAATTCATTCAAACAGTTTCAATTTCCAATACTCCAAATAATGATTGAATTAATTAGTGTATACAAAATAAAAAAAAAAATAGAATAAAATCATATAATAAAAAGGAGAGAGACATGTTAAAAGAAAATATATGAAAAGATAATAAATATTTATTGGAAGAAGTAAAATAAAGTGTTAAAAGATAAAGAGATTGTCGGAAAGACTTAAAAAATTTTACTCTAAATTTATAGATCTTTCTTTAAAATGTCAAATATCTTCTTTATAAATATAGAGTCTATTGGAGATCTTTCAAGAAACTCTTATCAATAACAAGTTTCATTCAAAATGTCCGTTAAGAGGGCATAAGAAGGGTTATTTGCCTTTCCAATTTTTAAATAAGCAAAGAAAAATAAATAAATACAAAAGTGTAATAAAATATTAATTTTTTATTTTAAAGCAATATTTGAACAAAGATTATTATCATAGATCTCATGGACCATATGCACTAATGAATAGAATATTGAGAATAAAATTGCAACAAATAAAAGATGGGGTACATAATTGTGAGAATAAGCAAAACACTTAACAAACGGCATGTTCAAATAAAAGATGGGTACATATAGTATTTGCGAATTATAAATCAAAATAAATGATGAAACGTAATGGATTCTCCCCCCGGATTAGTGGCGGAAATGATGAAAGGCGTATCACAGGGCGTGGGGGTGAGGTGGTGGTGGGGGCGCCTTTAACCTCGCTAACTGACCGGAAGTGAGATATAGGAGACGCGGTCAAAACTGAAGAAGAAAGAACCAAAACTAAAATATATAAAAATACAAAATTAACGTTGCGTAAGCAGGAGAGAGAGAGAGAGAGATCCATCAATTTTACTTGTCAATCTTTGCTTCTCCTACAAACCCTCTCTACTTTATCTATACACTATCGTTTCTTCCCTCTCCTATCCTCTTTGTTCGAGCTCTTGTATATAAACAAAAGATTAGTTTTTTTTCTTTTTTTTTGTTTAACCAAAGAAAAAGAAAAAAGAAAGTGTGTCGTTTACTGCAATTCTTTTACTATTATTTTAATGATTGATAATGTGTAATAGTGATATCAAGAATTGATTTGAGATTTGACACACATCTCGATTTCACATCTGTGCTGTGCATCATCAACAAAATTAACACATTCCTCGAAAAAGTCGAGTAGAATTAAAATGTCTGGTGGTGTTTTGGGATGGAGGAAATTAAGAGACATAGCATTCAAGGCATCGAGGAGAGGTAATCAGCACCAGTTCCAGTTGCAGAAGCGGGGTTTTGTGAATTGCCTGCACGTGGGCTCTTATGTCAAACGGAGAGAGTCTTTGATTGGACTGCAGGAGAGGTACAAGTGGAACCGCGGCGGCAGTGGAACAGGCGATGAGTACCAAACTCGGAAAATTAAGGCGGAGGCAAATTGCCCTCGTTGCTCCAAGCAAATGGATCTGCTCTTCACAAACCGCCCCAATCAACTAATTCTGCCATCTTCCAATCCGGATTCCTCTTTCGATTATATCGATGCTACTTCTAATAGTACCACTAATAATGATAATTCTACCAGTTCCAACACTAACGATAACACTAACAATAGTAAATCAAAAGGTGGAGGTGGTAATGCTTTCCAGGCTTTGAATCTGTGCCCCAATTGTAAGACGGCTTATTACTTTAGGCCATACAAGATGTCGCCTATTCAGGGAAGTTTCATTGAGATTGGGACTGTGAAAAGCAAGAATTCAAATTCAGACAAGAAATTGGCGGAAGCTGAAGATTATGGTAAGAGGATCCGAGCATCTTTTTGGGAGACCTTGAAGTCATATGGCAGTGAGCCACCAGAGAACTGGCCTCCTCCTCAACCGCCATCTGGAAATGGTGTGGCAGTGCATACACCACCTGGGCCTCCTTTTGCTCCTGGCGTCAATCTGATTCGGGCATCAAGTAATGGGGGCAGTGGTGGCGGTGGTAATAATGTAGAGAAAAGTAGCTGGGGTGGGTCTAATCTGGGTAAAAATTTACCCACGCCAAAGGAGATCTGCAAGGGACTTGACAAGTTTGTCATCGGCCAGGAACACGCTAAAAAGGTCCTCACTTTGTTGCTTCAGTCTGTACATTCATTCATTCATACAACTCTATTTGCACAAATATATACTCATTTGTGCTCAAAAGTCATAACTAGTATACTGTTTATCGCTTATTGGTGGAATTCGACTCTAGAAAAATAAATGGAGATTGATATAAAAGAAGAAGGTAGAGGTTGAGAAGGAAAGATTTGGAGAAGAATGGTGAACAGAAAGAGAATTGAGAAAGAGAGAATTGAGGAAATTGAAAAAAAAAAAAAAAATTGGAGAAGGTGGAGACAATCGTATACTAGATTTTTGGGCCAGTAAAGAAGAAACTCCCTACGGTGAAACTCCCTACGGTGACTAGACTGGCCAAACTGTAATCACCATCCTAATGCCAGAACCAGTTCTCGTGTTTAGATTTATGCAATGTCTCAAATGTTGATTGTGCTGAATTTTGTTCAGATTTTTGAAGTCTGTTTATTTTTACATTACAAGATGCTCAGCTGCGCATTTTTAATATTATCTTCTGGAAGTCGCATTGATCATTCATTTGCAGCTAGGCTGATGCATATTTTATCATTTAATACTTTATAATTCTTTTTGTCTTGCTGTTTCTAGGATCCATATGGTTGATTGCTTAGAGCAGTCCGTTTTGCTTAATTATCTTTATAGCATTTCCCTGCAATTTTTCTGCAGATATTCATATCCCAGTTAACCTTGTGTACCTCTTGTTTTCACGGTTGATATTTCCAGGTGCTTTCAGTGGCTGTTTATAACCACTATAAAAGGATATATCACGCGTCCTTGCAGAAAGGGTTAGTGAATATTGTATCTCTGTTCATTCAAATATGAGCCTAGTAGGCACCAGGCCAATGGTGATGTGTTTTTACCCCATGCCACATTTTTCACAAGCAATTGAATGTCTACTAGTGGCCTTTTTTGTTTTTGTTGATGATTTGAAATTCTGTAAGTCGATACTAGGTCAGAAGCTGAATCAGTTAGAGTAGATGATGACGACAATGTAGAATTGGAAAAGAGCAATGTGCTTTTGATGGGTCCTACTGGCTCAGGTATACTCACCTGTTCCTTCCATTGAAAATGTGTTGGCTTAACTATTTATTAGTAGATGCATGCTATCAAGCAACATGGCCTTTTCATCTTAAATAAGTTTGTGAAAATGTAGGCTGTTTCCGTTGAACAGGTAAAACGCTACTCGCAAAAACCCTTGCCCGTTTTGTGAATGTACCTTTTGTGATTGCAGATGCAACAACTTTGACACAGGCAAGTGCTTAATTTTTTTTTTTTGTCTTAACTTATAATTATACACATTTAAGCACCCTTCCAAGCATTTGAAAACATTCCTTCAGTTTACATGTTAAGTTTTATTGCTGGGATTCGATTAATTTGTTTGTTCTTGTCAATAACACCTTACATTTGATTCCATGCCCTCACACAATTGATATTGCAAACATACATTTTATTGCTATGAAATGCTACCCTCCTAAGGTGTCACAGAGAAATTTGAGTTTAGTGGCACGAGTGGAAATTTTGATACCCTTCCCCTTCTGACTTTATAGCTCTATCTTCTGGGTTTTGTCCCTTTTCCCAATGTCTTCAATAAATCTTAAAAACAACCATTGTTATTTTGCAGGCTGGTTACGTTGGTGAAGATGTTGAATCAATATTGCACAAATTGCTCGCGGTGTGTAATTTTTTTATTTTTTTGTTATTCGGCATAGTTTGCGCAAATTCAAGTTGTTACTTGTAAAAAATATATATAGGGTTGTTGTACAAGCAATGGAAAACCTTGTTGATCTTCCAAGCTTGGCTTTATGCTTAAGCTTCACTGCTTCAAGAAGCCAACAACATTCTGCAAATCTTCCATTTTCGCGCTGTGGACGGATCAATTAGTATGTGACAGCAAATGGGATTCTTTAGTTTTGGTTCCTGAAGGATTTATTAATAGAAAAACTGCATTCCAGAAATTTAATTTTGCACCTTTTGTGGTTTTACCACATGAATGTGAAATGTTTTCTCATCCCACGTTTATGGATCTTGTATGATTTTGTGTTAGACTTTACTTATCATGATGGTACTAGTGTCCAGTAACCTTTCATTTTTAACATGTACTCACAAGTTGGTAAAATTAGCCCATCTTCTTAGAGATGGTGTTTATGCGTTTAAGTTGATTTGTTAGTGTATTATTTTAGGCTTTGCCTGCTAACCCTCATCTGTGTTTACTATTCTGCTTCATTTTGCAAATTTTCAATCTGTATACATTTATCAATGAAACCAGCTATCTGACCTTTGAAATTTGGGACGAAGGTTGCTGAGTTTAATGTACAAGCTGCACAACAAGGGATAGTTTACATTGATGAAGTTGATAAGATAATTAAGAAGGTTCTTGTCTTTCTTATTTTCCTTGTTAGAGCTTCTTCTTTATATGAATGTGGTTCTAGATTCCAATTCACCTTTCTATATTGTTTGTGTTGTATTGAAGGCTGAGAGCTTAAACATCAGCAGAGACGTTTCTGGTGAAGGTGTTCAGCAGGCACTACTGAAAATGCTAGAAGGGACTGTGAGTAACAGTGGTCTTACTTGTTACAAATGTTTGGTTATTATTTATTTTATTGTTTATTTCTGGCATACACCCACATTCACACGAATGTACATAATTATTTTCTATATGATTGAATGCAATGAAGCAGGCCATTCAGGGAGGGCTTGTTGATCGGATTGTACGGGCTCATTTGTTTTTGTTCATTTAACAAATGACCCTTCTTGAACAAAATTATTGGGCTTGTTTAGCAAAAGATCCGAGCTTGAATACGAAACTTGTTCTGCTTATGTGTTTGAGCTAAATACTAATATATACACATGTAGAGTGAGTTGCATTTTCAACTAATACAGTGCTTTGTATAGCCATTTATATAAAATACCAGCTAAGAAAAGTGGAGAACCATAGGAAAAAGCTGACTTATTAAACTACGCCTTTTACATTTGTTTGCAGCTCTCTCTCTCTCTCCCCCACCTTCCACCTCCCAGAAGCCTCCAAAAGCAAAGAAACATTCTGAGATGAATATATGGAAGACAAAATTTAAATAAAAATATGCCCCCTCACTAACAACTTTTAACTTTTATACGAGGTGGTTCAACATACTATGACAATAGAAAATATTAGCAAAGGTCTCTTGAGTTCAAGCACGTTGACTCCTTTACTAAAAAAATTGAATTCAACCTACAAGCGGAGGGGCACATTGAAGAAGGGAATTTAGGTGAACCAGTTATTCCTTCTTTAACAGCTTAAGGTGCTAGATGAGGTGATTCAACAAAATATGTTGTTATGAATCTGGTAAAGTAGACAACTATAAGTTTGTTATTGAGAATCTTTCTAGAAAGTTGAAGGCCAGTATAACACTGGTGCCTCACTAAAGGCAAAAAGGAAGATCAGGGCAAGATTTGGAAGTAAAGAAATGGGACTTTAGGTGATTGACTACAATATTCTTAAAGAGTGCATGCATCTCATGAAGTTCTAGTTGATTCGAGCTTAAAGTGAACAGCAACATTGGAAGGCGGACACGGCACTGAAAAAGTAGACAAGAGAAGGTGAAATGAAGAAGACAAGGGAAGGTTGACTCACCATTGTTGGCTAATTTGTTGCAGTGGAGAAGGCAGCTTTTGTGAGGAGAAGATGCAGTGTGGTGCTTTTAGGGTTAAAGGATATGGGCTCTTTTTTGGGCCAAAAAGCTATTGGGATTTTGGCTTGAGCAAGTTTTTAGTTGGATTCTTTTTAATTGCAAAAATATCTATGTTATTTTAACTTTAATTGCAAGAAGGTCATTGTGAATTTAAAGAGTATATAAACAAAAATAAAAAATATTTTACACTATAAAAATAAATACGAAAATTAAAAATTAAATTAAAAATACTTTAATATTATTTTAAATTGATTTCTATAAAAGAAAAATTAAAAAATATCTAAGACGTATCCCCGTACTCGTGATCGAAATTTGGACATTTTTAACCGTATCTCCGTATCCTAGATTTTAGGTCTCAGTACACAAACATGTGAGCTTGGAATGTGCTAAGCTTGATCTGACCTTTTTCAGGATTATAGGAATAACAATCATAACTCAACCTGATCATAATTTCATGCAGGTCAAGCCCAAGCAACCTCAGCTGGGCTGGGCTTATTTGCAGCTCTATTCAATCAAATGCCCAAGAAAATGTGTATAGTTGGATGGAGTATATCATAGATTGGCAGACACCATAAAATATAGAGTTCTAGTTGCAGCATTCCATATATTTCCTATTTACTGGATAGACTATAGAGTTACAAGAATGCTGATGGATTGGACTATGATTATAGTTTTTTCCGATTTGATATCATTATAATGTAGTCTTTGTGAAAGTTGATACTGGTATTTTGTTGGAGAAGTTCATCGAGAATATCACATATTGGGGTATGACATGGGTTAGTTCATATCAAGAAGTTGGAACTGCCTATTGTTTTCAGGCAAGAATGAGGTGTCAGAGCGTCGTAGGGATTGTAGTATACTTCAAGTTGAGGCGTTTATTCAAGGGGAAAGTGGTTAGGGTTATGAAAGTTTCCTAAGAAGGAAAAGTTGGCTATTTGTAGAAAATTTACACAGTTGGTGATCATGGAATGGTGTCCTGAATAAGAGCATTGCTGGCATACCTGGAATTGAGTCCAAGCATGCAAAAAGGTTCACATATCATGATTACAAGACCACACGGCATTACCATAAGCTGGAAGTGTTACATGGATTCACTCCTTTGCCCCAGGGTATCTACTAGGTGGGACACATTAATATTCATTGACAGTGTTGAAAAAGAAAAAAAATCACTGCAAAGGGAAAAAAGGAGGAGATAGAGGATGAAACAAACTTATTGAAACAATACTTCAAATTGGTTTCAGAATAATTGGTAAGGAATTTCTTTATTGTCGTAAGGGCTGCTTGGTGTGTATTGATGAGAAGCTAGGGCTGTCACTATGCCATCTTGACTTGATAAACCGGTCACTTGCATTCGCTGGTCTCTGAGTATCTGCGAGGATTAGCATTGCTGATTGCACATAATTCTTATAGAAGAATCAAATAATACTTCCCTGACAGCTTCTTTTTTCTTTCCCATATTTGTCAATGAAGATGAAGATTAAAGTAGGGCTTTTCCCATTAGATCTAGAAACATTGGAATTTCTTTCCTCCTACAATTTAATTTTATCCATTCTGTGAAATGAAACTTATAGATACAAACAGTTACTTTCAAGCCCCGAACTGGAATATGGGTCCCACATTAGTTAAGAAGACTTTTTGTCCAAAGGGAAGTGAGTGTCCTTTGTAGTTTATCTTTCAGTGGTGCTGATTGTTTACTTCAGTTGCATTTTGATTAGCATATAAGGGGTATGTTGTTAATGTCTGTTCTTGTTGAAATTTGGTCACGATTGTGAGAAATGGCTCTTCTGTGAATCTAATTTAGTGTGATCTCGTCTATTATATTGTAGTGTTCAATAGAGTTTGGTCAAAGTTAGCTATTGAAACTTCTGTTCTTTGTTTGCTAAGTCTGCAAGTATTCTTCAGCCCCAAGTTGTATTCTATATATTTATGAGTTAAGAGGCCGTTTAGATCTCATTCTGAAACTAGTTAAATATCTTCTTTTCTGAACTTCTTCACCCATTGCCTTTATTTCTGCTTTTGCAAGAGACCTGTCACAGAACTTGAGCCTATCATTGTCACTTCCAGAAGTCCTTCCTACACTCTAGTGCCACGTTCTTAACCTTTTCCCCAGCTGTTAAGGATGCTGGCCAGACTTTACATCCCTGTTTCACCAAAAATTTGCAAGCAAACCGTTCTTTAGTATATGGCTTTCTCAATTCCATGTACTTCCCAAACCCACCATAAAATCTAGCCTACTGGAGCTGCATTTGAGGGATGCTATAAGTCTATAACTAATAATTTTTTAGTTTTTCAAGTTGCAAGGTACTGTTAAAGACATCAATTTTGCTAGAGCTTGTTCTATTAATTGTATATGGTTGTTTAAATCTGCACACTCTTGTTGGATTATTTTTATATCTGTACGACACACTTGACATTTTCCACTTTCATGAAGTAAATCTTGGTCTATTTTCTATCTATGGGACAATTATTTTTAGATTTTGATCGGCTTTAATGATTATTTGATGTAATCAGAATATACTTTTTACTTCCAGATAGTAAATGTTCCAGAAAAGGGGGCAAGAAAGCATCCTCGGGGTGATAATATTCAGGTATTATGATTCAATTGTCTGTCGTTCTATTAAATTGGCTGTCATCTCCCTGGTCGAATCTTCATTTCAAATTTATCTCCTTAATGTTGTATGGTGGTAAACCTAGCACTGTGACTCAATCGAATATCAACATGTTTTTTGTTGAAAAAGGTAAACTTAAAATAAATAAACTGTCAATTCACTCTCTTGCGTCCTCCTCTCCTTACTAAGAATATTTACCAATTAATAAATCAATTTTTTTTACAACAATTAAAAGTGAATACTTGATCAAACATAGCATGTTTGGGAGTGCTTTTTTCGGCTTATAAATTGATCAAACATCATTTTTATCCACACATTTCGTAGGACCCAAAATTTTTATTTACTTTTTATCTACACAAGCTTTATAAAACTTGAGGGGGGAGAGATTGCTAGCCGATTATAGAAGCCGATCAAAGAGAAGAAAAATAGTGGAATCTCTTTTGTACTGCATTAGTCTTAAAATTTAAAACTAATAAATTTCCATTTTCTCTTTTCCCTAGTGAAGTTTACGGCGTGGAGCACTATATGATTGAGTTTGGTGCATTAGATTAGACCGGATAAGGAATTTAGTATAAAACTAGAATAGATACTACTTGGTAGATGGTATTATAGTGAATAGTATTATTTGATTTTTCACTTAAAAGAATGTCATATCTATTCTTATCTAGCCTAAGCCCATCACTACGCTTTGCATTGTACGGTTAATAGATGACATTCCTTTGAATGAAAAATTTAAGAATACTATCCACCTTAATTCACCACAATACCATCTACTACCATCTACTAATACAGTCTATTAACTAAATTTCTTATACGATCTAATCCCGTGTGCCAAACACAACCTATATATATTGTGATACGCCGCCCATTTTTGTCATGGTAGAGAAATTATAGAAACTAAGCATCAAAAGATGTTGTGCCCATTCTTGGTTCTATTTCAGGGGTTATGTTCCCATCATGTGTCTGCGAGAGAGAGACACATAGTGCGTGCGTGCATGTGTGTATCTCTCTCTCTCTCTCTCTCTCTCTCGCGTCTGCACATTGGAGCAGCTTTGCAATTCCATGTTTTATTGGTTTATTTGCACAATTCACTAGAGGGAGAACCACTAAGTAATGTACAAGTTTTTTTCTTTTCTTTTTTTGCTTCGTCATTGATCTTTCTTGATGAAGTGATGTTAGTGCTCCGTTAAGCATATATTCAACTATCTTTCTATGGTTGATCAGCTAGATACAAAAGACATCCTTTTCATTTGTGGAGGAGCATTTAATGATTTGGAGAAAACTATTTCGGAAAGGTGATGTTTGCACTTTGCTATGTCCTCTATGTTTGGAAGATGCTCTGTTAATTTGAATTATTACTTGTTGCTTGTGGACTTTGATGATCTTAAGAATGTAATCTTTTTATTTTCTGCCAGACGGCAGGATTCATCAATTGGGTTCGGAGCTCCTGTTCGTGCTAACATGAGAGCCGGTGGAGTGATTGATGCTGCTGTAACAGCATCCTTACTAGAATCTGTAAGATTAAAAACCTTGAATCTCTAAGATTTATCCCTGGCTTGCATGAAACTGTTACTTTACCACAATAAGTTCTTGGCTATATTTCTGTCCTGAAAAAGAAACTTAATATTTTCAGGTCGAAAGTAGTGATCTTATTGCATACGGCCTCATACCAGAATTTATTGGACGCTTCCCTATTTTGGTTAGTTTGTCAGCTCTTACAGAGGACCAACTTGTTCAGGTAAAAATGATAGCTCTGCTTACTATTTCAGAGTGTTTTACTTTTTACACTATTTCTATCATGCTATGCATGTAATTTACAAATTTCTGAATTTGCCTTGCCTGCCAGAGATAATGTATTTGCACGTGAATTAGAAGTGCAAATGCAATTCTGTCTTGGATGGTATATAAGATTTTCCTTGCTATTGCTGGCTAGAATGAAGTTTTGAACTTTCTACCCCATGCATGCATGTGTGTATACAAATGCCTAAAATAAATAGACACGCATCTCCTATCCACAGACTTTTGGAGGGGCCAATCTAATATCGAGTCTTGTCCTTAATCATGTCATTATAACGAGGGAGAGGTGAAAGGGATAAAGGTTATTATTCTCCTATAAGGTGAAGAATATCCAGTTGCTTTTTGATTGGTAGGAGGAAACTAAAACGGGATGGGGAGATTCTGAAGTGCTCACATTTTTTGCTCCATTAATATTTTTATGTTGTTGAGTGTTTTTGAGTCCTCTGAAAATTTGACTTACCTTTCATTATTTATTGTTTGTTTGGTGGAGTTTAAAAGTAGTTTTTTAGGAGATTTTTAAAAAATTTAGTGAGTTATGTGGTTGAAAAATTGATAAAAGTTGTGGGTCCAATGAAATATGTGGTTGAAAATGAGTTTAGAAAAAAAAGAGTTTAAAAAAAATCTCCCAAACATGCTCTTAGTTTCCCTTCTCCCCAAGAAATAGAGGTTCATTTCTTTCCCTAAACTTTTTCCAACCAATCCTCTGTATTAACTGGAGCCTTATGAATGAGTCTTTGAGTATATATTTTTATTTTATTATTGAAAGTGTTCAACTCTCCTTATAACCAAACCAAAAGGCTGGAGAGAGAAACAAACCCCCACCCCACCCCACCCCACCCCCGTGCTCCCCTTGTGTTAGTAGCTGTACATCATGATTGGTTGAACTTCTAGAAGAGGTTTATTTCTTGTTTGTTGGAATTCTTTCCTAATCTTTTGAAATTATGATGGTGGATTTCAACATCCATGTCCATGATCTTGATATTGAATGTTTGAATGCTGCTGAATAGAATCCCTATCAGGCTATGGAAGTGTCTTGGCTGGAAGTGTATTTTGTGATTGACAAAATTACTTAATGAAATTTTCAAGTGTAAAATGATGCTTGATATATGGAGGATGAGTTTTATAGTCCCTATTTATACGAGCGGATATTCAGTATTATGTAAAATATAAAATATTAAGCTTGCCACATACAACGGAATTATAGCAACGAATGATTGTGCATATATTAGATGGTAATTTGAAGGTTTTAATGCAGGAAATTCTAGTAGAATTATATTATTACTACTAATTTTAGGATTTAATTATTATTTGTTTTGTTATTTTTGAGTTATAAGATTTCTCTATTAAGAGTAGATTATTATTTTTCTTTTCTTTTTAGGAGCTCTATTTCTTTTTTTGGGATACTAAGATTAGGAGATTACCAATGGGCTAGGCTTGTTTGTAAACACAACTCAAATTCATTATATTCAGTTATCCAAATAATATTCTTCATCATTTAGCTTTTTCTCTTGTTTTTACAATATTCAATTTACGCTGCTGCACTAGTTCGTTTTTATGTTGGGGAAATCTACTATCAATGTCATTTTACCTATTTGAAGGATTGATTGGAAGTAAAAATCAGGAAGAAGTAAGATTTGCATATGGTTTTAATTTTTAATTGAGTTAAAAATTAACACACGATAGGATTCCTAAAGAAGTGCTACGATAGGAGTTACTTCAAAATGGTAAATTCTTTGGGTATATCAATATTATCAGGGATATGAATGAAGGAGCAAATTTGAGTGTGATATCTAGTGGAGTAATACTAGGATTTCCTAATACAGTAGGCGTGAGTCAATATTTCGCTTTGAATTCTTATCTCTTTGCTTTACCAAGAAAATCCAGGATAAGGTATTTGGAGTATGTCATTCCTTGATAATATAGTTTTTGTTGACGAGACTAAGATGTGAGTAAGTCAAAAGTTAGAACTTTTAATGAACTTTTGAATCTGATGGTTTTAGGTTAAAAGAGCTTACAAGGAATACATGGAATATCTTTTGAGTCATGGTAGCAATAAGGATAATAGTGAAGTTAGAATAGAGGATCATGTGATTCCAAAGAGCAATAATTTGATGTACTTAAATTCGATGTCAAGGACTTGAAGAGCATTTAATGCATATTATTAGAGTAGGTTGAACGAAATAAAGAAACGTTATAGTGATTTTATCTGTTTGGAACTCATGTACAAAGTTAAAAGAGAAGTTCTATAGAACGATATAGAATACTTTATGGTATAGTGTGTTAAGCCATTAGGAGTATAGAACGATATAGAATACTTTATGGTATAGTGTGTTAAGCAGTTAGGAGAGAATATATCCATAAGATATAATATAACAGAAGATGAGATGAGTGTGTGATTAACTAGAATGGATAAATAATATATTAGGTTATGCACAAAAAGTAGAGGAAGCACTAATCGAGGATAACTTGTGTGTAGGAAATTTTGGATATAGTTGCAGCATGTCTTGCATAGAATTAAGAAACCTTCCTTTCACAAGAGCGGTGCAAGTCGATCATAATTAACATCCTCTGAACAGAGAACTCCTCCTTGGACGTTTTAGAAGATATAGTTCTAGATTGAACATGATTGACGAACAAAGATTTGTGTAGTCAACCCCAAGTTAAAAATAATGCTTATTTAGTTATTAATTGTTATTTGCCAAAGTTACTTGGAAAGATGTAAACTGAAGCAGTTATATGGCTAAAAATGAAGGTACCTCTCTTCGCAGGCAGTGAGAGTATTTCAATATTGCTGATCCTTGTGTAATGGCATCTTTGCATTCTTTGTTGTTTCAAATTTCTCTTTATTTCATTTACTGATGTAGTGTCTTCTGGTCTTCTCAGAGAGTTGAGCAATTCAGTCATCATACTCAATAGAAACCATATTGCATGGAATATAAGTAGAGTTCATGACTGGTATACTATAGTATACTTTTTGGGGGTAATTTAACTTAATATTTTGTATAATATGGATTCCATCCTTTTTCTCAATTGATGGGTGTCCATTGTATAAATCCCGACATGAAGGCTGCTATGTGCAGTTGAGAAACCTTTTTTCACACTTGTAGCGTACAAGGAGGAGTAATGTTTACAAAGTTTTCTCAATAGTTTGTCCATTTATTTTGTTCTCCACCTGCCTCTATTGTTTTGTTCCTTTCTTACCTTTACCATAATTCTTTATGAAATTATTTGAAAGTTGATGTATTTAACGTTGAAGTATATCATGCCAAATTATAGGTCCTGACTGAACCAAAAAATGCTCTCGGTAAGCAGTACAAGAAATTATTTAGCATGAACAAGGTGAGCATTTGTTCTTTGTGTAGCTGTGACTCTCCCTGACCCCTCTCCCCCATCATTCAGGGTTTAAGTCAAATGGGTTACTACTTACTGTACTTATGTAAACATTCCAGGTCAAGCTACACTTCTCAGAGAAAGCATTGAGACTTATTGCAAAGAAAGCAATGGCAAAAAATACTGGTGCGAGAGGGTTAAGAGCTATACTGGAAAGCCTTTTAACTGATGCTATGTATGAGGTAAACCTGGCTGCTGCATGTGCTAGGCGTTGTGATTATCTCAATAATGTTATTGGTCTACCAGCATGTCTTAATACTTTTTTGCCACGTCTAGTTGAAACACTATATTGTCCTTTTTAGATTCCAGATGTCAAGACCGGAAAGGATAAAGTAGATGCTGTGGTGATTGATGAAGAATCAGTAGGCACAAAAGATGCCCCTGGATGTGGGGGGAAAATACTACATGGAGATGGTGCTTTGGAACAGTACCTTGCGAAAACCAAGTTGCAAGATCAAGAGGTATGATGTTATTGCACATAAAAGTTGTTTTTGTTCTGAAGATTTTAACACCGTAATTTAACATGTTTTCCAGGAGGGTGTGAGGACAGCTGAAGCAGAGTCGCAGGAAAGTGAATCTGAGGTCTCGTCCAGAGCTATGAGCATGTAACTTTTTGTTTACATCCTCTTCTAACCTTGTATACAGCTAGTCCTTTTTCTTCTTCATTGTATTGAAAAAGATACATTCATTCATAATCGGTAGTTATCCTCTTGTAAGAAAGCATAGCATCTGGTTAATAGCAGATAGGTGATCAAGGAAAAAGGAAAAGAAATGCATAGTATTTATCATTCTGATTTAAGCAGTACATTGTAGAAATTCCCATGCTATAGAGGGTTTAGCTTATACACAAATTAGTGTTACATGCTCTTTTATGTTTTGTAATGATGCGTAGATAAATTAAGCTAATTTTAGCTTCTTTCTGTACTCTGTCTTGGTTGCAATAAATTTTGAATTGAGTTGCGACCTTTTATGGGTGCATATGTAATAGTTTTTTTTTATATATATATAGAGATTGAAATGTTTTTGGTCTATATAAAATAATAAAAAATTACCAATTTATAATTGTATCAATTGAAAAATACTAAATATTTAAATGCTATGTTATTCGTAGTATATTACCTTCTTCAAAATCAATATAATTGTTTCAATTGAAAATCTTATCTAAAAAATTCTTCTCAATTTTATTTTCGAAATTCAAATTCTCCTAATGTAATCAATCAACAAAATCAACGTTGAAATCTTCAATATTTTTTGGCACTATTTTCATAATTTTATAATATTGATAATATTCTTATAAAACAATTACAAGAAAATATATTGCAAAGAGAATACAAAAATTGAATATCCAGTGCATGTAATTACATATTGCAATCTAACTTATCAGATGATCACTATAATCGAGATTAGATTATTTTCAACATATAACATAAACAAAATATGGTTCTATAAGAAGATTGGCTTAAAATAACAATTTGGAGCAAGACAACGCATTGATAAACATTCATTACTAGAATGCATTAACAATTAATTTAAAGTAACAATTTGCAGCATCATATACTTGTATATACACATATATAATGTTTGACTTCGTATTTGTGTTAATCGAGACAATTAAATATCACATGCATCGTAGCATAATATAATAATATTCATAATAGCTAAATTTTACTGTCCTGATGATTTTTCTTCACGATGGAAAGAGTATACACAATTCTTCTTTTGAATTTGAATTTACTACTACTACGCACGGTAGTCATTTCACAATCTCAAAAATAATCGATTTGAAACAAAATATATATATATATATATATATATATATATATATATATAAATAATATTTGTAAAGAAAAATTGAACTAACAAAATAATTTTTGATTTAAGAAATAAATAAGAGGTTAAATAAGAAATGCAGTAATCTTACTATATAGAGTTTGAAATTAAAATGAATTTTGAAATTTTTTTTTATAGTATTCACTTTGAGCTGAATCTTGTAGAATGGGTAAACAGTTGAAATGGTAATTTTGATGGCAACATGATTTTCTCTCTTTTTATGAAATGATACATTTCAGTCTCCTTAAAAAGTAGAATTTTCGATTACATGTCTTCAAACAATTAAATTGAATTTTAGAAAAGAAATAGTAATAGTATTTGTACAAAATGAGTGGACATTTATGAAAAAATTAATAAATTCTAGTAAAATTTCAAAATATCAAAATAAAAAAAGTACATGGCCTAATTTTCACCACAAATTGGGATACCAGTCCAAACAAAATGACGAGAGAATTTGAAATTCAACACACGTAGCTTTCATGTTGTGAATCATATTAAGCTTACATAACACTGTCATCAACTGTCATCAATTAAAACTGGATTAGTCTAGCAATTAAGTAAATGTCGCTTGCATAAATAATTACGGCATAATTAAGAAGATGTATAAAGTGTTGGGTTGTATAATTTTGTTGTGATTAAACGATAATTTTATATTAAATAAAATTTTAGTTTGTATTCATTTATTATTGTTGCATTTGTTTAATATTGAGCATGTAAATAAAGTATCAATGATCACTTATGATAATATAAGTTGAGTGCTTGCATTGAGAAGTATGGTGTGACACAACTTATATTTTGATCATCAATAAAATTGTTCACAACTAATGTATAAAGCTTGGCGTCTTGTACCGAAAGATTGTAGTGTTGACTATCTAATCATTCGAATTTGCGATTTGTCTTTATTGCAGAAATGGATTAATGGTGATACTAGTATACTTGGAGTGTATGGAACGGACTACGTGTTGAATTTAATTATATAGAATGATCGTGCGAATAATTAAATTCTACTTGATCACCGGATATTTCATTTAAATCCTTTGACAGGATTGCGTATATCTTTTCGTTAGTTTGATGGTTCTTTGACTCACCAATGTGCGAGATCAATTTAGTTGATCAAATATCTCGGTGAGTTGGGAGCTTAAGAATGAGCGAAGTAGAGAACACAAATTCGTGTCGGGAACTGTCGCCATGAAAAATGAGTCGAGTGACAATTTAAGTATTTTCTGTTGAATGGTTATAAATCTGAGCTCAGTGTTTAACGACAGCTAAACTTCGACATCTGTGAATTAATTCACACGGACCGTTGAAGAAAATGTAACTTAAAGTTAGTGAGAATAATTAGAAAGGCAAAACAGTCATTTATGCTCATACCTAATTATCGAATCTCAGATATGGATGAAATATATATACAGTAGGTCAGAAGAAAGTATTACAATTTCTGTAATCTTATATATTCCGAGAGTATAGTCTCTTGCCTTTAGTAAAAAAAGCAAAAGACTAATAATTAGATCGAGGGGTCTATGGTCGACTAAACAGAATCTAATTATTGGGGTTTGGAAAATATATGTCCGAACAGGTCGTTGTGATAGCTCTATAAAATTTTGGGCTTAATCACAGTTACTATGAAAGTTTTGGACTTGATTGTAATTGTGATATAAGTTCAGGGATAATTAAATCAATCATAAGCTAATTGGACTTGGATGCTAATAGGACTCTTGTCATTGTTTGTAATCAGAACGCTTGTCGCATTTATATCACATTACATGTGATGTAAATCAATTCGAACAATTCTAACGATTAAAAAAAGAGGAGAGAAAAATTCTTAAGTCTTGTTTGACTTGAATTTTATCTTCTTATTTTTCTAAATCATACCAGTCTAGAAATTAATTTTTTTATTAAATTAAAAAATACCCACACACCGGTGTAATCTATACTTGAGAAAATATCATAGAAGACTTGAACGTTGGGAGCACTAAGTTCGTGAATCAAAAGCAGCAAGTTCGTGAATAAGATCAATACTAATATCGTTTATCGATTCAGGTATAATACTAAATCATTAGTATTTTAATTATAATAAATACATGAACACCTAGCAAAGATCTGGTTTTATTGAATTAAAGAAATTTTTTATTTTCTGGCTATTCTCATGCCAGTTTCGAACATAAAGGGCTCCAAGAACATCACTTCTCCAAGTTATAGTGCTTGTTCACAGCTTCAACGACGTCCCAAGTAACCTTCATTCCATTGGAAATTCAACCAGATCACCAGCCCCTATTTCGAAAAACCCGTCTTGGCCATCACAGTGAACTTTCACTTTTCCTGCTAATAGATACATCGTCTCTTTTGCAGTGAATGTCCATGGAAATTTGCTTGGTCCACAGCTCCACCTGTTCATACAACATACATACAGTATCATCAACCTCAGCAATCTACCAATACAAATTAGATACTAAGCTCAACATTTCAAATGGTTAGCTATCTTTTATACAAGACTAGATAAAGTAACGCTGTGTTGCATGTTCAACATTCAAGTTTCGAAAAGATGAATTGTAGTTTTTATAAGTCCACTAGTTGTTCCCTTTCATTTATGTATAGAACTTGGACAAGTTGAAAGCAATAATCTAGACATGGTGGAGGTGGGCACTCGCAGTAATTTGGAGCTTGTTCATCTAGGACATCCAGTAAGTATCTTGAAAGTTGAAACTAATCAGCTTGAACATCAATTTCCATGACCTAGATCAGATGCTAACTCTTATATGACTTCAAATCTTCAAATTACATTTCTACCACCAGACTATCCCTTTTCTACTCTTAGTTCTACTCTTAGTCAACAAACACACTTTCTCCTCTCTTCCACACAATTTTTTTTCCTAATTTCATTTGTAATAAATAATGGTCCCACAAAGGGCAACCCCCCTTTGGGTTCTGATACTTGCTCGTTACAACTTGTGGTTCGAAAAACACATTATTAACCTTTCATGGTTTCTTGATGATCACCTATCTTTCATCAACTTGGCCTTATGATGCTAGTTCTTGCAGTTGAAATTCCTATATTTCAATCTAGAGTCGAGTTTACATTAATGTGTGTAAAGTGAAAGGAGAATACGAGAAACTTCAACCACAAACTCTTAGTTACTATTTGATCTCTTGCATTCTAATCAGTCCAATTCTGGTTAGGCTTCTTGTCCCAGTTCTTCTGATTTCTCATCTCCTTGTCCATTAATTGAGAGGATCCATTCTTTTCGCATCAAAGGTAACTTCATCTATAATAAAGAAACACATATCAAGAAGCATCCTTGTCAAGCACAGGATTTAACCAACAAGGAGGGATCCTATTATCCCAATACAACTGGACTTGTATTATTATTTCTCATCTCCTTGGCTAGTTTAATAATGGGATTATTCAACTGCTTACTATAAAAATGTGGTTAATCACAAGGAGTTTGTTATACTATTGAGGGGGAAAAAAAAAAAAAAATATATATATATATATATATATATATATATATATATATATATATATATATATACAAGTCGGTCACTACATCTTCAATCTCCTCTCAAAAAAAACTCCCCATCAAACGATCTTCTCATCATTGAGTCAATCCTAAAACCATAACTACCGCTATTCAGATCCTCATCCTCGTCCATCAAGATTCCATGACAATGAAAGATGTTCAAATCTCAGCGAGCTATTCTCATTGATTCTAGGGTCGGATTCCATAGCAGGAGAGTGATATACTAGTAATATAATATATGTTTCTGCAAATACAAATGTTAAGCACTTGACCTTTTATTCCTTCGATTAATGTAAGAATGTGGGACAGAGAACTCAGTAGCCTGCCCTTGATACACGTATTCTTTCTGGCTAAACCAAAGAGCTGCTGTAAATCCAATTTGCGAGTCAACTCAGCTTCCAAAACCATACCCTAGATACCCAGCTATGAGAGACCCTACTATTTACTCTAGATGCGATGTAATTGATTGTAGAATATGCACACATTTAAAACAAAAAACAAGAATGTACATACGTTGGCCAGGACGAGACACCGAGATCGTCAAGCTTAGACTGAGGAGGGCTGGTCTGAATCTTGACTCCGTATATTTCCCTCGTCATTGCCACTGCTCTCCGCTTGTCTTCTTCTACAATTCGATTGAAGAGAGTACCTTTTATTCTTTTAAGCTGTAGTACAATTAGAGCGGGGCCCACCCAGTTTTGTACTTCCCAGAAATATGCCCAGCTGAGCCCATCAGACCAACCTGATCTTAATTTTTTTTTTAATATATTTTTGGGTAAATTCAGGACCGGTCACTGTTTTGACACTTATGAACTCTAAAGTTATATACTCAAAACTTAATTCAATTAAAGTCACATTTTACAGTTAAAAGACTAACATACCCTTAATTGTAAAAAAAATGCTAATTATGATCTTTGTTTTTGTGGTGATCTTTGTTTTGTCGTAGATTAAAACAATATTATAGATTAAAACTAAGACATTAAAACAGTATCATGGATTAAAACTAAGACATTCAAACAGTATCATGGGTTCAAACTTTGCCATAATTAAACAGTATCAAAGATCACATAGATTCAAACAGTATCACAAGATAAAAAAATAGTATCATGGATTAAAACGGTATCAAAATATACTAATGCAAATTACCTAAACAAAACAGTATCATAGATTAAAACAGTATCATGGATTAAAATTAAGACATTCAAACAGTATCACAGGTTCAAACATTGTTATAATTAAACAATATCAAAGATCACATAGATTCAAATAGTATCACATGATAAAAACAGTATCATGAATTAAAACGGTATCAAAATATACTAATACAAATTACATAAACAAAATAGTATCATGGATTAAAATTAAGACATTCAAACAGTATCACAGGTTCAAATATTGCCATAATTAAACACTATCAAAGATCACATAGATTCAAACAGTATCATGAATTAAAATGGTATCAAAATATACTAATGTAAATTACCTAAACAAAACATTACCATTGATTAAAACAGTATCATGGATTAAAACTAAAACATTCAAACAGTATCACAGGTTCAAACCTTGCCATAATTAAACAGTATCATAGGATTAAAACAGTATCATGGATTAAAACATGTTTCAAATGATAGTGAATTATTATGACAAAGTTTCAACATATGGTACTGTTTCAATCTCTTAGTTTTATTTTTGATATTGTTTAATTATGAAAATATTTCAATCTCTTAGTTTTGTCCATGATACTGTTTTATTTAAGTAATGTGCATTAGTATACTTTGATACTGTTTAATCTATTATACTGTTTAATCCATGATACTATTTTTATTTAGATAATATACATTGGTGAACTTTAATCCATCAACATATGATACTGTTTGCTTAAGATAATGTTTCAACTATGATACTAATATATCAAACTTTATATCTGGCTGGATTCATAGAATTTTTATTGGGTCTTTGTAAATTTTGCACTTGGTGTCTTTGTAAGTGACATTTATAATTTCCGTATTTTGTTTCATTTCAATTTATTTCTAAGTATGTTTGGTTAAGCTTAAAAGCAGCTTATTTGTGTGTATTTGATCTGATTTAACCATCAGGACCGTGTTAAATCATTTTTTGTTCAATTCAATTCTTCGAGCAACAATTATGATGCACTAATTCCGTTATCTGTGATACTGTTTTAGAGGATGTGTGATATTGTTTTGATAAGAAAAATTTAAGATTGCCATTTTAAACTAAAGAAACGACTTCAAACAGGTAAAATACATCGTACGCAGTAGTAAAGCTATTTGTCTTGACCGTCTCGTCGAGACCATTCCGAAAATATATTATAATAAAAATTTTGAGCACGTATGCGAATTCTATGCCCATTTATATTGTGCTACTGTTTTTTGTGATACTGTTTTGTATAATACAGTATCAAATAATACATAACTAATTAACAACACAAAGAAATAATCCAATGGCCAACTTAATACAATATCAAACTGCTATTCTATAATACAGTATCAAATTATTTTTTTATAATTCAGTATCAAGCTTCTATTTACATATTTGTTTTCTATAAAACAATATTCTATGAATCTTGTTTTATTGAAGGGTAAACATCAAGCATTGTCATACATCGATTTGTTGGCGTTTTCTCTTCTAGGAAGCCAAACGAATAATAGTCATTACGGTTCACGTTGGGTTGAACATAGTCCGAGCTTTCCTTAGGAAGTCCTTCACGAAGATTCACCTTGCACCGCATGTTTTTGAGGCGTAAACCGGAGCATCTTCAAGAAAATGTACCTTAGCCTTTTGCCCCGATCCTCAGGAGCCTCAAGATCATAAGCTTTTGCGACTTTCTTAGCATGTTAAAAGTTCCAAGCCATTGAAGTATAGAAAATGATTCTGAATCTATAATAATTCTGGATCTATCAGTGTTTATATTGCAAGTAAACCATCAGGCAGAGAGATAGGAAAATCAGTCCAGAGCTCTAGCCTTGATGAAATTTTGCTAACAAAATCCACAATTTCCTCAGTGATTCCCACTATACCATCATTCTCCTCATCCAAATCTTCATCATCATCATCGGTATCGTTCATTTCTCTCGGAAACCGTAACAAATTGAAAGTGAATTTCAAGGAGAATAAAGAGAGGCCCGATTTAAAACCCTGCATTTTCGCCAAGTCATTCTTTATTCCGGCAATCATGTCCGCAGAAGGCCCTGACGACGATGTCGTTTCAGTGGAGGAGGAATTGGGCGGCGGCGGTAAAAGAAAGGCAGCCACACCGTGGAATAGGGTGGAAATGTCTTCTTTAATGCCGACGGAGAGACTTCTGGGGGAAGATGATACATGTGAAAGATTGTCATCGGAATTGAAAATTGACGGAAGCCAAGGTCAAGCACTCGTCGGAGGTTGATTACAGGGTGATTTTGGAATTAATTTAAAATATTATTGAAAGTATGACTTAATCACAATTTTAAAAAATGTTTTGATCTAATTTGAAATAAGTCTTGTGGATGTGACTTATAGGCAATTTTTCCTATATTTTTTATATAATCTAATACATTGTATAATCTTAGATAAACTTAGACAATATATATTTTAAAATATTTAAACAGATTAATTTATAAAATTGGGATTCTCATGTATTAGTCAATAGATAAATATTAATTTTCTTTCGAAATAATAATATTTTTTTTGGTTAATTGTAAACTATTTTTTGACACATTTTTGAAAAAATCTTATCTTAATCTTAATATAAATAAAATAAGGATAGTCATCAATAAAAGTCAACATATTTTTTCATCCAAAACGTCTCCCACTTATTACGTATAATATATATATATATATATATATATATATATATATATATATATATATATTAATTAATTAATTAATTAATTACTCAATATCAAGTAATTAATAATCAGATTTAATGTGCAGCCCAGATGAGATTCTCAATAATTCATTTGTTAAATAATTGCCCAATTTTAGTTAATTAATTATTAGTATTCCAACACAGTGTAAATAGTACTGCCGATTCAACTTCTCAATCTTTTGAATTTTTTATGATACTTGGTAAAATTGAATAAAATTATGAATTGACATTTTCAATTAAAAAATACACATCTTCCAGAACACGATAAATTCACTTTAATTATTAGTAATAACAAATTTGAATGTAACATTAATTAATCAATATAAGATTTAGAGTATGTAAATATTATTAATTGTCTACAAATAGAAAAATAATAAATTTGCATAATGTCATTAATGCAATTTGCATCTTTACAATTTAAAAAATCAATTTTTAAATTATAATATAAAAATTAGTAGATTATTTAATGAGTCGCGCCAAACATCTTACAAAATAAGATAAATTCACTTTAATTATTTGTAATAACAAATTTAAATGCTACATTAATTAATCAATATAATATTTAGAATATATAAATATTACTAATTGTCTACAAATATAAAAGCAATAAATTTGCAGAATGTCATTAACGCAATCTGCATCTTTACAATTTAAAAAATCAATTTTCAAATATAAATATTAGTAGGTTATTTAATGAGCCACACCAAATCATCTTACAAAACAAGATAAATTCACTTTAATTATTTGTAATAACAAATTTGAATGCTACATTAATTAATCAATATAAGATTTAGAATATGTGAATATTACTAATTGTCTACAAATAGAAAAACAATAAATTTGCAGAATGTCATTAACGCAATCTACATCTTTACAATTTAAAAAATCAATTTTCAAATATAATATAAAAATTAATAGGTTATTTAATTAGTCGCGCCAAAACATCTTACAAAACAAGATAAATTCACTTTAATTATTTGTAATAACAAATTTAAATACTACATTAATTAATCAATATATGATTTAGAATATATAAATATTACTAATTATCTACAAATATAAAAATAATAAATTTACAGAATATCATTAACACAATCTACATCTTTACAAATTAAAAATTAATTTTCAAATTATAAAATAAAAATTATTAGGTTATTTAATGAGTCGCGCCAAAACATCTTACAGAACAAGATAAATTCACTTTAATTATTTGTAATAACAAATTTAAATGCTACATTAACTAATCAATATAAGACTTAGATTGTGTAAATATTACTAATTGTCTACACATAGAAAAACAATAAATTTGCATAATATCATTAACGCAATCTGTATATTTACAATTTAAAAAATTAATTTTCAAATTATAATATACATGCGCTAAAAATTAATTAATTGTCTCATACGCTGTGAGTATCAATAAGAACCAGGGTCAATCTTTCTCTCATGTGAAATTATATTTGAAAAAATCAGTTTTTAGTCATAGACAACTTTATGTAGCATTGTCTAGAGTTACAAATCGTACGGAATTGAAGATGTTGATTTGTGATAGGGATGGAGTGCCAACCAATTCGACTACAATTATTGTTTTCAAAGAGACGTTTGAAAATGTGGAATAACTGTGTTGTTGTTTTTTTCAATATGAATGAATAATCAAATGTTATTTATATGATACTTTTTTTATTTAAATGTAATAAATAAAAAATATACTATTAAAATATTTTAAAATCATTATCTTGAAAAACAAGTATCTTTCATTGGTGATATACTAGTATAAATAGTAAAAGCATGTGATAGTCTTATTGCTTTGAGATATAAATATGTTTGGCTTAAATTAAAAAATTACTTATAAGTAAATCTAAACAATTTTATGTTGAAGCTTGGGATTCTTGAACTAATATTTCAAAAAATGTCAATTTAAGTTGGAGACTTTGGCTTAGAGTCTTTTTAGATTTATATTATTTGGATTATGTATTGGAGGTATTCACAAAAAATGAGTGATAAGTGTTAAGGAGTCAAAAAAAAAAAAAGGGTGGGCCAGCCGGACGAACCCAATGGGCTAGCCGGGTCAGGCCATATACGTCCAGTTTTGTTTGGACCAGAGCTAGCCCAACCCAAAATTCTAGTTATGCCCCCTCTAAGTACAATATTTGGGTGTATTGAAGATATGGTCCCAAAGTTGACCTTTCTTGCACTTTACAGTTTCAGAGCTTGTTTGGTGAGTTTTTTTTTTTTTGGTTCGGTGTGTATTTTGTGGATTAAAAACAATTTGATTATTTTAGCTATTATTTGCTTTGAAAAGTTAAAAAAGGTGGCTGAAAAAAACTATTTTGAAAAAAAAAAAAAAAAAAACTACACCGAACAAGCTCTCAATCTCTTTTATTCACATTTAACTCCTCAATCTTCCATTTCAAATTGATTGTGTCACTAGACCGCTAAGTTGGGATCATGGTTGTTAAATTTCTAATTCCAATCTTACGATCTTGCGATTCTACGATTCGAAAATGTTAAAATGATCTGATTTCACTCTATGATCTTAGAATTTTAGAATATTACTATCTTGTTGCTCAATTCTAACTATATTCATTTTTTTTAATCATTATGGACTTTTAAGCTTTATTTTTAATGAATTATGTAGGTTGAATTGTTGAAAACTTGAGTTGAGTTTCATTATGCATTAAAACTCAAATCAAAAGTAAAAATCAAAAGTAAAACAACTTGGCAAAACTTAGAATTCCTAATTTGAAATTTGTTACCCTTCATTCTCTGTAATCTCTTGTGGAAATAGATTGTGGCATTCCTTTTGTTCATGATCTTTTTGAACTCTTTTTCTTTCTACTTTTTGTTATCAAATTCAAAATAGCTCATTTTCATTTTACTTTTTAATTTATATGCATTCTGTATTTTTCCTCTTTTGGATTGAATTTCTAATTAGCTTGTTGAAAAATCAATCATAGAAGTAAATTTGATTTTCTGAGCTCATAATGTTGTGATTATTGATAAGAATTATGATTATGTGTAATTTGATCACATATAGATATGGTGATTAATATTTATACATTTTTCATATAAAAATTAAATGTAGTTATAATTTTGATCATAAAAATTAATGAACTTTTCATGTCGTATTGATTTTATTTAGTTAGGTATAGTTGTTAATTTGTTATTAAAAATAATTGACGTTTATCTATATTTTAATATTTAATGACTATTTTTATTTAGTTAGGTATAGTTGTTAATTTGTTATTAAAAATAATTGACGTTTATCTATATTTTAATATTTAATGACTATTCGAACCGCCTTCACTAATCCAGTTCAAAATTACTATCCTTACAAAAGACAAATTTATCAACAATCTTAAATAGTTAAAAGAAAAATATAAACATTATAACTTAAAAATAGCCGTAATGCATTAACAGAAATTCTTTAGTTTCATAATGTTCTGAATAAAAACTTTTATGAAATCTTCTCTCTATCAAATAGAGGGTTAGATTTGACCTGTATGATCCGAAAATTATCTTCCTTTCATGGTCCGAATCTCATATTTCTCCGATAACTATATAAAAGAACACTTTATACACTAGATGTAGGCATTTATTTCCATAACTTTGTTCCACACTTAAGCTTTCAAGCAATCTACTAGTACGCAGTAGCCAGTTGAACAGTCACATTTCATCCTAATCTGTAAAGATTACACGATAAAGACACTTCGCGTAGTAGAACAAGCCTGGAAGATGAAATATTTCACTCAAAATTATAATGCTTGTCCACAGCTTCTGATACATCCCAAGTACAGCTCATTCCCTTGGGGAACTCGACCAAGTCACCAGCACCAAACTCGACTGCCTCATCAGATCCTTCAGGGTAAACCTTCACCTTTCCCTTCAACAGGAAGCATGTTTCTTTTGACGAGTAAGTCCATGGGAATTTGCTTGGAGGGCATCCCCACCTACATCAATGTCACAATAAATATGCATCAAAAAACACAGAAATTGAGTGAAACTGTGTGGACCTAGACTGAGTGACAATGCATTGGCCATTAGAGATGATGTTCAAACTAACAGCTACCCTCTAATTTGTGAAAAAACCTCTTGACTATACTTGTTGTGGTTATCCATGTAAGGAAGATTAGGCTGAGAATTCAACTTGATGAAGTGAACAGAACAAGCTGATGCAATCAAATTCTTGCAACTAATTAACTAATTTTGTTTTAACTAGGTGAACTGAAGAAAGCTACACCTATATTTAGCGAATCATAGCCAGTCATAACTGCAACCTCAAATTTCTTCATGTATCAAACGATCTGAGTTATAGGAAATCCAGACCCAACCTTCTCTTGCTGAGTTTCTCTCTCTCCTCATTTTAGTTTTACTTTATTTTAATTCTCCTTCTCACACACACTCATACCTTATTTTGCTATGTGATAGTACATTGCTAACTAGACATAATTGTTGGTGTTTAGTTATTGGATTACTTCGCCCTTTCATTTTCTGACAGATATGTAGTTATATTTGACTAATAAAAATAATTGGGTTGTCAATTAAGGAGTTAGTCTATTTATGGGTTTATGTTGTATTCTGACTTCTGTAATGTATAAAATTACTGTTTGTTATAAAAAACAGTTTATTTGTAAGCATTACATTATAGAGTTTGGACATGCAGAGTAGATTAAGTGTCTTGTTAATGGAATGGAACTTATAGGGTGCTCACAATAATTCAGTAGGAAGGTTACTTGATAAGTTAGATCTCATACAGTGGATTTTCTATGGGTGCTGGAGTTGCCACCATTTGATGCGGGTTGAGGCAACAAATTTTTCTGAAATCCGTAGCAAGTAGGAGAGGCAAAATCAAGCACTTTATCACAACCAGGTCTGGAAATCCAGCTATAGCACTATTCTCTTTGGCCTTACTTTCCAGGATCCCTTATTGGATATGCCCACCCCGTATTCAACTGATGCTCATACTCATACACATCTTGGTTTGACATATGCTCTTTCCAAAAACACAAAAGACTAAGCTTTCTGTGCATTACATAAAAGCAATTGTTTTTAGAAGCTACCAATTGAAAGGAAAAAAGGAAAGGAATAATTGCTAACACACACCAATAACAAGAATAATCCCTTTATTATAGCAAGAAGCCTCAATGCTATTCGTGATTGTTCGATGTTTAAGATTTCATTTTTATTGATTTGGGATTCGATAATTGTGTATTTACTTTGAGAATTGATATTGTATATACCATTGAAGTGTTAGATATTCATATAAGAACGCAATAAAATCTAATCAATAATCATACGGTCCAGTGCATAATACAAAAAATATACTCTTATAATTTCAATTCGATAAATCAGAATATATTTCTCTGCAACATAAATAATCAGTTTTTTGCAACCCCAATCTTGAAAGATTCAAATCCATGGCAGGATTTATCACAATTAAGAAAGCATGGAAGAAAAATAGAGAGAGAAGGCAGTTACTTGGGCCAAGATCGGACGCCCAATTCAGAGAGCTTGGATTCAGGAGGGTTGTTGACGACTTTGATTCCCGATTTCTCCATTATTATGCTCTCGCTTTCGGCGGCTGATGCTGCTCTTATATTTACACGGCCTAAACCTCTTCTTATACTTATATTTTTTGCTGGTGATTTGGGTATCGCACATACCACCAAATGTTTATAACTAGTAGCAACTCTAGGAGGAACAGAAGGTACTCCTGCTGTTAAAACACTAGCATTGCCACTCACACAGGCAATCATTTTCGAACAAATTAATTAGCAACTATTAGCAACTATTATTAGTATTATGATTTATGGAGGAGGGTGAACCATTGGCAATTGCTCTTTCTATCTTCTCTCTTTATTGTTATCCAGCAAAGGTTGCTTTCACTTAATTCTTACCATTTGTTTGGTCTATCCACAACTTACACTCCAGTTCTAATGCCCTATGTGTCAAATTATTACACAATGTGTGACCTTTCAACTGTAGCTAACTATTAAAGTTAAGTCATATAACAATCATAGATTGTTATTCATTAAGAAATCCTCCCAAAAATTTTGAAGTCATGTGCTCATTGGTTTTGAATACACAAGTGTTTAGAAAATTTGTACGACACAATTACATTAAAACATATTTACTCATAAATTTTGAGTATTTGCATTTGATAAGTATAATTTTGTACTCATCGAAGTTCACAAAAATAGATAATTACGAATACTCTTGCATGTTTTCAGTATAATGACGTGTCGTTTTTGTTCATAATAGGATAATAACCAAATTCAAGTGTCGATCAAACGAAAAGAAAGCAAATGGAAGAAAAAAGGACTCAATTGATCATACAAAGAGACTTGAAGAGCTTGGTATGCAAATTCAAAAAAGAAATTCAAGAATCCATCCAAGGTAACCATGCGATCACAAGATAGTGAAATATTCTGCAGAACGTAAAGAGACAGAACCATGCGATCGCATGGAGAAGATAGGCATCTGGTTAGTAGATTCCCGATAAAAGTAAAACTCTACCAAGTCCAGGATAAAAAAAATTACCTAAAAACACGTTTTGAAAAGTTGAAGGAGGAGTATAAAAAGCATAATAGAGCACAAATCGCGGGAGGCGAATTTTGAGAAGAAAATACAAGAGAAGAATCGAAGATCAAGAAACAGATTGAAGATTCTTGGACCGAAATCACGGGTTGTATCTCTAATTTCTTCTTTTTCATCCGAAACATGATTAATACAATTCTTGTAATAATTTACGAGATCATGTTCGGCTAAGTTACTTATTGCTATGATGAACGATGAAACATCATACTTTTAATTAATTATAAGTTTTTACGTTTTAGAAATTAATTGCTTTTGGGTTAATTATTCTTTATTCATTATTTATAATATTTTAATGATTCATTCACCATTATAATATATTGATATCTATATTGAAGTCGAGAGATTCAATATAGACTAAGCACGTGGTATTGAATAACATAGGGTCCAATAATAGATAGAAATTACTATTATGCTTTATGAAATCCGATTAAGTGTTCTTGTAATTTAAATACATATTTTTATGCTCGAAACTTAATTAGAGATAATTAGGTTCAAATATTGATATAAAATTGATTGACCATCGAGAGAGGCTTTTGATTATTATAGGATTACCGATTTTCAATTCAAGGTAATTATAAACTAAACGATTAAATGGATAATTGATTATAAAATGTGTAGGTGGATTCGCGAATCCTAGTGCTAGTAAAACTCGAATTCGTTCTCACAAATTTACTTTGATTGTTTGATAATTTAGATTAATTAAATATAAATAAAATAGTTTTAGAATCAAAAATCATAAACGAATATGTGTCATTTTATTGTTAAAACTCGAGTTATAAATTAATTAGTTAATTGATAACTAATTCTCGTGGGTTCAACACTCTACACATCACTTTATTACTTGTTGACGATCTGTCCACTTGTAGAATTAAAATCACACAACAAGTTTTTGACGCCATTACCGAGGACTAATTTTATTAATTACTACGTTAACAATTTATTTATATTTATTTTATTTCTATTATTATTTCCTTCTCAGTTCTTCGTGTTACTGTTGAATTGTAGATATTTTCTAAAATTTCAAATGTCAAATGTGTATGCGCAGTACAAAAGATCTTGATCTATTTGATTTAGACCCAGAAATCGAACGGAGCTTTCTCCACAATGACAATATGAGCGAAGAAAAAAGAAACAACAACAAAAAGACACAATGGAAGACAACCAAATCCATGATCCATTGCCTGCAGATGTGAGAAATATTCTTGAACTAGTGGCTCGACCAGTTGAAGTTAATAAATGAGATATTCTTATGGGTGAGTATATGATACCACCGATTGTTGAGAATCGATCCACCATAATCTATCCACCTTATGGACACGATAAATTCTAGTTGAGACCAGATGTGATTAATTTATTCTCGAACAATCTACCATTCTATGGAAGAACAGATGAAAATCCTCATTACCACATCTCGCTTCGAAGAATATTGTGAAAATTGTAGATACCATGGTGTTAATGAAGAAGCACTTAGGATAAAGTTCTTCCCACACACACTGAAGGATAAAGCTAGAGAATTGTTAGATTTTCTACAGTCTGGGAGCATCGCTACTTGGACAAACTTAATTCAGAAATTCATACTGAAATATTTCCTTCCAACTAGAGTGAACAGACTAAAGCATGAAATATCCAATTTCCAACAATCTGAGCTGAAAAATTTTCATGAGGCATGGGAAAGATTCAAAGAACTGCTCTGAAAGTGTCCAAGTCATAGGTTTCCTTTAGTAGTTTAGAATCATTATTTCTACTTTGAATGAGCTCCAAACAATCGTTCTCCAATAGATTCTGTAGTAGGTGGTTCTATCCAAAATAGATCCATCGGCGACCTTCACGACTTGTATGAAACGATGAGTGAACAGTTCGTTATGTGGTCAGACATATGTTTGCAAAAGAAAGAAACAGGAATGCACAAAGTGGAAATCAATTCACTTGTACTGGCATTAATTGATGCATTGTCAAAGCAGATGGAAGCAATGAAATATTATCACTCAGTCAATATGGTTCAGATGTCCCTACCAATATGTGTAACATGTGGAGCAAACCATCAATCATCAGAGTGCCCTTCCCTTTAACCACTGTTGATATGTCATCATCTGAACAAGCTGTATATGCTCAGAACTTTTAGCGGCAGCAGAATAATCCATACTTACAGACCTACAATTCTGAATGAGAAATCATCCAAATTTCTCATATGGGAATACCTAAAACATTCAAAATCCGCCAAATCAGGGAAGACCCCAGGAAAGAGAATGAGTATTAGAAGAAATAGTCGCTAAATTGTCAGAACGGATGGAGATGGGACTCAAGGAAGTGCTGAAAACACAAGATGTTGCGATAAAAAATATAGAACATCAGATTGGGCAGTTAGCTAAACTATTGACCGAGAGACAACCAAGCGCATGGCCAAGCAATATCAAAGTCAATCCAAAAGAGCAAGTAAATACAATTACCACGAGAAGTGGAGTTGAATTGCCAGAATTCATGTAAAGAGACTATGTGTAGACAAGAAAACTGTGTCCAGCAAAGAGAGAGAAAACAAATCCGATAAATTCAAAGAAGCGGATGAACAAGAGAAATGAACTCTCCACCAAATTATATTCCACCACCGGCTTACGTCCCTCCAATTCTATTTCCTCAAAGGCTGGAAAACATAAACTAGACCAGTAATTCAAAAAATTCCTCGATGTATTCAAGAAACTCCAAATCAACATACCTTTTGCCGATGCTTTAGTTCAAATGCTAAGTTATGCAAAATTTATGAAGGAATTTCTTGCAAACAAAAGGAATTTGGAATAGCACAAAACAGTCATGCTTACCGAGGAATGCAATGCTATTTTACAAAACAAGCTACCTCTGAAATTAAAAGATCCAGAGAATTTTACTATTTTTGCACTATTAGTAGTTTATTTTTTGACAAAGCTCTATGTGATTTGTGTGTGATTTGGGTGCTAGTGTGAATTTAATGCCTCATTCTATTTTTAAACAGCTCGGTTTGGGAAAATTAAAATCAACAACAGTATCGTTGCAGCTTGCAGATAGGACCATCAAACATCCAAGAGGGATCATTGAAGACGTATTAGTGAAGTGGACAAGTTTATATTCTCTGCTGATTTTATTATTCTGGATATGTGCGAAGATAGGGATGTACCACTTATTTTAGGTCGACATTTCTTAGCTACTGGTCGGGCATTGATTGATGTGCAAAAAGGGCAACTAAAGTTGAGGTTGAATGATGAAGATATTATATTCAATGTGTTCAAAGCAACTAAATTTCCGAGCTTTTTAGATTCTTGTTTCCAGATTGATGTCATTAACTAGAAGGCCAAAAATTTAGATGATGGAGCTGTCACCCAACATCAGGATGAACCAATTAGAGAAGAAGAGTATGATAAGGGAGCTGATTGATGTCATTAACCAGGAGAAAGAGAAGTTACATCTGTCTTTTGTAATCAAAGCCGATGAAGAAGCTGAAATTTTCATAGTTGAGTTCGAGCAGGGTGGGAAAATAGAATCATATCATTATAATAAGGGAAAAATCAAACTCTGGAAGGTGAACAAAAATTGGTGCAAAGACAATCGAGCCAAGCAAATCAAGTCCTCCAAAGATCTATTCAAAGTGTCTTGAGTGATCACCACGACAAAGTCAAGTTAATGACTTTAAAGAAGCGCTTAATGGGAGGCAACCCATTTTTCTACCCCTTTATTTAAATTTTCTATTCATTTAAATTTTAGAATTTCAGTTGATATTTTGCACGTTTTATGCTTTTAAGACTTAAAGTAGGCACTTTTAATTTTTAGGTAACGAGGACCAATGATCATCGTCATTCTGCATAAGGACGCACTTTTTTTAAGTTAAAAAAAAAATCTCAGAATTCACTATGCGATCGCATGGAATTCTCCTTTGCGATCTCATAGCCTTGGAAAAAATCTTTCTGCCCAGATTTTAATGGTCTTGCGATCGTAGGATTTTTTTATCCTTGCGATCACAAGGACAACCAGAAAAAAAATTATTTTATTAATCGTTTTTTTTAGAGTACAATTTGTAGACCAGCCGGATGACATTAAAGTGAATATTTTCGACCCCACCACCACAAGAACCTCCACCACACTTCTTCTTCATGTACTATCCAATCCGCCTCTGGAAAGTCTCTGACCTTTTTTATATATTCTTTTTGAATTTTTACATTGAGGACAATGTATCTTTCAAGTTTGGGGGTAGTGGAAAAATGCCTGATATGATGATGATACTTGATATTGATTGTTAATTTATTTTTGCTTGATTAAAAAAAAATATTATTAGTGATTGCGTGTTTTTGTGACATGAATAGCCTTGCCGGCTAATGGTAAAAAAATTTCGTTAAATTTAGCTTTAATCATGACTTGTGGACAAATTATTACTTTTGTTTAATTGTGAGACTACTTAACCATGTATGATATCTTGTTGTGTCGGCCAGTTATGATGATTTTTAGCTATGTTGGTGCTCTTAAATTTAAAACAATAGGATACCCTTTTTGAAACTTAGAATCATATGTATCTCAAACAAGTAACCAATAGAGTGAGTAAGTGTGGTAGTTAAGCTGTGATGGTGGCTATCTAGGTTGTGATTGATTTTATGTATGTTGAAAAATTGTGTGGAGCACTTTAGACTAGTTAGAGGAAGCTAGGTAATGACCGAATATTAGGAATCTAATCTCCGAGCATGAACTTATTGCACGCAAGGAACAAGGTTATTATTATTATATAACTCTTTTCGTAGCCATTTTTACTTGAGTGATAAAGTCCATCGGCCTAAAGCTCGTTACATGAGTCATCTAGAAAGCTTAATGGGCTGAGTTTCACACACTATTAATATCTTATAACTCTTTTCACAGCCTTTTTGACTTGAGTGAAAAGACCCGTATGTGTTTTTCAAAACCCGATGCCCTAAGGTTCAAAAGACCTAGGAATCATCGACCTAAAGCTCGTTATATGAGTCATCTAGAAAGTTTAAAGGATATATATATATATAATGAGTTTGACTTACTTAGTAGAAACTTCCTAGTCGAGAGCACTCAAAAGTAAGAGAATCTTCATAAACCTAGTTTGTCACGATTATTAGTTTTCTCAACCAACTTCGAGCAAGAAAATAATGAGTGATATGTACCTTTTAAACCAAAATCTCGAAAATTAAAAGAGAAAATCATTTTGGGAGAAAGTGTACCTTACGAGAGGGAAAAGAAAAGTTGACTAAATGGTTGGGCTATCACCACCATAGAAATTAAGTGAATCGGATTAACTGCTCTCACACACATATCAAATATAGTTTAAACATAATTACGTTTGCAATAGTAACACCCGAACACTAGTCATGAATTATAAGTTGTTGCAAAAGCTAAGGTATGAACGACAAGCTATTTATATTGTCACTGTTTTTATTACTTTTGTCATTATGATCATGATTATCTTTAGCTAGTTTATTCGATGACGAATAAAAGTTCAAGTTTGAGGGTGTTTGATAAGTACAATTTTGTACTTATCGGAGCTCACAAAAATAGACAATTATGAGTACTCTTGCATGTTTTCAGTATAATGGCATGTTGTTTTTGTTCTTTATAGGATAATAACCAAATTCAAGTGTCAATCAAACGAAAAGAAAGCAGACGGAAGAAAAAGAGACTCAATTGAACAGACTAATAGACTTGAAGGACTTTTCATGCAAATATCAAAGAAAGAAATTCAAGAATCCATCCAAGGTAACCATTCGATCGCATGGTTAACCATGGTTGCGATCGCAAGATAGTGCAATATTCTACAAAACGTAAAGAGGCAGAACCATGCAATCGCATGGGAAATATGGGCAGCTGGTTGGCAGATTCCCTATAGAAGTAAAACTCTATCGAGTCCATGATAAAATAACTACCTAAAAACATGTTTTGAAGAGTTGAAAGAGGGGTATAAAAGGCAGAATAGAGCACAAATCATGGGAGGCGAATTTTGGGAGGAAAGTACAAGAGAAGAATCGAAGATCAAGAAACATATTGAAGATTCTTGGTCTGAAATCACGGGTTGTATCTCTAATTTCTTCTTTTTCATCTAGAACATGATTAATACAATTCTTATAATAATTTACGAGATCATGTCCGGCTAAGTTACTTATTGTTAAGATGAACGATGAAACCTCATGCTTTTTAATTAATTAGAAGTTTTTACGTTTTAGAAATTAATTGCTTTTGGGTTGATTGTTCTTTATTTATTATTTCTAATATTTTAATATTTGATCACCATTAGAATATATTATGATCTATATTGAAGTCGATAGATTCAATATAGACTAAGCACGTGGTATTGAATAACATATGATCCAATAATAGATAGAAATTAATATTATGCCTTATGAAATCCGGTTAGGTGTTCTTGTGATTTAAATGCATATTTTTATATTTGAAACTTAATTAGAGATAATTAGATTCCATATTAATATAGAATTGATTGACCATCGAGAGAGGCTTTTGATTATTATAGGATGACCGATTTTTAATCCAATGTAATTATAAACTAAAACGATTAAACGGATAATTGATTATAAAACTTGTAGGTGGATTCACGAATCGTAGTGTTAGTAAAACTCGAATTCATTCTCACAAATTTACTTTGATTGTTTGATACTTTAGATTTAATTAAATATAATTAGAATAGTTTTAGAATCAAAAATCACAAACGAATCTGTGTCCTTTTATTGTTAAAACTCGAGATATAAATTAATTGGTTAATTGATAACTAGTTCTCGTGGGTTCGACATTCTACACATCACTTTATTATTTGTTAACAATTCGTCCACTTGCGAGATTAAAATCACACAACAACATTTCACATCTAGTTTGCGTCATGGTATCCTTTTGTGTTTAACAAAATATTTACTATAGTGCAATTCAATATTTTTAATATTTATTTTTTTTCAAATAGTCCAACTTTATTTATAACCTTCGAAGTCTATAATCACTTTATCATTTTAGTTCTCCTGCCATCGTAGGATGTTTCTCAATTCAAAATACTATCTTATGAACAAAGCCTAATCAATATAACACTCTGTGCATCACATTGGATAACCAATCTAGTAGTGATGCAGTAAGTGTCGGGTATTTATATGATAGCAAATTATATTCAGAATTTAAAATTAACGTACAAAATTGATTAAAATACAAATAGCAAATTTACTTGATCGGAACTGCAGAAATTAAAAATACAGAAATAAGAAACGATATATCAAAGCAAGAGTTCGACTCTTTGCTCCACACTGGTACTCACGGTTGAATGTCAATCGTCTCTCAAAATATAATGATCTCTTCTTGCAGTAGAAGCACTTCAAACAACAAGAAAATGCTAACCAAATTGTGTTGAAGATTGAATAAGGATTCTGGGCAGAAACAAAATGAATAAAAGATTATGTTGAATGAATGAATTATGTAGATAGCCAAATGTTGCATATTAAAAAATACAACTACATAAAAAGTTATGTCTAAACGGCCAAAGATTGTGCCTATAAAGACACAACTGCAGCAAAAGCCATGTCTGAACAGATATGTATGTATTTGGACAAAATATGATCCATGCAACAGCCAGATTCTAGAATTGTATTCAAATACCACGTGTCATAATATGGTTGGAATTCTTTGTTGACACTTGTTGTTGTGCGATTATAATCCCGCAAGTAGACGGATCGTTGACAAGTAATATAGTAATAAATAGAGTGTCGAACCCACGAGGACCAGATATCAATTTAACCAATTAATTTATAACCTAAATTTTAACAATAAAAAGAAACACAGATTTGATTTGGATTTTTGTGATTCTATACTATTTTAATTAAAACTAAATTATCAAACAATTAACTTAAAATAGTGAAAACGTAATTCAAGATCTACTAACACTAGGATTTGCGAATCCACCAACACTTTCCTTAATCAAATATCCGCTTAACTGCTTTTAGCTTATAATTACCATAGATTGAAAATCGGGTTCCTAAATTAATCAAAAGCCTCTCGATGGTCAATCAATTCTATATGTTATGCGAACTTCATTATCTCTAATTAAGCTTCGAACATAAACACATGCATTAAAATCTCAAGAACACCTAAATAGATTTCATAAAGCATAATAGTAATCTCTATCTATTATTGGACCCTATGTTATTCAATACCACGTGCTTAATCTATATTGAATCTCGACTTCAATATAGATCACAATATATTCTAATGGTGATCGGGCATTAAAATAATAGAAAAAAATGCATAAAGAATAATCAACCCAAGAGCAATTAATTACTAAAACGAAAAACTTCTAATTAATTAAAATCATGAGGTTTCATCGTTCATCCTAGAAAAAGTAATTAGTTGGGACATGATTTCGTCAATTATGACTATAATTGACTTCATCATGATCCGCAAAAAAAAAAGAAAAAGAAGAAGAAATAAATACAACCTGTGACTCGGATGAAGAATCTTCAATCCCGTGCCTTGATCTTCAATTCTCCTCTTGTATCTTGTTCCCAAATTCGTCTCTCTTTGTTATGGCTATTATCCGCTTTTATAATGCTCTCCCGGACCTCAAAACGTGTGTTTGGTTGTTGAAGTTATTTGGATTGGTAGAATTCTAATCGAATCGGCCTGCGCACAATTTCTCATCGCGATTGGCCTATGCGATCGCATGGTTGTAGGACTGCGATCGCATGGTTGAACAAATTTACATTCTCACTGGATTTTCATTGACTTGCGATCGCATAGGATACTACCATGCGATCGCATGGTTTATTCTCGTGTTGAGTTTGAATTTCCGTCTTGGTATTTGCACATCAAGCCCTCAAGTTTCATTTCTTAGCAATTAGGTCCCATTGTCTTCATTTTGCTCTTTTTTCATCTCATTGATACTTGACTTTGATTATTTCCTACATTGATAAGAAAACACATGCAATTAAACCGAAAACAACTAAAAGAACTTATAATTATCTATTTTTGTGAGTCCAGATAAGTACAAAATTGTACTTATCAAATACCCCAAACTTGAACTATTATTCGTCCTCGAATAAACTACCAAAACAATCTTGTACTAGATGCAATACTTAATAATAAAATTCATAAATAGCTTGCTTTTTTTTTTTTTTTGCTCGTGATTTTGCAAAAGAAAAACTTATAATTCATGACGAGTGTTCAAGTTATATACTTGTAAACGTGATTCCACTTAAAACATACTTGAATCGTGTGTGTGAGGGCGTTCATCCGATTTTAAATTCTATGGAGGTGATAGTCCAACCACTTGGTCAATTTTTCCTTTCCTCTCGAAGATACACTTCCCCAAAATAATTGTTTTCTCACAATTCCCGAGATTTCGTGGTCTAAGGTTGTTCACATTCTTTTCTTTTTAGAGGTTGGTTGAGAAAGCTAATAATTGTGACAACTTAGGCTTATGAAGATTCTCCAATTTATGAGCACTCTTGACCAGAAATTTTCTACTAAGTAAGTCAAACACATTAGTCATCTAATCCTCAGGTTACTTTGCAAAGAAATTTTATTTTATTTATTTTTTATTTTTTATTTTTTATTTTATTATTTTTTTTAATCTTATGTGCGTAACTCAATCCATTAAGCTTTCTAAATGACCCATGTAACGAGCTTTAGGCCGATGACTCCCAAGTCTTTTGAACTTTAGGGCATCGGGTTTTGAGAAACTCCTACGGACCTTTTCACCGAGTCAAATAGGCTACGAAAAGAGTTATAATATATTTAATCGTGCTTAAACTCATTCCTTAAGCTTTCTAAATGACCCATGTAAGGAGCTTTTGGTCAATGACTTTATCACTCGAGTCAAAAAGCTACGAAATGAGTTATATAAAAATAAAAGCCTTGTTCTTTGCGTGCAATAAGTTCATGCTGAGGGATTAGATTCTTAACATTCGGTCATTACTTAGTTTCCTCTAACTGGTCTAAAGTGCTCCACACAATTTTATTTTTTCGACATACACGGAATCAAACGTAATCTAGATAGCCACCATCACAGCTTACTCACTACAATCACTCACTATATTGGTTATTTGTTCGAGATACGGATGATGATTTTTAGATTTAAACAGGTATCCTATTATTTTCAACTTAAGTGCACCAACATAGCTACATATCAGCGTCACTGGCCGACACAACACAATATCAGATATGATTAATTAGTCTCACATTTAAACAACAATATATTTTGCTCACAAGTCATGATTTAAAACTAAAATTAAACGAAAATTTCATCATTAGCCGACAAGGCTATTCATATCACACAAGCATGCAAACAAAATAATTTTTTTTTTAAATGAACTAAGTCAACAATCAAATATCATCAAATATCATGAATATGTCAAATTGAGCAAAATTTTATCAACCACCCCCAAACTTAAAACGTGCATTGTCCCCAATGTAAAAATAATTCAAAGGAGTATATAAAGATCAGAGACTACCCAGATGTGGATCGGATGGTGCTGAAGAAGAAATATGGTATAAACAATTGGTGGAGAGATCTGTACAAGTTGGTCGATAAATCTTTGCTTGAATGTCATCCAGCCAGTCCTTAGGTTGTAACCTTATGCAAGATGACGATGATTGTAGCCTCAAAACCTAAGAATTAAAAACCTACTTTAAATGCTAGAAACCTAAAACGTGCAAATGGTCAATTGAAATCCTAAAATTGAAATAATACGAAATTTAAATAAAAGGGTAGAAAATGGGTTGCCTCCCATTGAGCGCTTCTTTAAAGTCATTAGCTTGACTTTGTCGTAGTGATCGCCAAGACACTTTGAATAAATCGTTGAGGCCCCGCTCTTCTTGCTTTGATCAACTTCACGTACAATTTTGTTTACCTTCCGAGCTTGATCTTTCCTTTATCATAATCGATATGATTTTATTTTTCCGCCATGCTCGAATTCAACTAAGAAAATTTCAACCTCATCATCACTTTAGTTTTACGTAAGACGGATGAAAATCCTCTTTCTGCACATATTCTTCTTCTCAAGTTTTGCCTCCCGGTGTTGGGTAACAACTTTATCATCTAAGCTCCTCCCTTCCGGTCAATGACATCAATCTCAAGGTGAATCAAGAGCTTGAAATTTAATTGCTTTGAACACATTGAATGTAATGTGTTCATCATTCACTTTCAAAGATAAGTTTTCCTTTTGGAACATCAATTATCGCCCGACCAATAGCCAAGAAAGGTCGACCCAAAATGAGTGGTACATCCTTGTCTTCACACATATCCAGAATAATAAAATCAGCAGGGAATATGAACTTGCCCACTTTCACCAATGTCTTCAACGATTCCCCTAAGGCGTTTGATTGTTCTATCTGCAAGCTGGAGTGTTACTGTTGTCGGCCTTGCTTCTCCTAAACCGAGCTGCTTAAAAATAGAATAAGGCATTAGATTTACACTAGCACCTAAATCACACAAAGCTTTATCAAAATATAAACTACCAATAGTGCAAGGAATATTAAAACTCCCCGGTCTTTTAATTTTGGTGGTAGCTTGTTTTGCAATACGGCATCGCATTCTTCGCTTAGCGCCATTGCTTTCGTGTTCCTCCAACTTTCGCTTATTTGCAAGAATGTCCTTCATGAATTTGGCATAGCTAGGCATTTGAGCTAAGGCATCAACGAATGGTGTTGATGTGAAGCTTTTGAATACATCCAAGAATTTCTTGAATTCTTTGGTCTAGTTTATGTTTTCGCAGCTTTGAGGAAATGGGATTGGAGGGACGTAAGTCGGTGGTGGAATATAAGCTGGTGGAGAGTCCTGCTCGTGCAACCACGCATCTAATTTGTTTTCTGTCTCTTTGTTGGACACGCTTCCTTTTCTACACCGGTCTAGTCACATGAATTTCCTCGCGTTCAAGTTCGCTTCTGTGGTGATTGCATTGACTTGCTCTTTTGGGTTGACCGTATTGCTTGGCCATGTGACCTGGTTGTCGCCGGTCAACATTTTAGCCAATCGTCAATCTGATTTTCCATATTCTTTATAGCAACATCTTGTCTTTTTTTCGCATCTCCTTCAATTCGTGATTCCATACGCGTGACGGCTCCTTCCAATCCTCCTTCTCTTTCTTGAGGTCTTCCCCGATTTGGTGGATTTTAGATATTTTGAGTGTTGCCATATGAGAAGTTTGGATGATTTCTCCATCCGAGATTGTAAGTCCGTGAGTACGGATTATTCTCATTGTCACCGAAAATTTTGAGCATATGCAATTTGTTTTCGTGGGACGACATATCAACTTTGGTCAAAGGGCACTCGATGATTGATGGTTTGCCCGCATGTTACATGATTGGTGGAGGCATCTCGAACCATATTAGTCGAGTGAGAGTATTTCGTTGCTTCCATCCGCTTTTGCTAATGCATCAATTTTTGCCAATAAAAGTGAATTGGTGCCACTTCGTGTATCCTCGCTGCTTTCTTCGCAATCCTCTTTTCGCCACATAATAAACTGTTCACTCATGGTTTCAAATAGATCGTAAAGGTCATCGATGGATCTATTTTGGATAGAGCCACCGCTGCGAGAATCCTTTGAAGAACGCAGTGGTTGGAGCTAGTCCAAGATTGAAATAATGATTCTCGAGTCGCTAAGGAGAAACCATGACTTGGACACTTTTGAAGCAATTGTTTGAATCTTTCCCATGCCTCGTGAAAATTTTCCAACTCGCATTGTTGGAAATTGGAAATTTCATACTTTAGTCTGCTTTACTCGGGCCGGAGGAAAATATTTCAATGTGAATTTCGGATCGATCCGTCTCAAGTAGTAATGCTCCCAAGTGAGAGAATCTAGCCATTCTCTAGCTTTATCCTTCAATGTGTGTGGAAAGAGCCTCATCTTGATTGCTTCTTCATTAACACCGTGGTATTTGAAATTTTCACAGTATTCATCGAAGCGAGAAATATGGTAATGAGGATTTTCATCTGTCATCCCATAAAACGGCAGTTTGTTCGAGAACAAATTCATCACCTCTCGCCTCAACTAGAAGTTATCATGTCCATAAGGTGGATAGATTATGCTGGACCGATTCTCAACAATCGGTGGCATCATATACTCACCCATAAGGACATCTCGCTCATTGACTTCAACCGGTCGAGCTATTGGTGCTTGTATCAAATCTGCGGTAGTTGATCATGTACTTGATGGTCCGCCATTGTGTCTTTTTTCCAGTATTTTCTTTTCTCGCTTTTCACGTTGTCGCCGGTGAAAGCTTCATTCAATTCTCGGATCTAAATCAAATAGATCAAGATCTTTGTACGGGCATGCACACTTAACACCGAAAAATTAAAAATATATACAATTCAAAGAAGATTATTAAAAATTTAAAAAAATAAAAATAAAAATAATAAAATAAATATAAATATAAATAATACTAAAAATAATTATTAAAAACTAAATTATAAACTAACGTAGCAATTAATAAAACTAGTCCCTAGCAACGGCGCTAAAAACTTATTGTGCAATTATAATCCCGCAAGTGGACGGATCGTTGACAAGTAATATAGTAATAAATAGAGTGTCGAACCCACGAGGACCAGATATCAATTTAACCAATTAATTTATAACCTAAATTTTAACAATAAAAAGAAACACAGATTTGATTTGGATTTTTGTGATTCTACACTATTTTAATTAAAACTAAATTATCAAACAATTAACTTTAAAATAGTGAAAACGAATTCAAGATCTACTAACACTAGGATTTGCAAATCCACCAACACTTTCCTTAATCAAATATCCGTTTAACCGTTTTAGCTTATAATTACCATAGATTGAAAATCGGCGTTCCTAAATTAATCAAAAGCCTCTCTCGATGGTCAATCAATTCTATATGTTATGCGAACTTCATTATCTCTAATTAAGCTTCGAACATAAACACATGCATTAAAATCTCAAGAACACCTAAATAGATTTCATAAAGCATAATAGTAATCTATATCTATTATTGGACCCTATGTTATTCAATACCACGTGCTTAATCTATATTGAATCTCTCGACTTCAATATAGATCACAATATATTCTAATGGTGATCAGACATTAAAATAATAGAAAAACTGCATAAAGAATAATCAACCCAAGAGCAATTAATTACTAAAACAGAAAAACTTCTAAGTAAATAAAAATCATGAGGTTTCATCGCTCATCCTAGAAAAATAATTAGTCGGACATGATTTCGTCAATTATGACTATAATTGACTTCACCATGATCCCGCAAAAGAAAAAGAAAAAGAAGAAGAAATAAATACAACTGTGATTCGGATGAAGAATCTTCAATCACGTGCCTCGATCTTCGATTCTTCTCTTGTATCTTGTTCCCAAATTCGCCTTTCTTTGTTATGGCTATTATCCGCTTTTATAATGCTCTCCCTGCACCTCAAAACGTGTGTTTGGTTGTTGAAGTTATTTGGACCCAGAGAATTCTAATCGAATCAAAGTGTCTGCGACAATTTCGTCATGATTGGCCTATGCGATCGCATGGTTGAACAAATTTACATTCTCATGGATTTTTCATTGACTTGCGATCGCATTCAGATACTACCATGCGATCGCATGGTTTATTCTCGGTGTTGAGTTTGAATTTCCCGCCTTGGTATTTGCACATCAAGCCTCAAGTTTCATTTCTTAGCAATTAGGTCCCATTGTCTTCATTTTGCTCTTTTTTCATCCCATTGATACTTGACTTTGATTATTTCCTACATTGATAAGAAAACACATGCAATTAAACCGAAAACAACTAAAAGAACTTATAATTGTCTATTTTTGTGAGTCTAGATAAGTACAAAATTGTACTTATCACTTGTCACAATTTGAAAAATGTCACGCATCTATTGAAAGGTTTTTAAATAATTTAATTATTTATTTGTCGAAAAAGAATATAAACATTGAGATAATTTAATTATTTTTGTTTGTTCTACAACATATTCTCTATAAATTAATAGCATCGAGATCGGACAAAATTATTAATTAAAAGAGGTTATTATTTTATCGATAAATTATTAATTTATTAATTTATCGATAAAATAATAATTTATTTTACATTTATAATTTCATATTAATACTTTCTACTAATTAACCAATTAATGAAAACGGATCAACTAAAGAGACATTGAACAATTCAATGCTAAATTAATGAACATTGATTAACTAAAAAGACATTAATCATTATTAATTTACAGTATGATTGGGACTATAGATTTACATGGACATCTAAAAAAAAGTATTATTTTATTAATTTATCAAAATTATTAATTTATTCCCTTTGCTCGAGTCGAAATCGAAGAATTTGATTATTTAGTAAAAATTATTAATTTATCAAATATTATTTTATAGAAGTAATATTGTAGCTTTTCTACAATAGTTTTTATACAATTCAAATAACAACTTCCAAGAGTCATTTAAAGTCTTGAAAACAATTTAACCATCAACAACTGAATAATAGAACTAGTTTATATCAAAAACAGAAGAAAGCGCAGCCAAGAAGGGCAGGTTGTTGAGAGAAGCTAATCAGGTTGCTTTATCTTCAAATATAGAAAGTTTGTTTCTTTGCTTGACCGCGGACTGGCCACGCACGATTCCACCGTAGCCCAGTTACAAACGTACGTTACTAGTCATGTGTAGAGAAAGCCGAGCCACGGTCCGAACAACTTGTTGTAATATTGTTCAAGATATAATGAGAAATGATTTGGATTAATCAAATATCTATGTGAGGATATCAAGTAGGTGGAAAAACACCTAGATCAAAACCCGAAAAAACAAAAAATGGAGCAACTATTTTATTCGAGGCTGCAAAAGCTTTTTTGTTGTATTGGGCAATTGCCCAGTACAAATTTTGCATTTGAAATTCTGGCAGCGTCTTGAATGATTTTGACACCTTTTTGCTTGATTTTGGCACATATTCGTACATTGGATTTGATATTCTTTATGTATACATGGTTTTCATGTTGGAAAACATATCATTAACATCAAATACACAAACTTACATCCAAATCAAAGATTAAAACCCAGATTGCATAAAGTGTTCTTCAAGTTCTTATTGCTTGATTTGAACTTGGATTCAATGTTTGTTTACTCCTGCAAATTATTTGCGAATAAAGTCTTTAAGCACTCATCCCAGTAGCGGCAAATATCGTTTGAGAATAGCGATTCTATATCGTATTTAAACCTTTCTTTTGGTTGATTTTTAGTTTATATCTATTGTTTTGTTCTTCATCATGTTACTTTTCTCAACAATCTCAAACGATATTAGAGATGGAGAACGAGACTACCACAACGACAATCAAAATGATGAATAAAGACCTTGTGAGGCTTGGAAGATTCGATGGGACTAACTTTACCAGATGGAATGACAAATTGAAAATTCTTCTCACTACTTTAAAGATCTTCTATATTTTGGATTCGGATTTGGCACCATTGTTTGAGCCAAACTCGAAGTGATCTTGAT
>CM042670.1:6968802-6998843 GCA_023638005.1 Forsythia suspensa
TTTTTGTTTTTGTTTTTTTTGTTTTTTAAATTCAGATTTAAATAATTTGATTTTTACACAGATGGATGCATATAATATTGCTCTTGGTGCTCAAGTAGATTGCATCGAGATTGACGTGTTCTGCTTCTTCCGATGGAGTGTTATTTGCCCTTCATGACAGGTATACATTATATTGCTTTGTGGTAAAGGTTTCACTGTTTTATCTCTTTTAATCACATTCTTTTGTAATTAATGCTTACTTTTTCCTTATGATATTTCTCCACTCTAATACCCTGAATAACATAAAACAATTTGTCAAGCCAGGATGAATGCTCTTTTGGTGATCAATCCAATGAATAACATATCTTACCTTGCTACGCCTGAGGTTGAAAATCATTACCTTCAACATTATTATTTGTTTGAAGATATACTAAAGGGGAAATGACAACAATAAGCTAAGCATTATTCTAATGAACTTGGCAATGGCTACATGAAAACCCTATCTTACAAGACTAAAAGTAAAAGAAATTTTAGTACAAAACCTTATTCTGAAGAGAGAAAAAAGGAAGGAAATTGTTCTTCTATTTGTATGAATGGTTAGAAATTTAGTTGGAAACCAAATGATGAGATAGAGAAAATCATTAGCTTTTATTAGAAAGGGATTAGATAGCAAAAAGGACTCAAAGTTGAGTCGCTTAGAAAGTGGTTGATGGGCACCTTTTTCTTGAATCAACTAAATCACTGAAAAGGACATAACTTGATGTTTACCAAGTCACTCAAGCCTTATCCCAAGTAGAATGGAATATTGCTTATGAATGGTACCTTCCTAATGTGATTGTTCTATCACTGAGTAAATTGTTAGATCACAAATATATTGAACGATGAAGTGCAACAAGAAGTTGTTCATAGACTAAAAGAAGAAGAAAGAAAAATGACGATTTAACCAGTTAACTTCCATCCAAGAGACATATATTATCTGATTATTTTGATTGCTATTTATTTGAAAGAAGTAGAGCTGTACTTACTGAAAAATTAAGAACTCTTAAATGGAAATGGAAAAGACATGCAACCCCAGCTCTTCGGAATCGCTTAGTTAATCCTATTTCCGATAGGGTCGCTTTGACAATTGAACTCCGATTTTGACCATTATTTTCATATCCGTAATAGTGCGAAAAGAAAAGCCCGGCTAGATCATTTGTTCCCTTTGACATCCAAAAGTACAGGGAAGATTTCAACATATTCATCTTTCATATTATTGTTTGAAGTGGTTGCCTCTGAAATCGTTGATGACTTGGTGTGGAGAGTTGATTCTCACTTGTTGCAGACAGGATTTGCAGCGTATTATCTGGGGAACAGTACTTCCAAGGTCGGGTTCTTGAGCATGAACGAGGTGAATCATGTCTTCGGTTTAAAGCGCAAATTTTTTGAACTTAATCATATTTTTCATTTCTGTTTTCTTGATAGGCCTGTTAAATGTAAATGAAGTTCTAGTTATCTAGACTGGGCAATTAGCTATTTTGAGGTCTAAAGTCACATTTTAATTTCATATTGTAGATTACAGAACTATCCAATAATCAGCCGCCCATTGCAGTTTCATAATGTAAATATTCCTACCATTGAAGATGCATTGAGGGTATGTTGAGATTCCTAATTCTACACATCGAAAATGAAAACAAAGAAAGGGTTCAAGAATGAGGAAAAAAATACTTAAATTTATTGCACGCCATCTTTCTTGCAAGTAGGTTAGGCTATTGGAATTAATCTTCTATTTATTGCTACAATGGGCAATAGCTAGAGATCAGTTATGATGGACTGAAATAATAATTTTCGTCATCATACTGTTTAGTATATGTTGTTATCATTGATCATCCGTGTAATGTTTTGAAGGAGTTGTATTCTGACATTAGTTTGTTGTTTCAGTTGGTGTCTGGTTCTGTTCGATTTGGTGATTCTGGATGCTAAAGTTGGCCCACCGTCATATGAAAAAGGACTCGTAAAGGATATACTTTCTGTCGAAGTTTATTTGTGATATTGCTAGGTGCTTATATCATATTCGCTGATGTATTGTTGACTATAAATGTTCCTAGGTGCTTATACTATAAATGTTGAAGATGGATAATAACAAATTTTTGGCAGCTGTTATTCAGAAATAGGAACTTGTCTTATAGGAAATAAGTTACATTTTAGTCATTTCTATAGTAGGGGAAAAAAATGAAGCGCTTTTGAATTTGAAGTACCTCTAATTTAATGGTTCGCTTTTTGTGAAGCCACATTGATCTGGCCTTCTGCTTAGATTGTCGGGTTTTGATATGGTTCCTTATATCCATTCTTCTATTAATCAAGTTCTTTAAGAATGATTAGAAGTTGGAACATATTTGATAACGTTGCATATATGTGCTACTTAACTATTGTTCAACGCTTGCAGGTTGAAAAACTGAGTGTAAGAATTGCCTTTATATGGGCCAAAAGTGACAGTCTAGCGAGGATGTGATAAATTGTCATCCGATGTTACGGTAAAAAAGCTGATGGTATCACTATTGTCTCCACCTTGGCATTATTACCTTTGATAGTCATTGTAATTTTATGGTTCTATAGGTAGGCTACATTGTGATGATTGATCCCACAACAGGAACCAGAACAAATTTATTGAGGATGAAAAGTGCTGGGGTTGTTGGCGTTTACCACCCTTTGATTGACGAAAACTTGTGAAAATCCTCCATAGGTATGAAGGAAAAATAATTTTTTCTTTTTTCCTTCCTTCTGAGTATTCAAGTGAGCATTTATATCAATTTGATATGCTTTATCCGTCCATTACAGGAGAAATAAGAAGGTTTATGCCTGGACTGTTGATGAAGAAGACGCCATGCAGAAAATGTTGTTTGAGCATGTGGATGCTGTAGTTACGAGTAATCCCACTTTGCTGCAGCGTCTAATGCAAGACATGAGAACACAATGTCTCGAGGAAGGTTTTTCATTATAAGGTGTTCAAGTTAGAGACTGAATATATAGTTGCTGAAGAGATAAAAAGGCTATTTATTGAACCTGGATACGCAAATTCAAAATATTTCCAGGTATTTTCCTTCCTCGTGTTTTTGCTAGAAAGGAAAACTGGGGAAGGTTTTTTGGAGGAGATAATTTGACTCGGTGTTTATGAAATTTTTATTCTCCCAAATCCTCTAATCTATATCTATACTACATCTAAAAGTTCAGAAAAGGGAGAAACATTTTTGACCTAATACTAACCTCATTAATATTTTATATTTCCTAAATTGTCATTCAATTAATATTATAATTGAATTCTCAATTTAATATTTGAACCACATTTAGTCTTTTGCAAGTTGAAACGGCTAAATTACTATTTATTACATTTAATTATTGGATTTTGAAAATAGTTCCATTGAATTGTGAGATGAATAGTCATTTAGAAAGATCTCCAACGCAACAATATCCATTTGATGTGACGATTAGGTGTTATGGGACGAAAAACCGATGCGAAAGATTTATCGTAGGGTCAGTTCTAGCTTCTTAAAAGGTCTCTTGTTTTTCTTATTTGCATATGAAGAGTGATGAACATAACATTAGGATTAGTGTTTTTCCTTTTGGAGGTGGGTGTGGTAGGGAGGTACCAATCCTTGATCTCAGCTGGGAAACAACATTCTATACCCAACCAACCAACCAACCAACCAACCAGGACAAGGAGAATAGGTAACATTAAGGATTACTTGTTAGATATTAACTGCTAATAATAAAACGAAGCTAATAACAACCCTAGCTAATATTTTGATAATACTAATCTTACCCTTTAGAAATATGTCGAACTTATGCTTTTTGATGCATTCCTGATTCACCACCACCACTAAAATCTCTTCCTTCCAACCATCTTTCCATGCCACCTTCCCATCTTAACTTTATTGCAAAGAGGGTAAGGAATGGAAATAGGTGGTGGTGGGGTTGTAGGAGGAAGGTGGTAATCAACTTAAAAGGGTTGGGATGAGATAAGGGTGGTGATTGTTAAGAGTAAAATCTCTTACGGCTTAAATATGATAATGTTAAGGGTAATTATATTCACACTACACTTTTTTTTTTATTCACACCACGCTTTTTAATTGTAATAAAGGTCCTCCAACGCTTGATATTTAGACACTTATGACTTAAATTTTTATCAATAACTTTCATTTAGTTTTCACATCTTGTATCTCGATAAGATTTTTGTCAAATATTCTGCTAATGTGCATTGAAATGAGGGAAAATATTTTGTCAAACTTACGTATTTGTTATTTATTTTAAATATGTAAAATATTAGAGGCCAAAAAATAATTTTACGCCTCCCAATTAACTTTTTGGACAAAATCATCATCAAAGACAAATATAAAACATGCAAATTAATAGGTTGATGATGAAAATTTGCTAATTAAAGTTAGAGTCATAAATGTAAAAGTGACCAATAGTTGAAAATTTTCATTGCAATTATAATGTAATGTACTTAACAAATAATGTTGTGGTAATATAATTATCCATAATATTAATCATTGTATTTTTTTTTTTTACAATTTTGACCTCTTAACATAAAAACTCCAATACTTGTTACCCAAAAAGCTTTGATCTCGCTTAAATGTCAAACGAGCAATCAAATTTAAGATTATTGCTCTTTAACGCCTTGTAGGGGCATGTTGAGGACTTAAATATGAAAGCAATACATAATCAACTTATAAGAGTTTGAACTATTATTCTTAAGAAGATAGACTTTTAAAATAGAACTCCAAAACTTAAAACTAATGGTATAGTTGTGGGATGAAGGTGGTAATCCACGACTAAATTGCAATTGATAAAAAGTCAGAAATGTTACATATTGAGCCATTAAAGTTAGTTAATTAGACTCTAATCAAATGCCAATGATAAACTTTGATTTAAACATAATTAGAAAAAAAGATAAAATCAGATTGTTAAAATTAGTTCTGAGGACGAGAGTATTCTGGGTTAACTGATATCGTGAAAAATTAAAATCACTTGTGTATCGATTGCTTTTCTTAATTTGAATTAGCAATTTTGACATTAATTAATCTAGTTGATAAGAAATTGAATCATAATTATTGTAGAAGGAATGAAGCAAAATATATCATAAGCAGGTTTTGGAATTAATTACGCTCAAATAATTAGGCATCTTCTCATTGAGTTTCAGTTTTATTTTTGAATTCATTTTCAATTTTCTATTTTGAGAGTGTTTTAAGATTGTTATGCTTTGTCATTTTTGAAAACACAAAACCTGAAAACACGCTTGATTTGGAATTTTGAAAATTATTTTATAATATTTTATTCAATGAATTTAATTATTCATTAAAAATAATATATGTTAATATATTATTAAGTTTATGTTTGATAGAGTTTAAAATAAACTCTTTTTCTTCCACAATTTCTTTTTCAACCACATTTTATGGGACCGCAACTTTTATCATTTTTTCAATCACACATTTCATCATTTTTATTAATATCTCTTAAAAACTATTTGTAAACTCCATCAAACAAGTAATAAGTAATATATGCATTTTAAAGTTAGTGATAAAATAAAATACAAAAAAATAAGAAATTGACAAAATAAAAATAAAAAATAAAATTAAATGTAGATCGAGAATTTTAATCTATTTTTATTTAAATAAAATTTTAAATTTTTTTATTTAAATAACCAATAAGGGGTTGAATTATTTTTAGTATTATAGGATTTTCATTTTTTTTTAGAATTCTTATTTAAATAAAATTGTTTCTTGTTTCGATTGTTTTCGCTTTTTACTAAAACACCCAAAATGTCAAAAAAAGTATTTTGAGTTTTGTGTTATAAATTTAATTACATTTTCGAAATTCATTTTCAAAAAAAAGATTGGAAATAAGTTTTGAATGTTTTAAAATTGAAAATTGAAAATAGCTTGAAAATAGAAAAGAAAATGAATCATTAGCATTCTCGATTAGCATACATGAAGAATGTAAGAAATCGAGGTATACATGCACAATCGAAATTAAATCTACAATTTTACAAGTCGGATCAACCTTGTACTTAGTTAGAATTGTGATAATATAGTGAAATCGATTTACGATTAGTTGGAGGTGCGACCTTCAATACCATATATGTCCAATTGTCCAACCTCCAATGGTAATTCCACACAAAGAAGAACAAATCGTAACTTCCACCGATCAAGAATGATGAAAGCGGAACCTTTTTGGAGTAGAATTGTATTTGGTTGTCTTTTTTTCTTAGCAAGTAATGAAGACCAACACTTATCACTAAATCGCCTTTGTATTTATAGAAAGGGACTAACCATATTCCTAGTTCTAGTCCAACTAGACTAAAACTCACTAATGAACGGGTCCAAATTAATTAATCTAATTAATTAATTTGGTCCAATAAATAATTAAGTCCGACCCTACTAATTAGACATCGACATTAATTCTTATAATCTCTCACTTGGACAAGGTCCAACCCGAGATGTTCAATTCTTGCCTTATGTGTGACTCATTAGGTTTTTGTTTACAATGGCAAACGCAAATGATATTCACGCTGATTCACCGAGATTGATCAATTCATCGCCGCCATCCAACATTGACATCTAGCAATGTGTAAAGGCGATCCATGTGAAGGAAAAATTTCATGTGGTATGATTGTAACCAATATATGTGCGGTTACTGTGGAAATATAATCTCTACATCAATATATTCCAATTGATTAAGAGATATGGATCCGCATCAATCTCATTTCAACCAATTATATTATTCACCTCAACTCTTCGTTGATCTAATCTTGTTATGATTGAAACATTTTCAACTCATAACTTCACCCCGACCGAGGAAAGTTATATCAACTTAAGTAGGAAAAAATCAGGTTATAATCTCATACTTTCTATGAGTGACGAATCTTCATATTGGATATTCACAACCTTCATATGATTCTCACTATACACGTACGACGTCTTCCTGGTGACTCAAATCTTCGAATCCCATCAAACACTCGCCAAAATATAGTGGTCCTCACATAAGATTCTATAATGTCCTCAAGTCAAATGACTAAATCCACTCACGTGACATTAGAGATTTACCACTAACGCTTGGATAGTATCCATGTGGAATCTCTAGGTGGATTATCCAATGTCATGTTCTCATAACAATGCATTCATGTGTTTATTCAGATGTCCTCTACATCTTAGCTTGTGAGATCGCCTACTTTCTTCAAAAGAAATGCAACACATGCTAGTCTATCCGCAATAATGATATCCGTATCACATTATTACTATGACCAGGATATTTCAAGAATAAGTTATTTATAACTTGTATTTCACAATCACAACACCTTGTGATTAACAAGTTACTATGAACTTTTCTTCGATTCTATTATTTTAAATAATAAAATTTAATAAATAATGATCCGCATTAAAATGTAGACAATCGTTTAGTTAATCAATTTGTTCATACACATCAATGTATAACAAAGAGTATATCACAAAATGTTCCATACAAACTAGATCCAATCACTTAGGTATCTTAATACCATCGACGAAGATGACTATCATGCTTGTGCCGGGACAACAATTACGCCAAAGGATTTGCTACATTATCGTATGTTAGGACCCGCTTTATCTTTATGTCATTTCTAAAGATTATCTCCTAATGAGATGATATTACCTAAATATATATCCGGATCATTGATGAGACGGTGTTCCTTCGCTTATGCGATCGCTCCATTGTTATCACAATACAAGTTATTCGATCAACAATGCTAGGAACTATTTCAAGTTCAAGAATGAACTTCTTGATCTAGACCGATTCTTTTGCGCTTCTAAAGCAAAGAATATATTCGACTTTTGTAGTTGAATCACGGGTTGTTTCTTGTTTGGAACTTTCCAACCGACTACTCCACCATTTAGAGTAAATACATATTCGGATTTGGGATTTGCTATCGCCTCTATCAAACCGAAGATGGCATCGACATAACTTTGAACTCTAAGTTCATTTCCTCCATACACCAAGAACATGTATTTAGTCATTCTTAAGAACTTAAGGATGTTCTTGATGCGATCCAATGTTTCTCGTCAGGTTCGCTTGGAACCTGCCATGACACTCAAAGCATATGAAACATCTAGTCGAGTACATAGCATTGCATACATGATAGATCCTATTGCTGTTGTATAAGGAATTCTAACCATGCGATCTCTTTCAATTTGTGTCTTTGGACATATCTCTTTGATATATAGACCCCATGCTCGATGGGACATAGTCTCTCTTGAACTCTTCCATGCTAAGTCTTCTCACGATTTTATCTATGTACGCAGCAGATTGAGATAGGCCAACATTCTATTAGATCTATCTCTATAGATCTTTATACCGAGAATGCATGCACAGATCTCCCATATCCTTCATGGAAAAATTTTGGATAACCACAATTTTCATCGACAGCATGGGGACATCGCGTTTCTAATAATAATATGTCATCCACATACAAAATTAGAAACACGACTTTGCTCCCACTAAATTTTTATACACACATAGTTCATCTTCATTCTTGATAAAATCAAACATTTTGATTGTCTTATTAAATGAAAATTCCAACCTCCGAAAGGTTTGCTTTAATCCATATATGGATTTATGTAGTTAGCATACCATATTTGACTTTGTGGAATCAAAACCTCTGTGTTGTGTCATGTACACATCCTCGCTAAGATTCCTCATAAGGAATGCGATCTTGACATCAATTTACCGCATCTCATAGTTATGGTATGCTACTATCGCAAGCGTAATCCAAATTAACTTAGACATGGTTATCGGTGAGAAGGTTTCACAAAGTCAATCCATTGTCTTTATTTGTAACCTTCGCAACCAATCTTACCTTATAAGTATGAACATTACCATCCATGTCGACCATTTTCTTGTAAACCAATTTATAGTCTATAGGTTTTACTCCTTTAAAGTGGTCACCAAGGTCCAAACCTTATTTTCATACATGGAGTTCATCTCGGATTCCATGGCATCCTCGTCATCTCTTTGAGTCAACACTTGACTTTGATTCTGCGTAAGTAGTAGGTTCATCTTCCTCGATTAGTAATACATTATTAGTAATCGTGAGATCGTATCTCGTGAGGAAAACGAATGACTTTGCTCGACTTACACGGAGTTAGTGTGTCCTTGGGAACCTGGTGGTTCCCACTTTCCCAGAGATGTACTTCATCGATGCAAGCTCGACTATTGAAACATCTAATTGGTTAATTTTATTTGTGGTTTCTTGAACTTCTTCAAGATCTACTTTTCTCCCACTATCTTCTTTAATAATACAAAGCAAGTCTCGATATAATGACCTTCATCTTGATGAGATTGTAAAAATAGTATCCTCGCAGCTTACTTTGGATACTCCATAGATAAATATTTATCGATTTAGCTCATAACTTATCCGATTCAATACGCTTCACAAAAGCATCGCATCCCCAAACCTTCATGTATGAAAGATCGAGTCTTTTCCTTTCCATAACTCATATGGAGTTTTATTGACCGATTTAGATAGGACACGGTTTAGTGTATAACATGCGGTGTTAAGTGCATATTTTCAAAACGATTTTGGAAGAACTATGTGACTCACCATTGATCGTGATTATATCAAATAAGGTGCGATTTTTAATTTCGATACATCATTTTTGTGTTGATGTATACAGTGGAGTCCATCATGAGAGAATCCCACTCTCTTTAGATAGTCTAAAAACTCACCCTTCAAATATTATCTACCTCGATCGAGCTAAATGTTAGAATATTTTTTGGTTTGCCTTTCTACTTCTTGCTTGAATTCTTTTGAACTTTTCAAGGACTTCAATCTTAAATTCTATCAAGTAGATGAAACTATATCTAGAATGATCATCTCGTAAATGGGATGAAGTAAGAAAAGCCACATCTAGCATCTCAGAGACATTTGTCCATATATATCAAGATGTACAAGACCCAAAATGTTGCGAACTCGACTCCCTTTCCGAGAAAAAGGAGTCTAGGTCATTTTGTCCAACGAGCATGATCCACACTTATCAAATGATTTATAATCATTTGAATCCAAGTATTCATCTTTATGTAACTTGGTTATGCATTTTCATTTATATGACCGAGAATGCAATGCCAATGATATGAAGTTTTGGTTTTATCTCTTTTATGCCTTGTAGTTCATCTTCTAATGCCATTTGTTTTCACATTGAAAACACGGATCATCGATTTGGATTTGTCCTTGCTTAACTATTTTCCAAATGATTTGGCCTTCTTGGATCCTTTCTAAAAGTCCCTTTAGATTTCTTCTTAATGCCCTTAGAGGTGTCAATGGCCAAAATTTACCCATTCTCTTGGGCTTAACAGTTTTCAACATGTTTAGCAATGAGTAGTAGGTACATCAATCTTATTCGTGTTAAAGTTCATAATGAACTGGGAAAAGTTATTAGGTGGGGACTGCATAACTAAGTCAATACTTAGCTCGTGGTCCATGGTAAAACTTAATTGGTTTAATTTTTCAATATAACCAATCATCTTCAATATATGAGCACCGATCAAGATCTTTTACCATCATACCTCTTTATAACCTTTTGGATGTCTCATATTGTTCCGTCCAAACTATTTATCATCAACTACTTGAAATGGTATATATATATATATATACCCTCGTGCAGTTTTTCTAACTCACGCGACATATTGCAAGCATCACATGTTGCAACGTTACTGTCATCACTATGTTTATTGTAAGCATGCATGTTCTCCCGACGTAGCCTCCTCAAAGAGGGAGCTTGGCATTTGTTTGCTCAATGACATATCCAATTTTTCTTTTTATGCTTGAGAACAATTCTTATATTACGGTGCCACCAAAAATTTGGTCCGGTATGTTTATTGGCATCCAATATGTCTCTCAAACTCATATGGTTCCTTATAATTTAACTATTAAATAACAAGATAGAATAATTAATTTAATACAGAAAATTAATTTAACATAGACTTATATTAAATTAATTATACTCCCACGGTTTTAATTGAATTAATGACCCTCAAACATTAATCAATAGAACTTGTTAGATTCCCAGTAGGCTAGGATCTCTTTTGTTTTATTAGAACCTTGAGTGACTCAACAAATTCTAATAAAACATCCAGGTAGATACTTCTATCAATTACATCTCTATGTAACTCCTAGACCATCAAGTAGACAACTTATTGTCGCACACATCTTATGTGTTTACTTGATTGTGCACCTAAAATTCTATTTCCTTGAGTGACTCAACAAAAAATAAAATTTTAGTTAAATTCGACCCATTGTTCAGAAACATCAAATATTTCATAGTGATAAACATATCCATAAGCGAAAGCAAACAGCCTTGAGTGACTCAACAAATTGACATCGATAATGGACTATGGTTTTCACTATAACAATAGAAGGCACGTTGTATTAACCATTTAATACTTAATTTAATATTTTGATAAAGAATATATATATATATATATAACATGCAATTAATTATATATAATAATACACTCATCGTGGATGATTATGGACTTTATCTATCTAATCTTCCCGAGCCAAAAGGAAGATTAGTCGGTCAATTCCTATGGGATGTTGCATTCTGCTCATCGAATGCTTAATGCAATCATCTTCATCTCCTGCCCAACTTGTATTCTATACTAGTTGCTTTCTTGTGACCCAAGTGTAATTTGTATCCTATATTAGTTGGCACGCATGCCCAAATAAATAAAAAGCACAGATTCATATTAAATAGGAAATATTACACCAACTACTTACCAATCTTAAAATAATTCCAAATCTAACAACTTAACAATTTTTTTAAAAAAAATACTACATAATTAATATTATATTATTTATAAAATAATAAATTAATTATTTTCACGATAAGTCCTTCATCTTTATAATATCTCCACTTTAGTCCATGAACTTCCTCTTTCATTTCAATTTTGTCCTCTTTATTTGCAACACAAGTCCTTCAACTTTTATATTTTTACAAGTTGGTCCCTATATTTATATTTTTATGTCAATTTAGTCTTTTATAGTATTACTATTTGATATGGATGTTACAAATGATATATTGTATTACTCAATATGTTACATATTATATTATGTTATTTTAGACATCACATGTTACATGAATTCATATTTCAGATCACCGATGTTACATATGTAACAAATGATGAAATCAATAGTTTTATTTGTTAAATTTGGTATTGTGTTATATATCTATATCATACTAATTTTTATACAAGATCAATAAGTTTTAGAGTCCAATGTGTATATTAATACGAACTTATTGAAGTTTAGAGTTGATTTTGCGGTTATAGCTTTTCGTTTAGTATCGCTGGTCCGATATGATGTTACAAATGATATTGTCTATCACTGTTTGATACATATGTTAAAAATGATATTTTGTATCACTGAATATGTTACAAATTATATTATGTTATTTTACATAGCATATGTTACATGAATTGATATTTTGTATGTTTACATCTTAATTTGTAACACAGATTGTTACAAAATATCATTTGTAACATTTGTATCAAACATTGATACACAAATATCATTTGTAACATATGTATCAAATAGTGATACTTTAAAGGACTAAATTGACATAAAAGTATAACTCTAGGATCAAGTTGCAAAAATCTAAAAATTGAAAGATTTAGGTTGCAAATAAAAGATGACCAAATTGAAATATAAGAAGAAGTATAAGGACTAAAGTAGAGATATTATAAATATGAAGGACTTATCGTGCAAATAATCAAGGACTCGAGTAGCAAATGTATATATTCAGTTACCATATATTATTTAATATAATAAATTAAAATAATAATTTTAAAAAAAGTATTTTTAAAATAAATGAAACAAGAATAGTTTTTTAGAATTATTTTTAAAAAGTAGCATATTTATGAAAAAATCCCTATTAAATAAAGAGTTCAAAAACTCAATTAAATAAATAATAGGTAAATTCAAGGCCGGTCACTGTTTTGATACTTATGGGCTCTAAAGTCATATAGTCAAAATTTAATTCAATTAAAGTAACATTTTAGAGCTAAAAGACCAACATACCCTTAATTGTAAAAAAATACTAATTGTGATACTGTTTTATATAGATAGTGTGTTATGGTACACTTACACCATACTTTTATCATTGATATTGATTTATTATGATAATGTTTCAATCTATGATTGTAAAATGTTTGATACTCTTTTGATCTATGATACTGTTTCTATTTGTCGAATTTTTTCATTGTTTTAATGATACTGAAAATATTATGACAAAGTTTTAACCTATGATACTGTTTTAATTTCTTAGTTTTATTTTTGATACTGTTTAATTATGACAAGGTTGTCTAAGAGTATAATGCAAAATGTTTGATACTCTTTCGATCTATGATACTGTTTTTATTTGCCGAATTTTTTCATTGTTTCTAATAATAGTAAAATAAGTAATGTGCATTAGTATACTTTGATCATTGTTTTATTTAAGTAATGCATTAGTATACTTTAAGTAATGTGCATTAGTATACTTTGATCCGCTTTTAATCCATGATACCGTTTTATTTAAGTAATGTGCATTAGTATACTTTGATACTATTTAATCCATGATACCGCTTTTATTTAAGTAATGTGCATTAGTATACTTTGATACTATTTAATCCATGTTATTGCTTTTATCTTTAATATTGTTTAATCCATGATACTATTTTTATTTAGATAGTGTACATTGGTGAACTTATACCATACTTTTATTTTTGATAATCGTTTTATTAAGATAATATTTCAATCTATGATATTGTTTTATTAAGATATTTTCATATATGATACTAATATATTAAGATATATTTATCGTGATCTTTGTTTTATTAAGATAATGTTTCAACATATGATATTGTTTTATTAAGATATTTTCATGTATGATACTAATATATTAAGATACATTTATCCGTGATTCTCGCTTTTAGAGGATGTATGATCTTTGTTTTGACAAGAAAAATTAAAGATTGTCATTTTAAACTAAAGAGACGATTTTAAACCATCGTATGCAAAAGCATGAAGGAACTGGTCTTCGACTGTCTCAACGAGACCATTCAAAACATATTATAATAAAAATTACGAGCACGATGCTAATTCTATGTCCATTTCTATAGTGATACTGTTTTGTATAATACAGTATCAAACAACACAACATGACTAAACATTAGATGGTGGAACATTCAAGCTCTTATTTACAGCAATTAGATGGTGAAGCATTCAAGCTCATATTTACATAAGATATTGGAGTATTCAAGCTCATATTTACAGCATTCAAGCTTCCCAGAAATTCAAGCTTCTATTTACATAAGATGGTAGAGCATTCAAGCCCCCATAAATTCTAACTCCTATTTATATCAGATGGTGGAGCATTCAAGCTCTTATTTACATCAGATAGTGGAGCATTCAAGCTCCTATTTACAGCATTCAACATATGTTCTTGCTTCAACATATTGCGAGTCTCACAAAGATTCCAACTCTCACCTTTCTTGACATCTCTATTTAATACCAAAATTTTCCTGTTTCTCATATCTATAACCTTTCTCTCGTGGTTCTACCTTTTAAATATAACCTTGAATTACATACCATTAAAAAGGTGGATAAAAGAGTGAAGTAGAAAACCAAGAGTCAAACTCATAAATCCAAACTTCAAGACTAGAACTTCAAATGCACAATGTGAATGACACCCATATCTTCTCTCGAAACTATAACTAATTTAACAATGAAAGCTATATGTTTCAGTTACTTTCTCAGACATCATCAAAATGGAAAACCAATAGAAAACCAAAAAGAGCTTACCCATCCTTCTTCAAAAATATTGTTTCATATTTGCATGATTAATCTAGAAAACTTTCAAGCTGCACAAAGCCACAAATGAGAGAGAGAGAGATTGTGCCACAAATCCTGACACTAGTTGGCTCAAGCACTTGGAACAACCAAGAAATCAATTGGCGGGGTATAAAGAAGAATCATAAAATTTTAACTGCGCCGTAGAAAAAGCACTCACCGGAGGTGTAGGATGTTTTTGCCAGAGATAGAGGAGGTTGTTGCCGGAAGTGGAGGAGGTTCGTGGAGTTGGAAGATTGTGCCAATGGAAAATATGGTTAAAAATGATGATTTTAGAATTAATTTAAAATATTGCTATAAAGTATGATTTAATCACAATTTTAAAAAAGTTTTGACCTAATTTGAAACAAGTCATATGGAGATGACTTTATCGACAATTTCTCCATAAATAATAGGCTCGCAAGTCCATTTAATTAAATAATAGGTTCGATGGCCTAACCAACAATCAATGTGAATAACTAACCATACAACCAATCACATGAATTAATCAATTAATTTTATTCATAAAAAGGATTTTCAAAATTTATGTTATCTAACAATTTAAAGTCATACTCTAATTGAAGATAAAATCAGATATGGTCAAAATTATAATTTTATAAAGTAAAGTCAAAATTAATATGGTCAAAATTCAAAATATGGTTTAAAACGATTTTAGTCAATTTTGAATATTTGACCAAAGATAAAAGATTTAGTAATTACAATTTTCTAAAAATTCAAAATTAAATTTAAGATCATTTTCTTAGAAAATAAAATTTGAAGACTTAATGTGCGCTTTTGAAATTGCACGATCAAATTCTTAAAATTTTAAAATAGTGGTCCTCAAATCAATTTTCAAAATTGCATGTAAGACCCTTTTCTTATTTTAAAACAATGGGTCTTCTCATGCAATTTCGTAAATTGCATGATGAACCTTTTTTCTTTCTTTTGAAATTAGGAGCTTCTTATGCAATTTCTAAAATTGCATAAAAGGCCCCGCCTTCATATTCCAAAATGCGTAAGACCAGAGAAAGCAAAACCCTAAAGCAAGGTTACCGCCTTTATAAACAAAGACCTCAAACAATGATATCTAGCACCCCATGGCCACCGTCGTTTTCCATCGAATAGCAAAACACGACCGCCAGTAGTTTTTTTTTGTTGTCACCGCTAATTTGCCGTCATGAGAATCGGTAGTGGCGACCGCTGTTCTCGCAGCAGTGTCCGCTACCTTCCAAAGGTAGTAGGCAGAGCCTGCTACCATCGGCCGCCATGCGCTGGCGATGGTGCTTTCCATCCCAATTCTCCTGCTCCAAATAAACTCAAAACAATATGAGATTGTAGTTTTAAAAATTCATAATTTTTATTTTAAATTGTCAAAACTCAAATTAAATTAATACGCTAATAACAATTATTGTTAAAGCAAAGATAACGAACTCTAACAAGTGACACAGAGGCTCGATACCATCGTAAGGAATTGAAGTATATATACACAAATAAAATTAAATCTACAGCTCCTACAAGTCGGATCAACCTTGTACTTAGATAGAATTCGTGATAGAAGTTTACTTTTGATGAATATCGTGAAATCGATTTCGATTAGTTGAGGTGCGACCTTCAATACCACATATGTCCAATTGTCCAACCTCCAATGGTAATCCATACAAGAAGAAAGATCCGGACTTCACGATCAAGGATAGATGAAAGCGGAACCTTTTTGAGAGTAATTGTATTTGGTTGTCTTTTTCTTGTGCTAGCAAGTAATAAAGACCAACACTTATCACTAAATCGGTTGTGCCTTTGTATTTATAGTATGTGGCTAACCCTAGCCCCTAATTCTAGTCCAACTAGAACCCATCAACAAACGGGCCCAATTAATTAATCTAATTAATTAATTTGGTCCAATAAATAATTAAGTCTGATCCAACTAATTGGACATCGAAAATTAATTCTTACGGAACGAACCTTGTTCGTAGTCACAACTTAAAATACAAACCATAGATTCAATATAAAGGGCATCTACCTATTTTGAGCTCTTTAGAAGAAAGGTTGAGAGAGAGATGAAGACAAATATGAAGACGAGCTAGATGACCTGAGTACTAAACCATGGTCGATGTGTTAGTGTACAAGAAGAACCCAAAGAGACCAAAAATATCTTAATGTAACTTTACTTGCTGCCGACATGCATTGGTTCTCCACATCTACTAATGGAGTTCCTTAAAAGGTATGCAATATAAGCTAAAATTCGAGAAAATTAAGAATTACCTTAACCCTATTACCTCTAGCCTCCTCACTAAGTTATTTATGTTAATATAGGCTCCTACAACATCAAAAGTTTAACCCGTACAAGTCACAATTCTAATATATATCCTAAGGCTCGAGTTAGGGGGATTAATTAGAATATCAAGATCAACATGCAAGGGCGGATTTGGAGTGGAGTGGAGTGGAGTGGAGTGGAGTGGGACAAGCCCAAATTTATATTGCCAAAAAAAAAAAAAAGAATAAAACCCAAATTTAAGAATGTCCAAACAGACAAAGCCCAAATGCATAGCACCAATTAAGACATGAGAGTTTGAATCAATTCACTTCAATTCGTCTCCGCTCGACAATTGATATATCAAGAAATCAAAAATCAAAACCCTTATTCTAGATCCCAAACCCATTATCCACGCTCTAAAAGAGATTTCACCATAGAAATTGGAATATAGAAGATAAAAGAGTGAGAGTGGTGGTGTGTGTGTGTGTGTGTGTGTGTGTGTGTGTATATATATATACATATATATTACAGAAATTTTAATTTTTTTTTTTTGTCAAAATAATGTTTATATTATTTGGAATTTATTGTGTTTATTGAATAAGAAATCGAAAATGGAAAGCACAAGAGAAATCGTCTTCGATCTTCCCGCAAATGTTTAAATTTTTCTTCTTCTTAATTTAGACATTGAGGTTGGTGTCTTGGTGATAATAGAAAATGGGGCCAAATGGCTTATCTTTTAAATACTTAAATGGTAATGAAAATTGAAAATGATGTTCCCAACCTCACAAAGAATTGTTTATAATTTTTTTTTATTTTAATTTTCCGGAAAAGAGACTAACACAAATCTTTGAAATGCAAAATGCAAAATGGTAAATGGGTCATTACTATTAAAGGGCAACACAATGGTAATTTTTTAGTTTTAATTTTTACTGACCGATGTTGGGTTGTATGCCCAAATAGTATAATTTTGTTGTGATGAAATGACAATTTTATATTGATTAAAACTTTGGTTTGTATTCATTTATTATTATTATTACATTTGTTTAATATTGAGCATGTAAATAAAATGTCAATGATTACTTGTGATAATATAAGTTGGGTGCTTGCGTTGAGAAGCATAGTGTGACACAACTTATATTTTGATTATCAATAAAATTGTTCACAACTAATGTATAAGGGTTGGTGTATTGTACCATAAGGTTGTAGTGTTGACTATTTAATCATTCGGTTTGCGATTTGTCTTTATCGTAGAAATGGATTAATGGTGACACTAGTACACTTTGAGTGTATTGAACGGATCATGTGTCGAATTTAATTATATAGCATGACCGCATAATAATTAAATTCTACTTGATCACGGGATATTTCATCTAAATCTCTTGACAAGATTGTGTATATTTTTCGTTAGTTTGATAGTTCTTTGATTCACCATTAGGTGAGATCAATTTAGTTGATCGAGATATCTCGGTGAGTTGGAAACTTGAAAATGAGCTAAGTAGAGAACATGAATTCGTGTCGAGAACTCGTCATTGAAAAATGGGTCGAGTGACAACTTAAGTATTTTCTCGTTGAACGGTTATAAATTTGAGCTCAATGTTTAGCGACGGTTAAACTTCGACATCCGTGAATTAGATCACATGACCGTTGAAGAAAATGTAACTTAAAGTTAGTGAGATAATTAGAAGGACAAAACGATTATTTATGCTCATACCTAATTATCGCATCTCAGACAGGGATGTGTGTATATATATATATGGTAGATCAAAGGAAATTATTACAGCTTTTGCAATCTTATATATTCAAAAAGTGCAGTCTCTTGCCTTTAGTGAAAAAAGCAAAAGACTAATAATTAAATCGAATTGTCTAGGGTTGACTAGACAGAATCTAATTATTGGAGCTTGAAAAATATATGTTTGAACAGGTCCTGTGGTAACTCTATAAAATTTTGGGCTTAATCACAATTACTATAAAAGTTTTGGACTTAATTGTAATTGTGATATAAGTTCAAATATTACATGTGTAATTAAATCAATCCTAAACTAATTGGACTTGGATGCAATCAAGACTCTTGTCATTGTTTGTATCATAATGCTTACGTATTTATATCACATTGCTTGTGACATAAATTAATTCGAACAATTAAGAAAAAGAAGAGAGAAAATTCTAAAATCTTTGTTTCACTTAAATTTTAGCTTCTTGGTTTTCTAGATCCCGACCAATCCGTAAATTAGTTTATGATTAAATTAAAAGGTGTCCACACGTTGTAATATATACTTAGAGAATACCATAGAAGACTTGAACGTTGGGAGCACCAAGTTCGTGAATCAAAAAACAGGAAGTTCGTGAATCAAATTGAAGATTAATATCGTTTATCGATTCAAGTATAATACTAAATCATTACTATTTTAATTATAATAAACAAGTGAATGCCTATCAAAGATACTGGTTTTATTGAATTAAAGAAATTTCTTTTTCCGCTAATTTTCATGTCGGTTTTCAACAAGTGGTATTAGAGTGGTCTAGATCCGAGATCTGCTGCAAGACCGGTGCAGATCTTGGATTTCTTGCGCCGACGTGCTTTTGCAGATCCAAGATCCGCACGTCGGTGCGGCCGAGAATATCTCAGATCTGCATGGCGCGGGCCCACGCAGATCCGAGATTCGGCGGCGTCTCTCCTCCCGTGTGGTCTTTCTTCTGGTTTCTCCATGGTGAATTCTGGTGGATTGGTGGTTGTTTGCTTTGGGAAGAAGAGAACTCAAGGTAGAAGATGACCATTGTTTGGTTGCTGGGATTGTTCGTGTTTGGTGCCATGGCTCAGTGGTTGTTTGGACAAGAAGATAACTCATGGAAGAAGAAGACCCTTGCTTGGTTGCTAGAATAGCTTGAAATGTTTGGCAACAAATTCAAGTTTTGAGTGTTTGGATCCCATTTATTCTTGGGCTTGTTTGCCAATCGGAGCAAAGACTAGGGCTGAAGATTTAATTTAAATATTGGGTTTGGACCCAATTAGTTTTAATTTAATTCTTGAGTCTTGTTTTGGGCCACAAAGAATTGTTAATTTATTACTAATGTATGCTTTAAATATTTGTTTAAAATATTATTGTTGTGTAAATCATGACATATAGAATTAATTTTGGCATCGCTTTCGTGAAACTTAGAATAGAATGCATTTCATTAAAATATTGGTTTTCTTTGAATAATTTAATTTAAATTAAATTTTTCTAGAAAGAAAATTTCGTAATAATTAAATTGTATGTTAATTTGATTAATGTAAATAATTGGTAATTATTTTAAATTAAAATCCATTATTTTAAAATATTGAGTGGGAGAGGGTATTTATAATAAAAACCCATGGTCTCCTTTTGTCAATCCATAAGCAACAGAATACGTTAGCTTCATGCCGTAACGTAATGGACTCCCTATAAACACGGGTTCGTGATTCGGGTTGTTTGATTGCATTCTTTTTCAAAACTCCTTGGAGTTATGGAATGGTGCAAACCAAATTTACGCCACATCCGAATTTGGGAATGTCCGGCTCATGTCTTTGAAAGGGATGACAAAAAGTTAGAGTTTAGGTAAGAAATATGCTTTGTGTGGGATATCCTAAAGGTGCGAGAGAATATTAATTTTATAGTCCTCTAGATATGAAGACTTTTGTCAAGACAAACACAATCTTCATAGAGTATAAGTATATTAATAAATGTTAGTCTAAGAGTATGGTTGTTTTGGAATAAATGAGTGGGAACGATTCCACGACATTAATTCACTAAACGTAACCTAGTGACACCTAGGGAACATTATCCGAGTGGAAGAAATGATTCGTCATCTAAACCCACGATCAAGAAAATGTTCAAGATAATGAGGAGGTATTTGTATCACCTTAAGGTGATACCAACATTGATGAAAATGTTACGATTCAAGATCAATCGTCCATTAAGCAAAGTCAGATGATCATAAAAAAACCTTCTATGTACTTGTTGTAGGAGAATCCAAACAGGTGATCTCCGTATAACAAATAGATAATTCGACTTTATATAAGGAGGCTATGGACAAAATGATAATTTTTATGGTGCTTTATGTGGACGATATTTTACTCATAGGAAATGATGTAGGAATGTCATTATCTATGAAAGCGTGGTTGGCCTAATAGTTTTCATATGAAGGTTTTGGACAAAGCTAGATGTGTTCTAGGGATTCAAATCTTAAGATATCGAATGAAACAAGTTTGTGGTAGTTTTGTCCCAAGCTATATATATTGACAAGATGCTTGTCAAATTGCCATGCAAGATTCTAAGAAAGGCAATTTGCCATTCAAACATAGAATCTAACTATTTAAGGAGTATTTCCAAAAAACTCCTCAAGAGATAGATGACATGAGTAGAATACCTTATCGCTTACAATTGGTAGTCTCATATATATATATATATATATATATATATATATATATATATATATATATATATATATATATATATATATATATATATATATACGGTAGATCGAGAGGAAAGTATTACGACTTTCAGAATCTTATATATTCGAGAGTGCGTCTCTTGTCTTTAGTGGAAAAACAAAAGACTAATAATTAGATCGAATGGTCTAGGGTCGATTAGATAGAATCTAATTATTGGAGCTTGGAAAATATATGTCGAACATGTCCTGTGGTAGCTCTATAAAGTTTTGTGCTTAATCACAGTTACTATGAAAGTTTTGGACTTATTTGTAATTATGATATAAGTTCAAGGATTATATGTGTAATTAAATCAATCCTAAACTAATTGGACTTGGATGCAATAAGGACTCTTGTCATTGTTTGCAATTAGAACGCTTGTCGTATTTATATCACATTGCTTGTGACATAAATTAATTGAACAGCTATTAAAAAAAGAAGAGAAAATTCAAGTCTTTGTTTGAATTGAATTTTAGCTTCTTGGTTTTCTAGATTTGACCAATCCAGGAAATTAGTTTTGATTAAATTAAAAGGGTGCCCACACGCTTGATGTAATCTATACTTAGAGAATACCATAGAAAACTTGAACGTTGGGAGCACCAAGTTCGTGAATCAAAAGCAGGAAATTCGTGAATCGATTGAAGATTAATTTCGTTTATCGATTCAGGTATAATACTAAATCATTAGTATTTTAATTATAATAAACACGTGAACGCCTAGCAAAAATCGTGGTTTTATTAAATTAAAGAAAATTTTTGTTTTCTAGTTAATTCTCCTGCCAGTTTTCAACACCTAACACTAATTGTCTAATTGATATAAGTGATAGGTGATTCCAATTGTTTAGATTTTTTCAATTGTTTTATCATTCCAATTTTTTTTTAATCATGAATAGTATGCACACTTCCATGCACTTATTGAGCCTAAGATTTTCCCGCAACAACTTTCATTCCTATTTGATGAATAGTATCCCAAGGGGGCTGCTTGCTATTTCGATTTCACTAGTTGAAGAATGTCTTTTCTTTTTTAAACTTTTAGCTATTTGCTATTCTCGAAAAATTCCCCCCTTGTTTGTTGTAGGCAAATGGAGAGGGGAGAGGGGGGAGGGAGGAGTGGGGGATAGGTGGATGAATGGGGGTTGGGACTTTGGCCAAGAAATTTTATCGGGCCAGGTCGACTTCAGCTCGATTGACCGGTAGGTTAGTTGTACCGGGTCAAATTGGTCCAATTTTTTTGTGACAAACTTTTTATTGGCGATCCGGTCTAGAGTCGAGTTATCTGGACTATCCCATTTTGCCACCTCATCGAACACCATATCATTGGCCAACTTTCATTTGCTTTGTGTCTAATTTTTAGTACTCAACTGGCACGTAGTCTGTGACCTTTATAGAAACATTTAAATTAATTAATTAATTTTAAATATTATTTTATTATTTTTTTAAAATACGATTTAAATTTTAAAATATAAAATAAAAATATTCAGGGCCGGGCAACACCAAGATAGGGAAATATTTTCTCATCTCTAATTCTGAGTTGTCATGTTCACGAGTTTTTGATGTAGAGAGAGACATGTATGTATAAATTAAGAATGTAAATGCGGCCATGCAGAGAATACAAAAGAAGTGTATCTCATAAGAAAAGGATATGTTATTATTGCGGCTATTTCTTCTCTTTGAGAGAGAGAGAGAGAGAGAGAGAGATGATGATGATGATGATGATGAAGGGTGGTGGAAAGAGAGAATTTCGAATAAGCACGCGTGAATGTAAGAAACCTAATTTAATGAAGTTGGATCGTGGACGTGTTTGATCGGGTTGGCAAGCAATGCATGCATGCATGCATGCGATGGTGTCAAAATAGATCGAATGATTATTCATTAAAAATAAGATGTAAATTAGTCATGCTTCGTTCATGGTGGTTCGCTCTAAATTCTAATTGTGTCGAACTTAATTGTCTAGTCAAGAGGCGAGGATCCACGAGGACCGCCTAGTATGTATGATTATTAAAAATTTAAAGTTAAAGTAAATTAAAAGAGTTGTTGAGCTCTCTTTTAGTGTTATTAACGACTCTTTCTTTTTAAATTTTATTTGATTTTTTTTTTAAAATAATTATTATTTTTTCTATACACACTTATTTATCTTCTAAGTTTTTCACATATCTCATCTCTTCCACAATATTTATTTTTTCCAATTATGACTTAATTGAAATCACATTAAATTTTCATAAAAATAATAAATGATGGGTTGGATCGGCTTGACCTGCTAATATTGACAGTGCAATGTGCCATTTCGTGCCTTAGGTTATGAAGATAGTCTGATCTTAATTTGAACTATATATATAGACCCGCCGGCTCAAACCCCGCAACAAGCCTTATTACAGAGCCCGCGACCCACTGATTCAAACATAGATTACCCAAAAACATTAGTGTAAGGGATCCCTTTGTTGGATGGCACAAGGAGGGAAGGTTGCTGCTGAAGCTAAAGTTGTTCCTAATCCACCTATCATTCTACTTCTCCATGCATGCTCATCAAGTAATAATTTACATTAATGGTAGATAATACTTAAGAATATTAAATAAAAAAGTAATTAAGGTACAAGATTGTCTATCCTAGTGTCCAATATAATCTAATTTACAATGTAAACACGCACTAATTGTATGATAATCTCTATGTATGGGGTTTGATCTAATACTGCTAGTGGACAAAAATGATAATGTCCACTGGACACTTGTCCAGTGGACATTGGAAGAGTGTTTGACTTGTTTGCAAATACTTTTTCATCCTCCAATTCTCACTGGATAAGTGTCTAATGAGCATTATAATTTTTGCCCACTAGAGACATTAGATAAAGCCCCGTCAAGATGTTGTGGACATAATTTGTTTTCTTTCTTTCTTTCCTATTGCTCTTGATAGTGATAGTTCTATTTGACTGTAGATTCCCAGAACTAGGTTATTGTTTGTTGGGACAAGTGTATCTTAGTTGTTTAGATAGTAGATGCCAAAATTTGACATGAACCCATCCAGCAGAGAAGCAAAGATAGATATTTGTAGGGAAATTGGTGCAAATGGTCTCTCGTCTTTGTCAACAGTGCACAAATGATCCCAGGAAAATCCTAACATATGTGTATTGGTGCGCAATTGGTCCTTATTTGTTAAAAATATATATGACCTAATATTTGCAAAATGTGCAAAAAGTGTAATTGAATTTCTAATATTTACAAAAAGTACAAATAGGTCCGATAATTTTATTTTTTTATAAAAAGTTAAAGAAAACTAACGAGTTCATTTTTTTTAATTAATACTTTATTGATCAAATTGATAATGTACTAAATTTGTTTTGTATATTTTATGAACTATTATAAAATAACTAAAATTTAAGCTCATAATTATTAATAAATATGTTAAATAAAATAATTTTATTAAGTAATTATATTATTTAAATTTCAAATAGTTATTTTACCGTTACAACATAAAAAAGAAAAATAATTTTGTCACAAATTTGATGCTCAAATACTTTTATATAATTGAGCTATTCGTTTATTAACTACAAATATTAGAGCTCCAGTTGTATTCTTCATATTTTAATTTATCGTTAAAAAATAAAGAACAAAAAATGTGTAAATTAATTTTTATGTTAAAAAAATAATGAGATTTTTAGATTTCAGAAAATTGTATCCGCCATTTTGTTATGTATTTAACTTAATTTTTATTCAAGTTTTTTCAAATCACATAGCAATTATATATTTAAAGCGCAATAATTTTACATTTTCCTCTTATGAAAAATTTAATTGACACGATAATAGTGATATATTTAAGATGTTAAATTAAATATTATTTAATAAATGTACCAAACCCATTTGCACATTTTACAAAGATTGTGAATACAATTACAATTTTCTCTAATAAAACTAAGGGCATATTTTTTTTTTTATCAAATAAAGACCAATTGTGCATCAAAATACATATGTTAAGGTCTTTTGTATCAAAAACAAACATTAGAGATCATATCTACTGCCGAGGATAAAGATTATGGATCATTTGCGCCAATTTCCCATGTTTGTATGTTACTATGTTACAAGCGTGTATTAAATCAAATTGTAAGAACATGGTGTTTGCACATACTAGTGTCTACTTTTTTTTTCCTTTGATTTTGATCTCAAGAGGCTTTTTATAGTTTCAAAGTTAATCTTCACAAAGAATCCAAATCCGCAATTAGCAATTGACACACAAAAGACAATAATATTTTCATAGCAATTGACACAAAATTACATAGTAATATTAGCCGTAGCAATCAGAATGAACACTAGATCGTATCTACACTACTTGAACTGCATATATTGAGTGATAGTAAGTGGAAGTGCCGAAACTGTCAATTGGCAAAAGACGAAGGGTCATAAAAAATATTAACCGCAACAGTCGATGATAGTACTAAGTTGTGCCAACAATGTTAAACATTGTGATAAGTGTGATTTTACACTTATATGGACTATTAAAAGTAAACGATTGTAAGTACTCTTAAGTAATTTTCTACTTAATTTTGTGTTGATTTAATTGTTTTAGGTCAAAACCTAAGTTCAAATAGAATTGGAGAAAAACAAATGATTGAAAATGCAAGAAGACTTGGAAATGGGGATCAACTTACAAATATTCAAAAGTTGAAGAACTTGGCTGCAAATAAAAGAGGACTAAATTAAAATGAAAGAAGAAATAAAAAGACTAAAGTGTAGAATATTCAAAAGTTGAAGGACCTGGGCAGAAAATAAGAGACTAAAGAAGACAAAAACATGAAGTGGGAACCAAATAAAATACACATCAAAACTTGGAAGATTAAGTCAACAATTTTGGATTGGAATCAAATTTGGCAACTTCTTTTCTGTTTGCCGCAAACCGCGGTTTGACTGCGACAATGCGCGGAAATTGCGTCTAGACGTTTTTTTGGCTTATTTTCAACTCTAGTCAAGGCTTTTTTCGTCTTTTCACGTACATGGGTTGCAAAATTAGTAAAACATTATATAAAGATCTAACCTAGGTCAAAAGATGATTGATTTTTGAGAGAAAGAACGGTGAAGAATACGAAAAATAACCAAGATTTTGAAGATTGGAACATGAAGATAAAAATTTCTTGGTGCAAGATATTCAAATTTTTTCTTCTTTTATTTAAGATCCGGTTATGTATTCAAATCTCTTCATCTTGTTTTTCTCCCGAATCATAAGTAGCTCGATTTAAAGTTTGGATGAATGATATAGCCTAGTTTTAATTATTTAATTTCGAATCTCAAGCTTTGATTTATAAATTGTTTAGTATTTGATTTTACTTCTTCTCTTAAAGCTTTAAATAATTGGCCATTATGTGTAATTGAATTGTAGATTGTAATGAACTGAGAAGTAAATTATTAATCTAGACAACGTAGTAAAATCCAGCAATTGGATAAAAAGTAGAGATACGCTTTTGTTATTGTCACGGTCTAAATTGAATTCTTAGGAGATTTAATGCATCTAATTAAGGATCATTATACCTTTATAAGTTGACTTAATTAGATAGGACTAATTTGAACTCGAGAGAGGTAAATTAAATTAAATTCGTGAATTCGATCGAATACAACATTAGGAAGAAATCTTGAGAGGAGAAATTAGAGATGACAACTATTGTGAAATCGTGAATCCAAGCGCTTTGATAACCTTTGTTTTCTAAATTATTGATATTTGCTTTCACACTTATTTTCTAAGAATCAATAGTTATAGTTTAATCATTCAAATCAAGTTATTTTAAATTGTTTTCAATAGATTAGTATTAAGATTAATTTAAGTAGTATATAAATAAGATAGTTTTCGTAGGAATGATAATCCAGACTCAATATGTCCATTTTATTACTTGTTTGTGATATTGTACACTTGTAATTACACATATTTCTCACAACATGTTTGTGGCGTCGTTGTCGGAGACTATTCTTATTTAATATTAGTTTAGATTAATCGTTAGTGTTAGTTTCATTTTTTAATTTTTATTATTATTATTACTATTTTCTTTCTTCTTTGTTTATTACTTTCAAATGGCAGATGCTACTAGTGCACAACTTGCTGCATTGACAAAGTAGGTGGAGCTCTTGGTCAGAACACAGACGCAAGGAATGAATGCCATCCAAGCAACCATCATGTGCAAAAACAGCAGGGGTTAACCATTCGACATCATATTGTATGTTATTGGCCTCTTCAGAATAGGTAAATTTTGTGCAGAATAATAAACATCAACAGTATAATCCATATTTACAAACATATAATTCGGGTTGGAAGCAACACCCAAATTTTAAGTGGTCCGAGAATCAACAAAGTGGTAATACCTATAATGCTCAAAGAAGAAAGAGGACCAAGTTTGGGAGAGATGTTTCAACAATATATGCGAGAAAACTAATAAAGTATTAGAGTGGTTGGACACAAACTGCCAAAATCAACACGCGTCTATCAGAAAAATAGAGACTCAAATTAGTGATTAGCCCCCGCAATTGTCGGATAGAAAACCGGGCACTTTGCTTAGCAATGTCTGAGAACAAATCCAAAAGAACGTGTAAATACAATCACTACTAGGAGCGGGTACAAGCGCTAGAATTCACGTGAAAAGGCGAGAGAAAAGGAAAACAGGTTGGCAATTGAAGAAGAAGAAGCGGGAAGCAATATACAAAATCAAAAGAAAAGAGTATGTGGAAAAAGGAAAATTGATACTAAATGAACAAAATAAAAAATTGACATTCAATGGTATTGCACTTGTCAAGCAATTATCCGACTCTCGTATTTATTCTAAAATTGATTTTGTGATCAAGGCTGATGAGAAAGTTGAAGTTTTCATAGTGGTGTTCGAGCAAAGTACTAAACTACAATTATATTTATATAAGAAGCACAAGTTAATTTTTTTGAGGATAAACAAAAAATGGTGCAAAGTCAATAAATGCAAGCAAATTAAATCCTCCAAAGCACTATTTAAAGTACCGTAAAACAACCAGACAATAATTCGAGCTCTAAACTATAAATCGAACGCTTAATGGAAGACAACCCATTAGGAAGTAGAGCACGTTTCTCGATTTTTAGTAAATGAGTACATTTAATTTTTTTTATATTTTATTTCAGGCTACACATCGTCATTTCAATCCCAATGCATACTAATCAGCTGAAAGTCCGATGTTTTCTCCACGCCTTTTGATTTGGGTTAACTCTTTCCCTTTTTTATTTATTTTGCTTTCTTTTGTCACATTGAGGACAATGTAGATTTTAAGCTTGGGGTGACTTTATTATTTTCGCTATTTTTGTGTGTACTGTGAAATAAAATAAAATATTATTTGTGTGCTTGTATGTTGGATAGCCTTGCCGGCTAATGATGATATATATTTGAAATTGTTATAAATTCATGAATTATGACTAGGTGATGCTGTTTAAGCTGTTTTTATAGACTATACTTATTCATGTGAGATATGATTAAGTGTGAGCACAATAGTCATGAATATCACTATATTTGGTTGGTATATTAAAAAGAATCCAATGAAAGAATAGTGAACCTAAGTTGTGAAAACCAAGACCACAAATTGACAACTCAATTACCAAACCAGTTGAAAGAATAGTTTGGGGTGGTTAAACCAATGCGGAAGGTATTTAGATAGGTGTTGATTCCGTGCATGAGTAATATTTGTGTGGAGTGTATTTGGCTACCAGGTAGAATCTAGGTATTGACCAGATGCTAGGAATCTAATTCCCACTTATTTATCTTGAACAAAAAAAAATGAAAGGCATTGTACTTGCATTATCTTATACCTCTCTTCGTAGCTTAGTTGACTCGGTGATAAAGCTCGTAGGAGTTCTCAAAATTCGGTGCCCTAAAGTCTATCGACTTGGGAGCCATTGGCCAAAAGCTCTCTACAAGGGTCATCTAGAAAGCTTAAGGAAGTGAGGTCTTACATATAAGATAAGAAAAAAAGAAAAAGCAAAAGCAAGATTGAGCATTTGTGCGCATAACTTGGAGATGTAGATAACTAGTGGGTTTGACTTACTTAGTAGAAGTTTGATGGTCGAAGCATTCAGTAAAGGGAGAATCATCACAGATCTAGATAGTAACTATATTGGCTATAACTAACCAAAGTTTGAGCGGTAAAATAATAAGTGTTTTGAAGGCAACTTTAGAGTTAACACCCAGGGTGAGAGAATGAATATCAATATAGGAGTGTGTATTCTTATGAGAAAGAAATGAAATATTTGACTATTGGAAAATGGAATATTACCAACTTAAAGGTTTATGTTGATTGGATGGACTATGGGCACACACATATGTCAATCGAGCATCGGATAAATAAAAATTGATTGGTAGCATAATTTAGAAGTTTTTATGAATTGATTGAGTTGTTTCAAAAACATGAGGCAAACACGGCAAGCTATCTATTATAGTATATTTTAATATTATTTGTTTGATTGTTTAAGTAAATAATCATGTTCAAGGATGAACAAATGTTCAA
>CM042670.1:6998943-7062347 GCA_023638005.1 Forsythia suspensa
AAATATTGAAAAAGTAATTGTGAAATTACTAGTATATACCATTTATCTGAATGGGGTCATCCAACCGCATGATTATTTATATATCGCTTTCAACAGCGGTTGGATCCGAATCATAGGATCTATTATGAATACAACATTTGACAACTTTGGTTTTCATTAATTTTTTGATACAAATCAATCAATTGATGAAGCAAGTGTATGGAAGGCAATCAAAATCAAAATCAATTTTGGATCCAAATCAAATATGACAAACAAACAAGGACATACAAATGTGTAAGTATTCGGGTTCAACTAAAAGTAGGGACGCACAAAACCTTTTCATAAAGGAAATTTGTTATAATTCAACTTTCAAGTTTCATGGTGGAAATTTGTTCTAATTCAACTGCATGATGGTCGTTACATATAATTATTCTAATTAATGACCAAATTATTCAATCCAAAATTACTTTCAAAAAAAAAAGTAATCTCAAAAATCAAAATTTTCTATTTTATTGATATTATGGAAACTTTAATCCACACTCATGAATGCCCAAAAATAACCCAACAAATGCCATATAAGTTGAAGATATCAAAGAATCAAGTTCAATTTTACTTTTGCAAACAGTTCATTAACACAAAGTCTATAGAATTAAAAGAAGAAGAAAGAGTATCTCACCCATTGCAACCGGAATTCATGGAGGAGAAAATAATTGCAGTTATGAATCATGCAATAGACCCCTAAAGCTAGCATGTAATGCCCATTAAGGTATATGTAGCGGTATATATAGCATATGAATTTTTTAGAATGTAAAGGTTTTCAACAATGACAACAACCCAAAATGTGTTAATTATATTCATTGTCGCATCATTAATAAAGAGAGATAATTATTTTAGAAGTATTATGCCATCATTCCCAAACCATTAAGCTAGCATGTAATGTCCAATGGAGACTAGAGTCACGGATAAGAGGTAGTTCAACATGTTAAATGGAAGTAAAGGAACAAAAGTCGGGCAAAGAACACTATCGCTCAACCGGACGAGAAATTTGATTCACATATATGTCCACTATATCAACGTCAATTTAAATCCATCCATTCAAATCAGATTAGCAATCAAAGATCATGCATCTAGAACAAGACACTCAATTTCATGGGATCGTACTGGAAGAAGACATAGAGACCTTGAATCGGATATCCAAATTGTAATTGCAACCCACGTAATCATGATAGTCTTCAACTTGGAAATGACAAATGACCTCCAATCTATTCATTGTTGGATAGGAAATAATAAAAAAAAATCTAATAGAAAAATATTTTCTAGATGTTTGAATGCCGACTAGCTTTCCTCCACTTTCTATGCACTAAATACCCAAATTCTATGAAGCCGCTAAAAGTGAATTGTAATTGCGCTTAATGATTTGAAGACTGCATTTGAAAGGATTTTCAGTGGAAATGCAAATAAAGTTCAAATAACTATACATGTTATCATCTACCAGAAACATTCAATCTCAAGGAACTTATTACTGCACTACCCACCTTCTAATGCCAAAATGATGGAGTAGCCGTAGGGGGCAATCTATGACTCGATTTTTGGTCCTGGGTATTTCAATCCGCTTCTAAAAAGCAAGGAAACCATAAACAATCACATCCATAAATTCTAAGAGAGATATTGAAGAGAAAAATTGCTCACGCATAAGCAAGATTACCATCAAGAAACAACAATTTTGGAAAAATAAAAATAAATTCTAAGGAGCTAGAAGATGAGAGCGGCCATTATGTCGATGATGTTAGTGAAATAAAATCATTCACAACAATCAAATCGAAAAGAAATCAACATATAAAGCTATTTTCACGGTAAATAACCGGACACCACCTTCCAACTTTGATGATGAAGAAGTTCGAGAAGAAATCACCGCAATCTGAAGATAAATGGTGTCGAGAAACCCCTAGCCCCCGTCCTGTTTCTACGAGTAGCAGCAGCTTTCCCCGTTGTAGGTACGACTTTAAACAAAGCTTGATATCAATTAGTGGATATTACAAACACCGATTGAGGGTTGAGAAGAAGGAGAAAATCGGAGACGGGGGTTAACCCGAGGCCATTGAGCGAGAGGGGGAGAAAATATGGAGACGATTGAGCGAGAGGAGGGGGTTCGGTTTGGATTTCATGCGAGAGAGAGAGAGAGAGCTTTGATTGAGCAAGATGGAGAAAGATGAGGGGATTGTTTGAGTAGGGTTTGCGTATCTGACGGAAGCGGCATTTTTTTTTCGCGTAGTGACGGAATACGATGAGAGTAAAATTTTTGTGCTTTTTCGTCATTGGCAAGCGGAGGAAACCTCCCTTACTGATCGGTGATTATTCAAATTTAATGGCAACTCAATATCACCATTTAAGGATGTAAAATAAAAATTAAACACTGCTATCAATTCTAATCAAGAAGGGATTGAAAAAAAGTGAGAGCGGACTAATGCAAAGGCGGATAGGCAAAAGTAAAATAATCCTCAATATAAACTCGCTTATCAAAAACAAAAAAGAAACTCTACAAGTAATGGTCTTGCTAAAATGTCAAAAGGACATAGCTTTTTTCATCTCGAATCCTCAATATAAACCTTTAATAAATAACCGAGACAACATAATTTATGAAAGCTAGAAGATCTAATTAAACTTACTATTGTATTCAAATCCAGCACTATGAAAAATTAATTCTAATTTTTTAAACTACCCATTCACAACATACATTCATATTCAATTTGAAGAAAATTGAAACTAGACCACAAATACGAGACAATCCGGGTCCAAAGTCCAAAAACAAATAACAACGAAGTCAAAACATAAGAACCACACTGAGTTAATTTGGCTTCAACTTACTAGTTCAGCTCTTAGTTCTCAACCTTAATAGATCGACTAAATTTTAGTTGTACACACGTTTTTTGATGACATAAGGAGGACAATATATGCGCCTGATTAATCATTTTGTGGTAGGTTCCCAGGGCATAAGGGTACGGTTTGACTAGATGCTCACCAATAAATCCATGTTTGTTGAACTTATCTACATTCTCACTCCTTACGAAAAGAAAGACTTAGCTATGCTAGTACAATGAAATGAATTTTGATGAGCAGTAAAATTGTTAACCATCATCGAAACCAAAAAAAATCTTCAAACCCATCAACTTCCAATAAATCCATGTTTGTTGAACTTATCACATTTCACTCCATTACGCTTTAAAGAAGACTTGCTATCTTAGTACAATGAAATGAATTTTGATGAGCAGTAAAATCTTTGTTAACCACGAAACCGAAAAATCTTATGCGACCCAATCAACTTCCGGTCATCTATATCATTTTAATACCACTTTCAGTGGGATACACAAAGTCTGCCACACCGTAAAGCAGAACTACAACTTAGAAAAATAGCCTAGACAAGCACCCGTGATTTTAAGTGCGTCAAAAATGATTTGCAAATGTAGTATGTTATTACGGTTTAATGGGCTACGCACTCTTAAATGTGCAATACAATATTCACACCTCAGATCTTCAAAAAAAAAAAAATCCTGAGCAACCAATCCTTCCTATAGTAATTACAAGTTACACATGATAATGTTTATATCTAATATCATTAAGAGAATCTAGTGATTTCATGTTACTCATGAGGAAAAACTCTCCTCTCGACGAGATGACAAGCAAAAGGATGGCAAAATATCTCGATCCATCCCCAAATTCGGGCGGACACCGTCAATGGGTGAGAAATTCTAGATCACGTGAATTCACGGATCGGAAGGCTGATCAGTGGATCGGATCGGATCATGTGTGCCCCGATCCGCCCGCCCGCCCGCTTCCCCATCCCGTTTAAAAAAAAAAAAAAAAGTAGTAAAATCGTAATGTTTGTTTCAATGTTTGTTTAATTTTTAAATAACAATCGACAAAAAAAAAATCACGGATCGGTCACAGATCACTACTTTTGATCCGCTCTTATCCGAACTGGATGCGCCTACGATCAATGGCGGATCAACTGTCCACGGTTTGGTTTCCTAAAAATTATTGTGGGACGATCTGGACCAGGCCAATCCTATCTGAACTCAGCCCCATTGCCATTACTAACGACAAGAATCCTTCCATTACCATTTTTCAATACAACTATTTGCTTTGGACAACTCAAATCTTCTTCAATAAAATTATTTCATATTTATGGTACAATTGGTCTTTAACCCAACATATATTCATCACTTCCATTTTAAAGTACTGCGTGAAAAGAAGCATATTTGTAAGATATTAAAGTCTTAGAACGATGTGATAGTAGTGTTACCAACATGCGTTTTAATGAAGTGCCTAATAATTATATTTCACGAAAGGATCATAACAACATTGGGTAATCACAAAGCATTTACATTATCCTAACCATTTTCATCCTACATACTACATTATCATGAACTATAATATTCATACTTCAATGAGTTTAATTAGTTGAGCTAGTAAAATTACGGGATTACGTGTCGGAGATACCCGATGATATGAGCTATCCATTCGTGATATAACCGAGACCTATATTATCCTTCTTAATAAGAAAATAAAACTTTTGAATTAGCAAATTATAATACGGATATGTGAATGGCAAATACTGTGTCTACATGGAGAACTTTGCATTATTTCCGCTTCCAAAGTTCGGGAAGTTGGAAAAATAACACAACCATCACATTCTCATGATGAGGTGCAATCAATAAGAATAATGTCGTAATAATACGAAACTTTTTATTCAATAATTCCGAGAATTCTAGATTGACAAACTAAAGTATGTGCATACTTCTCATAAGGTCTTTACAACCAACATATATAGACACTTTTGAATTTCAAACTAGCTCAAAAGTAGATATATAGATATCAAATCCGATGATGCATATTGTTACTTTTGAAACTAGTAATCTTTCGCTAGTTGTTAGTCGGGTCAAATACTTAGGCTTACAAATAAACTTTCTACTCTCATAACCAATAAAATAAAAGAATGAGGAAGTACACAAGCATTATTTTTAGAGAGATGGATGGATACTAATATAACTTCGATAGAAGCTGAGTTTCCTAATAAATGAACACAAATGTAACCACTTGCATGAAGTTTAAAAGGCCTACAAGCAACAAGCTTACCAACATGGTTCATTATAAATCTTTACTTGCCGTATTATGAGATTTTATGGACATCATCTAAAAGTTAAATGTATAAAACCAAACACTTTATATACATCTGAAATCAGTGGCCAAATTTTATTTATTGAGAAATTGAAGAAGTGCGGAGTAGTGTCTCGCGTTTTCACAAGGTACCTAACTAAGCTGCTAATTTTATGATATCAATAGTAATTCGAGGTCTCTCAAGTTCAACCAAGGCCCATAGTTTAGAATTTTACACAAATCAAGATCGAGAAAAAGTTTTCCAACATCACTCAAATTATTGTCCAATCCTACTTAGCAAAAAAGTAGTATTTTTTTTGCGTGACAACTTAGGAGAAAGAAGATCTGGAGATGTGATGGGGGCGAGAGCGCCGGTCAGTGGTGTGAGGGTAGCGGCGTGCTCTTGCTTTTATAAAGGTTACGTGGTATTGTATGCCTTTGGGATGCCCGAAGATGAACTTGCTTAATTGAATATGGCCAAAATTAACAATCGATATTAATTGTGCCACATTGGGGGTAATGTGTAGACGTCTATTGAAACAAAGCCCGCTTAAGAAGTCCAAAGAAAGGCTCTCAGTAATCTATAAAGTTCGAGACATCGCCCAGAGCTTAGTAAACTAAAACGTCATCATCATCGCATAAAGTAACTAGTTATTAAACAATTACTAATCATCTATCACACCTCCACATTTCACAATCCAAAAAGTTATAAATGGTTGAACCGTGAAGTAATGCGCGTAAGATTAAGATAGCGGTTTCGATAAATTAACCATTATGAGAGAAGTGGTTGATTATTAGGCGGCGATCGCTTTTTGATCACAGATTGAAAGAAACCGGATTTTAATGAAGTATAAGAAGGAAAAGAGATTGAAGAAAGCGATGGCTCGATCAATCATTTTCAAAAACGGAGAACTATGTAATTTCATTTTCTTTCAATTATGCTTTATCTACATTGTATTCATGTGCTTGTTGCCCGCGAGGCATTTTGTTTTGTTTTCTTCTTTTCTTATAATTGTAATCTTCATAAATAAAACACTCCTTGTTGGGACTTTGTCTCAAAAGGTTGTTGTCCCACCCATATCGCTCTAAATCTTTTTTAATTGTTAGTGAAAGTTCATTTCTGCTGAAACGATCCGATTTGAACATGATTTACACTTTACTCGGGTCTTTGAACTTATTATGCAGTTCATATAGTTTTCTTTTTAATCACGATATGTTGCTTACCTTAAATATTCGTTACAATCGATGCATAATTTTTTCACTATTTTTGCTTCATTTTAGATTATACTTTGGTAGATTTTATTGTTTGATTATTCTCATCTTGTTATTAAAGAGAATGCGATTACCCCCTATATATGTTTAGTTTTTTTCTAATAGACGGTGTGTCGTTGACTATTTTACCCGTTGATGATAGTGAACCGCAGATATGCAAAATTCCACGCCTGTGGTTAACATGTTGTTAGATTCAATGTGGTTGTAACTTCTCCTGGATATTGTGCAACCACAAATCTTTTTATGTAGGTATGCAACATTGATACCGGATTCAAAAAAATACTAGCTCGAAAAAATATGGTTGTAACTTTTGTATATTGTCCTACAAGATTTTTTATCGCGCTACTATTCTTAATGATGTGGTAGATTTTTATTCACGCTGGTTGTGTTGTTTATTGCTACCAGCGTACAATGAGGGTCAACCGGATAACAATTTTTTTAAAATTTTTTAAATTTCCTTTTCTTTTTTTCCCCCAAAAAAAAATTTTTTGGGGTTTTTTTTTTTAAAAAAATTTAAGGGTTTTTTGTAAAATTTTTTAAATTTTAAAATTTTTGTTAAAAAGGTTTAAAAATTTAAAATTTTTTTAAAATTTTCCCCAAAAAAGGTTTTTTTTTTTTAAAAAATTAAAAAAAAAAAAACATTTTTTTTTTTTTTGGGTTTTAAAAAAAAAAAAAAAAATTCCTTTTTTAAAAAAACTTTAATTTTTTAAAAAAAAAAACCGGAAAACCCCTTTTTTTTAAATTTAAAAAAAAAAAATAAAAAAATTTTTTAAAAAAAAAATTTTTTTTTAAAAAAAAAAAAAAAAAAATACCAAAAAAAAAAAATAAAATTTTTAAAATTTTAAAAATTTAAATTCCCAAAAAAAAAAAAATGTTTTTAAAAAAAAAAAAAAAAAAAAAAAAATTTTTTAAAAATTTAAAAAATTATTAAAAAAATAAAAATTAAAAAATTAAAAATTTTAAAAATTTTAAAAAAAAAAAAAGGGGTTTTTTTTCCCAAAAAAAAAAAAAAAAAAAATGGAAAATTAAATTTTAAAAAAAAAAAAAATTAAATTTTTTTTAAAAAAAAATTTTTAAATTTTTTTTAAAAAATTTTTTTTAAAAAAAAATTTAAAATTTTTAAAGGGAATTTTGGGTTTTTTTTTAATATTTTTTTATTTTTGGGGGAAAAAAAAAAGGAAAAAAAAAAAAAAAAAAAATTTTAAAAAAAAAAAAAAAAGGGGGTTTTTAAAAATTCCAAAAACAAACCCCTTTAATTTTTCCTTTTTTTTTCTCAAAAGTTTTTTAAAAAAAAAAAATTTTTTTTGGGTTTTAAAAAATTTTAAAAAAATTTTTTTTTTAAAAATTTTTAAAAAAATTTTTTTTTTTTTTTTTTTTAAAAAAAACCCCAAAAAATTCAAAATTTTTTTTTTTTTAAAATTTTTTTAAAAATTTTTAATTTTTAAAATTTAAAATTTTAAAAAATTTTATTTTTTGGTCCCAGGAAAAATTTTTTAACCCAAAAAAAACCAAATTTGGTCCCTTTTTTAATTTTTTTTTTTTTTTAAAAATTTTAATTTTAAAATTTTTTTTTTTTTTTTTTTCCTTTTAAAAAAAAAAAATTTTTTCCAAAATTTTGGGTTTTTAAAAATTTTAAAATTAATTTTTAAAAATTTTTAAAAAAAAACCAAAAAAATTTTTTTTAAAAAAATTTTTAAATTTTAAATTTTTTTAAAAAAATTTTTTAAAATTTTTTTTTTAAAATTTTTTTCCCCCAAAAAATTTAAAAAAAAAATTTTTAAAAAAAAAAAAATTTTTAAATTAAAAAATAAAAAAATTTTTAAAAATTTTTTTTTTAAATTAACCAAATGGGGTTTTTTTCTTGGGGAAAAAAATTTAAAAAAAAAATTAAAAAAAATTTTAAATTTTTTTTTTTTAAAAAAAAAAGGGGGAAAAAAATTAAAAAAAATTTTAAAAAAAGGGGAAAAAAAAAAAAGGGAAAAAAAAAAAAAGGATTCTTTTTTTTTTTAAAATTAAAATTTTTTTTTTTAAAAAAATTTTTTTTTTTTTAAAATTTAAATTTTATTTCCTTTTTTTCCCCCTTTTAATTTCCCTTTTAAAAATTTAAAAAAATTTAAAAAAAAAAAAAAACCGGGGGAAAAAAGAATTGGGGAAAAGGCCAAACCCCGGGAAAAAAATTTTTCCCTTTTTAAAAAAAAAACCCCAAAAAAAAATTTTTTTTTTAAAAAAAATTTTTAAAAAATTTTTTAATTTAAAAAAAAATTTTTTAAGGGGGAAAAAAAAAAAACCCTTTTTAAAAAATTTTTAAAAAAAAAAAATTTTGGTTTAAAATTTTTAAATTTTTTTAAAAAGTTTTACAAAAAAAAACGGGGGAAAAAAAACCTTTGGGGGGTTCGGTTTTTGGGAAAAATTTGGGGTTTTTTTTTTAAAGGGAAAGGTTCCTTTTTTTTTAAAAAAAAAATTTTAAAAAATTTGGTTTTTTAAATTTTTTAAAAAAAATTTTTTTTAATTAAATTTTTTTTTTTTAAAATTTTTTTTCCTTTTTAAAAAAATTTGGAAAAAAGGGGGGAAACCAAAAATTTTAAAAAATTTCCAAATTTTTAAAATTTTAAAAAAAAAAAAAAAAGGGGGTTTTTGGGGAAAAACCCCCCCCAAAAAAAAAATTTTAAAAAAAAACCCCTTTTTAAAAAATTTGGGAAAATTTTTTAAAAAACTTTTAAAAATTTAAAAAACCCAAATTTTTAAAAAATTTTCCCAAAAAAAATTTTTAAAAAAAAAGATTTTGGGGAAAAAAAAATTTTTAATTTGGGGAAAAAAATTTTTTTTTTAAGTTTTTTTTTAAAAATTTTTTTTGGGTTTCCAAAAAAACCCAAGGTCAAAAAATTTTGGGGAAAGGGTTTTTTTTTTAAAAAAAAAATTTTAAAAAAAAAAAGTTTTTAAAAAAAAAAAAACCCAAAAAAATTTTTTAAAAAAAATTTAAAAAAAAAAAAAAAACCCCAAAAAAAACCCAAGGTTCCAAAAAAAATTAAAAAAAAACCTTTAAATTTTTCCCAAAGGGAAGGGGAAAAAAATTTTTTTTAAAAAAAAAACCCTTTTTTTGGGAAAAATTTTGGGCCCTTTTTTTTAAATTTAAGGGGGTTTTTTAAATTTTTTAAATTGAAAAAAAAAAAGGGGGGGAAAAAAGGAAAAAAAAAAAAAATTTTTAAAAAAAAAGGGGGGAAAAAAGGGTTTTCCTTTTTTTTAAAAAAAAAAAAAAAACCAAAAAAAAAAAACCCCCCAAAAGGGTTTAAAATTTTTAAATTTTTGGAAAAGGCAAACCAAATTTTAAAAATTAAACCAAAAATCCCCTTTTAAAAGGGAAAACTTAAATTTTTAAAAGGGGAAAAGGGTTTTTTAAAAAAGGTTGGTTAATTTAAAATTAAAAAAAATTTTTTTTTAAAATTTTAAAAAGCCAAAAAATTTTTTTAAATCCCAAAAAAAGGAAAAAAAATTTTTTTTTTTAAAAAAAAAAATTTTTTTTTTAAAAGGTTAAAAAACCAAAAATTTTTAAATTAAAATTTTTTTTTTAAAAAAACCCCAAATAAAACCCTTAAAAAATTTTAAAATTTGGAAACCCTTTTTTTAAAAAAAAAAAGTTTTTGGGGAAAGGAAAAAACCCCCCGAAAATGGGTTTAAAATTAAAAAAAAGGGGGCCCAAAAAAAAAAAAAAGGGAAAAATTTAAAAAATTTTTAAAAAATTTGGCCCCCTTTTTTTTTTTGGAAAATTTAAAAAAAGGGGGGAAAAATTTTAACCACAAAAAAAATTTTTTTTTAAGAAAAACTAAAACTTTTTTTGGGGGGAAAAATTTGGGGGAAAAACCCCTTTTTTTAAAAAAAGGTAAAACCCCCAAAAATTTTTAAATTTTAAAAGGGGGGGTTTTTTAAAAAAAAAAAAAAAAAAAAATTTTTAAAATTTTTTAAAAAAAATTTTTTTTAATTGGGGAAAATTTTTAATTAAAAATTTTAAAATTTTTGGGTTTTTTTTAAAAAAGGGGGGGGGAAAAAAAAAAATAAATGGGTTATTTTTTTTTAAATAAAATTTTAAAAAATTAAAGGAAAAAAGGGGGTTTTCCCCATGGGTTAATTTAAAAATTTTGGGAAAAAAAGGGGGGAAACCTTTAAAAAAAAAAATTTTTTAAATTTTTTTTTTTTAAAAAAAAAAATTTTAAAAGAAATTTAAAAAAAAATTAATTTCGGGGGAAAATTTTTAAAAATTTTTTTTTTTTAAATTTAAAAAAAAATTTTAAAAATTAAAATTTTTTTGGGGGGTTTTAAAAAAACAAAAAAAAAAATTTTTTTTTTAAAAAAAAAAAAAATTTTTTAAAAAAAAAAATTTTTTTTTTTTTTTGGAAAAAAAGGGGGAAACCCCAAAAAATTAAAATTTAAAAAAAATTTTTGGGTTTTTAAAAAAATTTTAAAAAAAGGGGGAAAAAAAAAAATTTTTTTTAAAAAAGGGGCCAAATTTTTTTTGGAATTTTGTAAAATTTTTTTTTTTTTTTCCCTTTTTTTTTTTTTTAAAAAGAAATTTTAATTTTGGGAAAAAAAAAAAAAAAAAAAAAAAATTTTAAAAAATTTTTTTTTTTTAAAAAGTTTAAAAATTTAATTTTTCCCTTTTTTAAGGTTGGAAAATTTTTAAAAAAAATTTTAATTTCCGAAAAATTGGGTTTTAAAAAATTTGGGAAAAGGAAAAAACCCCTTTTTTTAAAAAGGAATTTTTTAAAAAATTTTTTCCTTAAAAAAATTTTTTCCCCGGGGTTTTTTAAATTTTTAAATTTTAAAATTTTTTTTTGGGGGGTTTTTTTAAAAAAAGGGGAAACCCTTTTTTGGGGAAAAAAAAAAAAAATTAAAAATTGAAAGGTTGGAAAATTTTTTTCCCTTTGGGAAAATTTTTGGGAATTTCACGCTTTTGATTCACGAACTTGGTGCTCCCAACGTTCAAGTTTTCTATGGTATTCTCTAAGTATAGATTACATCAGGCGTGTGGGCACCTTTTTAATTTAATCAAAACTAATTTTGGATTGGTCAAATCTAGAAAACCAAGAAGCTAAAATTCAATTCAAACAAAGACTTGAATTTTTTCTCTTCTTTTCTTAGCTATTCGAATTAATTTATGTCACATAAGCAATGTGATATAAATACGACAAGCGTTCTAATTGCAAACAATGACAAGAGTCCTTATTGCATCCAAGTCCAATTAGTTTAGGATTGATTTAATTACACATATAATCCTTGAACTTATATCATAATTACAAATAAGTCCAAAACTTTCATAGTAAGCGTGATTAAGCACAAAACTTTATAGAGCTACCACGAGGACATGTTCGAGACATATATTTTCCAAGCTCAATAATTAGATTCTATCTAATCGACCCTAGACCATTCGATCTAATTATTAGTCTTTTGTTTTTTCCACTAAAGACAAGAGCACTCTCGGAATATATAAGATTCTGGTGTAATACTTTCCTCTCGATCTCGTATATATATATATATATATATATATATATATATATATATATATATATATATATATATATATATATATATATATATATATATATATATGAGACTACCAATTGTAAACGATAAGGTATTCTACTCATGTCATCTATCTCTTCGTGAGTTTTTTGAAATACTCCTTAAATAGTTAGATTCTATGTTTGAATGGCAAATTGCCTTTCTTAGAATCTTGCATGGCAATTTGACAAGCATCTTGTCAATATATATAACAGGACAAAACTACGACTTGTTTCATTCGATATCTTAAGATTTGAATCCCTAGAACACATCTAGCTTTGTCCAAAAACCTTCATATGAAAACTATTAGGCCAACCACGCTTTCATAGATAATGACATTCCTACATCATTTCCTATGAGTAAAATATAAATCCACATAAAGCACCATAAAATTATCATTTTGTCCATAGCCTCCTTATATAAAGTCGAATTATCTATTTGTTATACGGAGATCACTGTTTGGATTCTCCTACAACAAGTACATAGAAGGTTTTTTATGATCATCGACTTTTGCTTAATGGACGATTGATCTTGAATCGTAACATTTTTTCATCAATGTTGGTATCACCTTAAGGTGATACAAATACCTCCTCATTATCTTGAACATTTTCTTGATCCGTGGGTTTAGATGACGTAATCATTTCTTCCACTCGAGATAATGTTCCCTAGGTGTCACTAGGTTACGTTTGAGTGAATTAATGTCGTGGAATCGTTCCCACTCATTTATTCCAAAACAACCATACTCTTAGACTAACATTTATTAATATACTTATACTCTATGAAGATTGTGTTTGTACTGACAAAAAGTCTTCATATCTAGAGGACTATAAAAATTAATATTCTCTGGCACCTTTAGGATATCCCACACACAAGCATATTTCTTACCTAAACTCTAACTTTTTTGTCATCCCTTTCAGCACATGAGCCGGACATTCCCAAATTCGGATGTGGCGTAAATTTGGTTTGCACCCATTCCATAACTCCAAGGGAGTTTTGAAAAAAGAATGCAATCAAACAACCCGAATCACGAACCCCGTGTTTATAGGGAGTCCATTGCGTTACCGGCATGAAGCTAACGTATTCTGTTGCTTATGGATTGACAAAAGGAGACCATGGGTTTTTATTATAAATACCCTCTCCCACTCAATATTTTAAAATAATGGATTTTAATTTAAAATAATTACCAATTATTTACATTAATCAAATTAACATACAATTTAATTATTACGAAATTTTCTTTCTAGAAAAATTTAATTTAAATTAAATTATTCAAAGAAAAACCAATATTTTAATGAAATGCATTCTATTCTAAGTTTCACGAGCGATGCCAAAATTAATTCTATATGTCATGATTTACACAACAATAATATTTTAAACAAATATTTAAAGCATACATTAGTAATAAATTAACAATTCTTTGTGCCCAAAACAAGACTCAAGAATTAAATTAAAAACTAATTGGGTCCAAACCCAATATTTAAATTAAATCTTCAGCCCCTAGTCTTTGCTCGATTGGCAAACAAGCCCAAGAATAAATGGGATCCAAACACTCAAAACTTGAATTTGTTGCCAAACATTTCAAGCTATTCTAAGCAACCAAGCAAGGTCTTCTTCTTCCATGAGTTATCTTCTTGTCCAAACAACCCGGCGAGCCATGGCACCAAACACGAACAATCCCAAAGAACCAAACAATGGTCATCTTCTACCTTGAGTTCTCTTCTTCCCAAAGCAAACAACCACCAATCCACCGAAATCACCATGGAGAAACCGGAAGAAAGACCATCGCATGGGAGAGACAGCGCCGCCAAATCTCGGATCTGCGTGGAGCGCCTTACCATGCATCTCTGAGATATTCTCGGCCGCAAGACCGTGCGGATCTTGGATCTGCAAAAGCACGTCGACAGCGCAAATCAAGATACGCGACCGGTCTTGCGCGGATCTCGGATCTGAACCACTCTAATACCACTTGTTGGCCGACATGAAAATTAGCGGAAAAAGAAATTTCTTTAATTCAATAAAACCGGTATCTTTGATAGGCATTCACTTGTTTATTATAATTAAAATAGTAATGATTTAGTATTATACTTGAATCGATAAGCGATATTAATCTTCAATTTGATTCACGAACTTCTGTTTTTGATTCACGAACTTGGTGCTCCCAACGTTCAAGTCTTCTATGGTATTCTCTAAGTATATATTACAAGCGTGTGGACACCTTTTAATTTAATCATAAACTAATTTACGGATTGGTCGGATCTAGAAAACCAAGAAGCTAAAATTTAAGTGAAACAAAGATTTTAGAATTTTCTCTCTTCTTTTTCTTAATTGTTGAATTAATTTATGTCACAAGCAATGTGATATAAATACGGCAAACATTATGATACAAACAATGACAAGAGTCTTGATTGCATCCAAGTCCAATTAGTTTAGGATTGATTTAATTACACATAATATTTGAACTTATATCACAATTACAATTAAGTCCAAAACTTTTATAGTAATTGTGATTAAGCCCAAAATTTTATAGAGTTACCACGGGACCTGTTCAAACATATATTTTCAAGCTCCAATAATTAGATTACTGTCTAGTCAACCCTAGACAATTCGATTTAATTATTAGTCTTTGCTTTTTTCACTAAAGGCAAGAGGCGCACTTTTGAATATATAAGATTGCAAAAAGCTGTAATAATTTCCTTTGATCTACCATATATATATACACACATCCACATCTCGAGATGCGATAATTAGGTATGAGCATAAATAATCGTTTTGTCCTTCTAATTATCTCACTAACTTTAAGTTACATTTTCTTCAACGGTCATGTGATCTAATTCACGGATGTCGAAGTTTAACCGTCGCTAAACATTGAGCTCAAATTTATAACCGTTCAACGGAAAATACTTAAGTTGTCACTCGACCCATTTTTCAAGGCGACAGTTCTCGACACGAATTCATGTTCTCTACTTCGCTCATTTTCAAGTTTCCAACTCACCGAGATATCTGATCAACTAAATTGATCTCACCTAATGGTGAATCAAAGAACTATCAAACTAACGAAAAAATATACACAATCTTGTCAAGAGATTTAGATGAAATATCCTGTGATCAAGTAGAATTTAATTATTCGCACGGTCATGCTATATAATTAAATTCGACACATGATCCGTTCAATACACTCCAAGTGTACTAGTGTCACCATTAATCCATTTCTACGATAAAGACAAATCGCAAACCCGAATGATTAAATAGTCAACACTACAACCTTATGGTACAATACACCAACCCTTATACATTAGTTGTGAACAATTTTATTGATAATCAAAATATAAGTTGTGTCACACTATGCTTCTCAACGCAAGCACCCAACTTATATTATCACAAGTAATCATTGACATTTTATTTACATGCTCAATATTAAACAAATGTAATAATAATAATAAATGAATACAAACCAAAGTTTTAATCAATATAAAATTGTCATTTCATCACAAAGACAAAATTATACTATTTGGGCATACAACCCAACATCAGGTGCGCAAAAAATTAAAACTAAAAAAATTACCATTGTGTTGCCCCTTTAATAGTAATGACCCATTTACCATTTTGCATTTTGCATTTCAGCATTTGTGTTAGTCTCTTTTTCCAGAAAATTAAAATAAAAAAAAATTATAAACAATTACTGTGAGGTTGGGGAACATCATTTTCAATTTTTCATTACCATTTAAGTATTTAAAAGATAAGCCATTTGGCCCCATTTTCTATTATCACCAAGACACCAACCTCAATGTCTAAATTAAGAAGAAGAAAAATTTAAACATTTGCGGGAAGATCGAAGACGATTTCTCTTGTGCTTTCCATTTTCGATTTCTTATTCAATAAACACAATAAATTCCAAATAATATAAACATTATTTTGACAAAAAAAAATTAAAATTTCACGTAATATATATATATATATATATATACACACACACACACACACACACACACACTTACCACTCTCACTCTTTTATCTTCTATATTCCAATTTCTATGGTGAAATCTCTTTTAGAGCGTGGATAATGGGTTTGGGATCTAGAATAAGGGTTTTGATTTTTGATTTCTTGATATATCAATTGTCGGCGGAGGCGAATTGAAGTGAATTGATTCAAACTCTCATGTCTTAATTGGTGCTATGCATTTGGGCTTTATCTGTTTGGACATTCTTAAATTTGGGTTTTTTATTTTTTTTTTTTTTGGCAATATAAATTTGGGCTTGTCCCACTCCACTCCACTCCCTCCACTCCACTCCAAATCCGCCCTTGCATGTTGATCTTGATATTCTAATTAATCCCCCTAACTCGAGCACTTAGGATATATATTAGAATTGTGACTTGTATCTGAGTTAAACTTTTGATGTTGTAGGAGCCTATATTAACATAAATAACTTAGTGAGGAGGCTAGAGGTAATAGGGTTAAGGTAATTCTTAATTTTCTCGAATTTTAGCTTATATTGCATACCTTTTAAGGAACTCCATTAGTAGATGTGGAGAACCGATGCATGTCGTGACAAGTAAAGTTACATTAAGATATTTTTGGTCTCTTTGGGTTCTTCTTGTACACTAACACATCGACCATGGTTTAGTACTCGGTCATCTAGCTCGTCTTCATATTTGTCTTCATCTCTCTCTCAACCTTTCTTCTAAAGAGCTCAAAATAGGTAGATGCCCTTTATATTGAATCTATGGTTTGTATTTTAAGTTGTGACTACGAACAAGGTTCGTTCGTAAGAATTAATTTTCGATGTCCAATTAGTTGGATCGAGACTTAATTATTTATTGGACCAAATTAATTAATTAGATTAATTAATTGGGCCGTTTGTTGATGGGTTCTAGTTGGACTAGAATTAGGGCTAGGGTTAGCCACAATACTATAAATAAAAAGCTGGCACAACCGATTTAGTGATAAGTGTTGGTCTTTATTACTTGCTAGCACAAGAAAAAGACAACCAAATACAATTACTCTCAAAAGGTTCCGCTTTCATCTATCCTTGATCGTGGAAGTCCGGATCTCATCATCTTCTTGTATGGATTACCATTGGAGGTTGGACAATTGGACATATGTGGTATTGAAGGTCGCACCTCCAACTAATCGATAAATCGATTTCGATATTCATCAAAGTAAACTTCTATCACGAATTCTATCTAAGTACAAGGTTGATCCGACTTGTAGGAACTGTAGATTTAATTTTCGCTGTGTATGTATACTTCAATTCCTTACAGTGGTATCAGAGCCTACCGTGTCACTTGTTAGAGTTCGTTATACTGCTTTAACAATAATTGTTATTAGCGTATTAATTTAATTTGAGTTTTGACAATTTAAAATAAAAATTATGAATTTTTAAAACTACAATCTCATATTGTTTTGAGTTTATTTGGAGCAGGAGAATTGGGATGGAAAGCACCATCGCCAACAAGCATGGCGGCCGATGGTAGCAAACGCCTACTACCTTTTGAAGGTAGCGGACTTTCGCTGCGAGCAGTGGTCGCCACTCATCGATTCTCATGACGGCAAATTAGCAAGACAACAAAAAAAAACTACACGGTCCAAGTTGCTATTCGATGGAAAGCGACGGTGGCCCTTGGGTGCTAGATATACTGTGTTTGAGGTCTTTGTTTATAAAGGCAAATACTTGCTTTAGGGTTTTGCTTTCTACCGTCTTCTGCATTTTGGAATATGAAGACGGGGGCCTTTTATGCAATTTTAGAAATTGCATAAGAAGCTCCCTAATTTCAAAAGAAAAGAAAAAAGGTCTGTCATGCAATTTACGAAATTGCATGAGAAGACCCATTGTTTTAAAATAAGAAAAGGGTCTTACGTGCAATTTTGAAAATTGATTTGAGGACCACTATTTTAAAATTTTAAAAATTTGTGCAATTTCAAAAACTGCACATTAAGTCTTCAAATTTTATTTTCTAAGAAAATGATCTTAAATTTAATTTTGAATTTTTTAGAAAATTGTAATTACTAAATCTTTTATCTTTGGTCAAATATTCAAAATTGACTAAAATCGTTTTAAACCATATTTTGAATTTTGACCATATTAAATTTTTGACTTTACTTTATAAAATTATAATTTTGACCATATCTGATTTTATCTTCAATTAGAGTATGACTTTAAATTGTTAGATAACATAAATTTTGAAAATCCTTTTATGAATAAAATTAATTGATTAATTCATGTGATTGGTTGTATGGTTAGTTATTCCTGTTGATTGTTGGTTAGGCCATCGAACCTATTATTTAATTAAATGGACTTGCGAGCCTATTATTTATGGAGAAATTGTCAGTAAGTCATCTCCATATGACTTGTTTCAAATTAGGTCAAAACTTTTTTAAAATTGTGATTAAATCATACTTTATAGCAATATTTTAAATTAATTCTAAAATCATCATTTTAACCATATTTTCCATTGGCACAATCTTCCAACTCCACGAACCTCCTCCACTTCCTAAGCAACAACCTCCTCTATCTCGGCAAAACATCCTACACCTCCGGTGAGTGCTTTTCTCTGGTAGCAGATTAAAATTTTATGATTCTTCTTTATACCCGCCAATTGATTTCTTGGTTGTTCCAAGTGCTTGAGCCAACTAGTGTCGGGATTTGTGGCTGATCTCTCTCTCTCTCATTTGTGGCTTTGTGCAATTTTGAAAGTTTTCTAGATTAATCATGCAAATATGAAACAATATTTTTGAAGAAGGATGGGTAAGCTCTTTTGGTTTTCTATTGGTTTTCCATTTTGATGATGTCGAGAGTAATCGGAAACATATAGCTTTCATTGTTAAATTAGTTATAGTTTCAGAGAAGATATGGGTGTCATTCACATTGTGGCTGAAGTTCTAGTACTGTAAGTTTGGATTTATGAGTTTGACTCTTAGTTTTCTACTTCACTCTTTTATCCCTGCCTTTTTAACAGGTATGTAATTCAAGGTTATATTTAAAAGGTAGAACCGGAGAAAGGTTATAGATATGAGAAGCAGGAAAATTTTGGTATTAAATAGAGATGTCAAGAAAGGTGAGAGTTGGAATCTTTGTGAGACTACGCAATATGTTGAAGCAAGAACATATGTTGAATCTTTGTAAATAGGAGCTTGAATGCTCCACTATCTCGATGTAAATAAGAGCTTGAATGCTCCACCATCGATATAAATAGGAGTTAGAATTTATGGGGCTTGAATGCTCTACCATCTTATGTAAATAGAAGCTTGAATTTACGGGAAGCTTGAATGTGTAAATATGAGCTTGAATACTCCAATATCTTATGTAAATATGAGCTTGAATGCTTCACCATCTAATTCTTTGTAAATAAGAGCTTGAATGTTCCACCATCTAATGTTTAGTCATGTTGTGTTGTTTGATCTTGTATTATACAAAAACAAGTATCACTATAGAAATGGACATAGAATTCGCACACGTTTCGTAATTTTTATTATAATATGTTTTCGGAATGGTCTCGTTGAGACAGTCAAGACCAGTTCTTCAGCCATGCATCACGATGGTTTAAAGTCGTCTCTTTAGTTTAAAATGACAATCTTTAATTTTTCTTGTCAAAACAGTATCATACATCCTCTAAAACAGTAATCACAGATAAATGTATCTTAATATATTAGTATCATACATGAAAATATCTTAATAAAACAATATCATATGTTGAAACATTATCTTAATAAAACAGTATCACAGATAAATATATCTTAATATATTAGTATCATATATGAAAATATCTTAATAAAACAATATCATAGATTGAAATATTATCTTAATAAAACAGTATCAAAAATAAAAGTATGGTATAAGTTCACCAATGTACACTATCTAAATAAAAATAGTATCATGGATTAAACAATATTAAAGATAAAACAGTAACATGGATTAAATAGTATCAAAGTATACTAATGCACATTACTTAAATAAAACGGTATCATGGATTAAATAGTATCAAAGTATACTAATGCACATTACTTAAATAAAACGGTATCATGGATTAAAACAGTATCAAAGTATACTAATGCACATTACTTAAAGTATACTAATGCACATTACTTAAATAAAACAGTATCAAAGTATACTAATGCACATTACTTATTTTACTATTATTAGAAACAATGAAAAAATTAAGCAAATAAAAGCAAGATCATAGATCGAAAGAGTATCAAACATTTTGCATTATACTCTTAGACAACCTTGTCATAATTAAACGAGTATCAAAAATAAAACTAAGAAATTAAAAGCGATTATCATAGGTTAAAACTTTGTCATAATATTTTCAAGTATCATTAAAACAATGAAAAATTCGACAAATAGAAAGCGAGATCATAGATCAAAAGAGTATCAAACATTTTACAATCATAGATTGAAACATTATCATAATAAATCAATATCAATGATAAAAGTATGGTGTAAGTGTACTATAACACACTATCTATATAAAAGCAAGATCACAATTAGTATTTTTTTTACAATTAAGGGTATGTTGGTCTTTTAGCTCTAAAATGTTACTTTAATTGAATTAAATTTTGACTATATGACTTTAGAGCCCATAAGTATCAAAAGCGGTGACCTGCCTTGAATTTACCTATTATTTATTTAATTGAGTTTTTTGAACTCTTTATTTAATAGGATTTTTTCATAAATATGCTACTTTTTAAAAATAATTCTAAAAACTATTCTTGTTTCATTTATTTTAAAATACTTTTTTAAAATTATTATTTTAATTTATTATATTAAATAATATATAGTAGCGAATATATACATTTGCTACTCGAGTCCTTGATTATTTGCACGATAAGTCCTTCATATTTATAATATCTCTACTTTAGTCCTTATACTTCTTCTTATATTTCAATTTGGTCATCTTTTATTTGCAACCTAAATCTTTCAATTTTTAGATTTTTGCAACTTGATCCCTAGAGTTATACTTTTATGTCAATTTAGTCCTTTAAAGTATCACTATTTGATACATATGTTACAAATGATATTTGTGTATCAATGTTTGATACAAATGTTACAAATGATATTTTGTAACAATCTGTGTTACAAATTAAGATGTAAACATACAAAATATCAATTCATGTAACATATGCTATGTAAAATAACATAATATAATTTGTAACATATTCAATGATACAAAATATCATTTTAACATATGTATCAAAGCGATGATAGACAATATCATTTGTAACATATCTGTATCGGACCGCGATACTAAACGAACTCTGTATAAGCGCAAAATCAACTCTAAACTTCAATAAGTTCATTAATATACACATTGGACTCTAAAAACTTATTGATCTTGTATAAAATTAGTATGATATAGATATATAACACAATACCAAATTTAACAAATAAAACTATTGATTTCATCATTTGTTACATATGTAACATCAGTGATACAGAATATGAATTCATGTAACATGTGATGTCTAAAATAACATAATATAATATGTAACATATTGAGTAATACAATATATCATTTGTAACATCTGTATCAAATAGTAATACTATAAAAGACTAAATTGACATAAAAATATAAATATGGGGACCAACTTGTAAAAATATAAAAGTTGAAGGACTTGTGTTGCAAATAAAAGAGGACAAAATTGAAATGAAAGAGGAAGTTCATGGACTAAAGTGGAGATATTATAAAGATGAAGGACTTATCGTGAAAATAATTAATTTATTATTTTATAAATAATATAATATTAATTATGTAGTATTTTTTTAAAAAAATTGTTAAGTTGTTAGATTTGGAATTATTTTAAGATTGGTAAGTAGTTGGTGTAATATTTCCTATTTAATATGAATCTGTAGCGTTTATTTATTTGGGCATGCGTGCCAACTAATATAGGATACAAATTACACTTGGGTCACAAGAAAGCAACTAGTATAGAATACAAGTTGGAGCAGGAGATGAAGATGATTGCATTAAGCATTCGATGAAGCGAATGCAACATCCCTTAGGAATTGACCGACTAATCTTCCTTTTGGCTCGGGAAGATTAGATAGATAAAGTCCATAATCATCCATGATGAGTGTATTATTATATATAATTAATTGCATGTTATATATATATATATATATTCTTTATCAAAATATTAAATTCAGTATTAAATGGTTAATACAACGTGCCTTCTATTGTTATAGTGAAAACCATAGTCCATTATCGATGTCAATTTGTTGAGTCACTCGAAATTTGCTCGCTTATGGATATGTTTATCACTATGAAATATTTGATGTTTACGAACAATGGGTGAATTTAACTAAAATTTTATTTTTGTTGAGTCACTCGAGGAAATAGAATTTTAGGTGCACAATCAAGTAAACACATAAGATGTGTGCGACAATAAGTTGTCTACTTGATGGTCTAGGAGTTACATAGAGATGTAATTGATAGAAGTATCTACCTGGATGTTTTATTAGAATTTGTTGAGTCACTCAAGGTTCTAATAAAACAAAAGAGATCTAGCCTCTGGGAATCTAACAAGTTCTATTGATTAATGTTTGAGGTCATTAATTCAATTAAAACCGTGGGAGTATAATTAATTTAATATAAGTCTATGTTAAATTAATTTTTACGTATTAAATTAATTATTCTATCTTGTTATTTAATAGTTAAATTATAAGGAACCATATGAGTTTGAGAGACATATTGGATGCCAATAAACATCTCTAGGACCAAATTTTTTGGATCGTGCACCGTAATATATAAATTGTTCTCAAGCATAAAAGAAAAAATTGGATATGTCATTGAAGCGACAGAATGCCTAAGCTCCCTCTTGAGGAGGCTACGCCGGAGAACATGCATGCTTACAATAAACATAGTGATGGTGATAACGTTGCAACATGTGATGCTTGCAATATGTCGCGTGAGTTAGAAAAGCGCATTTGGTATATATATATATATACCATTTCAAGTAGTTGATGATAAATAGTTTCGGACGGAACAATATGAGACATCAAAAGGTTATAAAGAGGTATGATGGTAAAAAGATCTTGATCGGTGCTCATATATTGAAGATGATTGGTTATATTGAAAAATTAAACCAATTAAGTTTTACCATGGACCACGAGCTAAGTATTGACTTAGTTATGCGGTCCCCACCTAATAACTTTTCGAGTTCATTATGAACTTTAACACGAATAAGATTGATGTACACTACTCGATTGCTAAACATGTTGAAAAGCGTTAAGCCCAAGAGAATGGGTAAATTTTGGCCATTGACACCTCTAAGGGCATTAAGAAGAAATCTAAAGGGACTTTTAGAAAGGATCCAAGAAGGCCAAATCTGTTGGAAAATAGTTAAGCAAGGACAAATCCAAATCGATGATCCGTGTTTTCAATGTGAAAACAAATGGCATTAGAAGATGAACTACAAGGCATAAAAGAGATAAAACCAAAACTCATATCATTGGCATTGCATTCTCGGTCATATAAATGAAAAATGCATAACCAAGTTACATAAAGATGAATACTTGGATTCAAATGATTATAAATCATTTGATAAGTGTGGATCATGCTCGTTGGACAAAATGACCTAGACTCCTTTTCTGGAAAGGGAGTCAGAGTTGCAGACATTTTGGGTCTTGTACATACTGATATATATGGACAAATGTCTACAGATGCTAGATGTGGCTTTTCTTACTTCATCCCATTTACAGATGATCATTCTAGATATAGTTTCATCTACTTGATAGAATTTAAGATTGAAGTCCTTGAAAAGTTCAAAGAATTCAAGCAAGAAGTAGAAAGGCAAACCAAAAAAATATTCTAACATTTAGCTCGATCGAGGTAGATAATATTTGAAGGGTGAGTTTTTAGACTATCTAAAAGAGAGTGGGATTCTCTCATGATGGACTCCACCTGTATACATCAACACAAAATGATGTATCCGAAATTAAAAAATCGCACCTTATTTGATATAATGCGATCAATGGTGAGTCACATAGTTCTTCCAAAATCGTTTTGAAAATATGCACTTAACACTGCATGTTATACACTAAACCGTGTCCTATCTAAATCGGTCAATAAAACTCCATATGAGTTATGGAAAGGGAAAAGACTCGATCTTTCATACATGAAGGTTTGGGGATGCGATGCTTTTGTGAAGCGTATTGAATCGGATAAGTTATGAGCTAAATCTGATAAATATTTATCTATGGAGTATCCAAAGTAAACTGCAGGATACTATTTTTACAATCTCATCAAGATGAAGGTCATTATATCGAGACTTGCTGTATTATTAAAGAAGATAGTGGGAGAAAAGTAGATCTTGAAGAAGTTCAAGAAACCACAAATAAAATTAACCAATTAGATGTTTCAATAGCTGAGCTTGCATCTGATGAAGTACATACTGGGAAAGTGGGAACCACCAGTTCCCAAGGACACACTAGCTCCGTGTAAGTCGAGCAAAGTCATTCGTTTTCCTCTGAGATACGATCTCCGATTACTAATAATGTATTACTAATCGAGGAAGATGAACCTACTACTTACGCAGAATCAAAGTCAAGTGTTGACTCAAAGAGATGACGAGGATGCCATGGAATCCGAGATGAACTCCATGTATGAAAATAAGGTTTGGACCTTGGCTGACCCGCCTAAAGGAGTAAAACCTATAGACTATAAATTGGTTTACAAGAAAATGGTCGACATGGATGGTAATGTTCATACTTATAAGGTAAGATTGGTTGCGAAGGTTACAAATAAAGACAATGGATTGACTTTGACGAAACCTTCTCACCGAGAGCCATGTCTAAGTTAATTTGGATTACGCTTGCGATAGTAGCATACCATAACTATGAGATCCGGTAAATTGATGTCAAGATCGCATTCCTTATGAGGAATCTTAGCGAGGATGTGTACATGACACAACTCGGAGGTTTTGATTCCACAAAGTCAAATATGGTATGCTAACTACATAAATCCATATATGGATTAAAGCAAGCCTTTGAGTGGAATTTTCATTTTAATAAGACAATCAAAATGTTTGATTTTATCAAGAATGAAGATGAACTATGTGTGTATAAAATTTAGTGGGAGCAAAGTCGTGTTTCTAATTTTGTATGTGGATGACATATTATTATTAGAAACGATGTCCCCGATGCAAAAAAATCAAGAAATTGTGGTTATCCAAAATTTTTCCATGAAGGATATGGGAGATGCAGCGTACATTCTCGGTATAAAGATCTATAGAGATAGATCTAATAGAATGCTTGGCCTATCTCAATCTGCGTACATAGATAAAATCGTGAGAAGACTTAGCATGGAAGAGTTCAAGAGAGGACTATGTCCCATCGAGCATGGGGTCTATATATCAAAAGAGATATGTCCAAAGACACAAATTGAAAGAGATCGCATGGTTAGAATTCCTTATACAACAGCAATAGGATCTATCATGTATGCAATGCTATGTACTCGACTAGATGTTTCATATGCTTTGAGTGTCACAAACAGGTTCCAAGCGAACCCTGACGAGAAACATTGGATCGCAGTCAAGAACATCCTTAAGTTCTTAAGAATGACTAAATACATGTTCTTGGTGTATGGAGGAAATGAACTTAGAGTTCAAAGTTATGTCGATGCCATCTTTCAGTTTGATAGAGACGATAGCAAATCCCAGTCCGAATATGTATTTACTCTAAATGGTGGAGTAGTCAGTTGGAAAGTTCCAAACAAGAAACAACCCGCTGATTCAACTACAAAAGTCGAATATATTCTTTGCTTTAGAAGCGTGAAAAGAATCGGTCTAGATCAAGAAGTTCATTACTGAACTTGAAATAGTTCCTAGCATTGTTGATCGAATAACTTGTATTGTGATAACAATGGAGCGATCGCATAGGCGAAGGAACACACGTCTCATCAATGATCCAGATATATATTTAGGTAATATCATCTCATTAGGGAGATAATCTTTAGAAATGACATAAAGATAAAACGGGTCCTAACATACGATAATGTAGCAAATCCTTTGACGTAATTGTTGTCCCAAAGACAAGCATGATAGTCATGCTAACGTCGATGGTATTAAGATACCTAAGTGATTGGATCTAGTTTGTATGGAACATTTTGTGATATACTCTTTGTTATACATTGATGTGTATGAACAAATTGATTAACTAAACGATTGTCTACATTTTAATGCGGATCTGTTATTTATTAAATTTTATTATTTAAAATAATAGAATCTGAAGAAAAGTTCATAGTAACTTGTTAATCACAAGGTGTTGTGATTGTGAAATACAAGTTATAAATAACTTATTCTTGAAATATCCCTGGTCATAGTAATAATGTGATACGGATATCATTATTGCGGATAGACTAGCATGTGTTGCATTTCTTTTGAAGAAAGTAGGCGATCTCACAAGCTAAGATGTAGAGGGACATCTGAATAAACACATGAATGCATTGTTATGAGAACATGACATTGGATAATCCACCTAGAGATTCCACATGGATACTATCAAGCGTTAGTGGTAAATCTCTAATGTACGGTAGTGGATTTAGTCATTTGACTTGAGGACATTATAGAATCTTATGTGAGGACCACTATATTTTGGCGAGTGTTTGATGGGATTCAAGATTTGAGTCACCGGGAAGGCGTCGTGACGTGTATAGTGAGAATCATATGAAGGTTGTGAATATCAATATGAAGATTAAGTCACCATCGTAGAAAGTATGAGATTATAACTTTGATTTTTCCTACTTAAGTTGATATAACTTTCCTCGGTCGGGGGTGAAGTTATGAGTTGAAAATGTTTCAATCATAACAAGATTAGATCAACGAAGAGTTGAGGTGAATAATATAATTGGTTGAAATGAGATTGATGCGGATCCATATCTCTTAATCAATTGGAATATATTGATGTAGAGATTATATTTCCACGGTAACCGCACATATATTGGTTCTGTCATACCACATGAAATTTTCCTTCACATGGATCGCCTTTACACATTGCTAGATGTCAATGTTGGATGGCGACGTGAATTGATCAATCTCGGTGAATCAACGTGAATATCACTGCGTTTGCCATTGTAAACAAAAACCTAATGAGTCACACACATAAGGCAAGAATTGAACATCTGGAGTTGGACCTTGTCCAAGTGAGAGATTATAAGAATTAATGTCCAATGTCTAATTAGTAGGGTCGGACTTAATTATTTATTGGACCAAATTAATTAATTAGATTAATTAATTTGGACCCGTTTGTTGGTGAGTTTTAGTCTAGTTGGACTAGAACTAGGAATATGGTTAGTCCTGCCTATAAATACAAAGCTGATTTAGTGATAAGTGTTGGTCTTCATTACTTGCTAGCACAAGAAAAAGACAACCAAATACAATTACTCAAAAAGGTTCCGCTTTCATACATTTCTTGATCGTGGAAGTTCGATTTGTTCTTCTGCCGCGTGTGGAATTACCATTGGAGGTTGGACAATTGGACATATATGGTATTGAAGGTCGCACCTCCAACTAATCGTAAATCGATTTCACTATATTATCACGAATTCTAACTAAGTACAAGGTTGATCCGACTTGTAAGAATTGTAGATTTAATTTCGATTGTGCATGTATACCTCAATTTCTTACACATTCTTCATGTATGCTAATCGAGAATGCTAATGATTCATTTTCTTTTCTATTTTCAAGCTATTTTCAATTTTCAATTTTAAAACATTCAAAACTTATTTCCAATCTTGTTTTTGAAAATGAATTTCGAAAATGTAATTAAATTTATAACACAAAACTCAAAATACTTTTTTGACATTTTGGGTGTTTTTAGTGGCGAAAACAATCGAAACAAGAAACAATTTTATTTAAATAAGAATTCTAAAAAAATGAAAATCCTATAATACTAAAAAATAATTCAACCCCTTATTGGTTATTTAAATAAAAAAATTTAAAATTTTATTTAAATAAAAATAGATTAAAATTCTCAGTCTACGTATTAATTTTTATTTTTTTAATTTTTATTTTGTCAATTTCTTATTTTTTGTATTTTATTTTATCACTAACTTTAAAATGCATATATTACTTATTACTTGTTTGATGGAGTTTACAAATAGTTTTTAAGAGATATTAATAAAAATGATGAAATGTGTGATTGAAAAAAAATGATAAAAGTTGCGGTCCCATAAAATGTGGTTGAAAAAGTGTGGAAGAAAAGAGTTTATTTTAAACTCTATCAAACATGCGCTTAATAATATATTAACATATATTATTTTTTTAATGAATAATTAAATTCATTGAATAAAATATTATAAAATAATTTTTCAAAATTCCAAATCAAACGTGTTTTCCAGTTTTGTGTTTTCAAAAATGACAAACGCAACAATCTTAAAACACTCTCAAAATAGAAAATTGAAAATGAATTCAAAAATAAAAACTGAAACTCAATGAGAAGATGCCCTAATTATTTGAGCGTAATTAATTCAAAACCTGCTTATGATATATTTTGCTTCATTCCTTCTACAATAATTATGATTCAATTTCTTATCAACTAGATTAATTAATGTCAAAATTGCTAATTCAAATTAAGAAAAGCAATCGATACACAAGTGATTTTAATTTTCACGATATCAGTTAACCCAGAATACTCTCGTCCTCAGAACTAATTTTAACAATCTGATTTTATCTTTTTTCTAATTATGTTTAAATCAAAGTTTATCATTGGCATTTGATTAGAGTCTAATTAACTAACTTTAATGGCTCAATATGTAACATTTCTGACTTTTTATCAATTGCAATTTAGTCGTGGATTACCACCTTCATCCCACAACTATACCATTAGTTTTAAGTTTTGGAGTTCTATTTTAAAAGTCTATCTTCTTAAGAATAATAGTTCAAACTCTTATAAGTTGATTATGTATTGCTTTCATATTTAAGTCCTCAACATGCCCCTACAAGGCCGTTAAAGAGCAATAATCTTAAATTTGATTGCTCGTTTGACATTTAGGCAGATCAAAGCTTTTTGGGTAACAAGTATTGGAGTTTTTATGTTAAGAGGTCAAAATTGTAAAAAAAAAAAAAATACAATGATTAATATTATGGATAATTATATTACCACAACATTATTTGTTAAGTACATTACATTATAATTGCAATGAAAATTTTCAACTATTGGTCACTTTTACATTTATGACTCTAACTTTAATTAGCAAATTTTCATCATCAACCTATTAATTTGCATGTTTTATATTTGTCTTTGATGATGATTTTTGTCCAAAAAGTTAATTGGGAGGGCGTAAAATTATTTTTTTTGGCCTCTAATATTTTTACATATTTAAAATAAATAACAAATACGTAAGTTTGACAAAATATTTTTCCCTCATTTCAATGCACATTAGCAGAATATTTAGACAAAAATCTTCATCAGATACAAGATGTGAAAACTAAATGAAAGTTATTGATAAAAATTTAAGTCATAAGTGTCTAAATATCAAACGTTGGAGGACCTTTATTACAATTAAAACGTGGTGTGAATAAAAAAAAGTGTAGTGTGAATATAATTACCCTTAACATTATCATATTTAAGCCGTAAGAGATTTTACTCTTAACAATCACCACCCTTATCTCATCCCAACCCTTTTAAGTTGATTACCACCTTCCTCCTACAACCCCACCACCACCTATTTCCATTCCTTACCCTCTTTGCAATAAAGTTAAGATGGGAAGGTGGCATGGAAAGATGGTGGAAGGAAGAGTTTTGGTGGTGGTGGTGAATCAGGAATGCATCAAAAAGCATAAAGTTCGACATATTTCTAAAGGGTAAGATTAGTATTATCAAAATATTAGCTAGGGTTGTTATTAGCTTCGTTTTATTATTAGCAGTTAATATCTAACAAGTAATCCTTAATGTTACCTATTCTCCTTGTCCTGGTTGGTTGGTTGGTTGGTTGGTTGGGTATAGAATGTTGTTTCCCAGCTGAGATCAAGGATTGGTACCTCCCTACCACACCCACCTCCAAAAAGGAAAAAACACTAATCCTAATGTTATGTTCATCACTCTTCATATGCAAATAAGAAAAACAAGAGACCTTTTTAAGAACTAGACGGCCTTCTACAATAAATGCTTTCACATCAGTTTTGTCCCATCCACCTAATCGTCACATCAGCTGGATATTGTTGCGTTGGAGATGCTCTAAATGACTATTCATCTCACAATTCAATGGAACTATTTTCAAAATCCAATAATTAAATGTAATAAATAGTAATTTAGCCGTTTCAACTTGCAAAGACTAAATGTGGTTCAAATATTAAATTGAGAATTCAATTATAATATTAATTGAATGACAATTTAGGAAATATAAAATATTAATGAGGTCGTATTCGGTCAAAAATGTTTCTCCCTTTTCTAGACTTTTAGATGTAGTATAGATATAGATTAGAGGATTTGGGAGAATAAAAATTTCATAAACACCGAGTCAAATTATCTCCTCCAAAAAAACCTTCCCCAGTTTTTCCTTTCTAGCAAGGAAACACGAGGAAGGAAAATACCTGGAAATATTTTGAATTTGCGTATCCAGGTTCAATAAATAGCCTTTTATCTCTTCAGCAACTATATATTCAGTCTCTAACTTGAACACCTTATAATGAAAACCTTCCTCGAGACATTGTGTTCTCATGTCTTGCATTAGACGCTGCAGCAAAGTGGGATTACTCGTAACTACAGCATCCACATGCTCAAACAACATTTTCTGCATGGCGTCTTCTTCATCAACAGTCCAGGCATAAACCTTCTTATTTCTCCTGTAATGGACGGATAAAGCATATCAAATTGATATAAATGCTCACTTGAATACTCAGAAGGAAGGAAAAAGAAAAAATTATTTTTTCCTTCATACCTATGGAGGATTTTCACAAGTTTTTCGTCAATCAAAGGGTGGTAAACGCCAACAACCCCAGCACTTTTCATCCTCAATAAATTTGTTCTGGTTCCTGTTGTGGGATCAATCATCACAATGTAGCCTACCTATAGAACCATAAAATTACAATGACTATCAAAGGTAATAATGCCAAAATTGGAGACAATAGTGATACCATCAGCTTTTTACCGTAACATCGGATGACAATTTTATCACATCCCTCGCTAGACTGTCACTTTTGGCCCATATAAGGCAATTCTTACACTCAGTTTTTTCAACCTGCAAACGTTGAACAATAGTTAAGTAGCACATATATGCAACGTTATCAAATATGTTCCAACTTCTAATCATTCTTAAAGAACTTGATTAATAGAAGAATGGATATAAGGAACCATATCAAAACCCGACAATCTAAGCAGAAGGCCAGATCAATGTGGCTTCACAAAAAGGCGGGCCATTAAATTAGAGGTACTTCAAATTCCAAGCGCTTCATTTTTTTCCCCCTACTATAGAAATGACTAAAATGTAACTTATTTCCTATAGGGCAAGTTTCCCTATTTCTAGATAACAGCTGCCAAAAAATTTGTTATTATCCATCTTCAACATTTATAGTATAAGCACCTAGGAACATTTATAGTCAACAATACATCAGCGAATATGATATAAGCACCTAGCAATATCACAAATAAGCTTACGACAGAAAGTATATCCTTTGCGAGTCCTTTTTCATATGACGGTGGGCCAACTTTAGCATCCAGAATCACCCGTCGAACAGAACCAGACACCAACTGAAACAACAAACTAATGTCAGAATACAACTCCTTCAAAACATTACACGGATGATCAATGATAACAACATATACTAAACAGTATGATGACAGAAAATTATTATTTCAGTCCATCATAACTGATCTCTGGCTATTGCCCATTGTAGCAATAAATAGAAGATTAATTCCAATAGCCTAACCTACTTGCAAGAAAGATGGCCGTGCAATAAATTTAAGTATTTTTTTTTTCCTCATTCTTGAACCCTTTCTTTGTTTTCATTTCGATGTGTAGGAATTAGGAATCTCAACATACCCTCAATGCATCTTCAATGGTAGGAATATTTACATTATGAAACTGCAATGGACGCTGATTATTGGATAGTTCTGTAATCTACAATAGCAAATTAAAATGTGACTTTAGACCTCAAAATAGCTAATTGCCCAGTCTAGATAACTAGAACTTCATACATTTAACAGGCCTATCAAGAAAACAGAAATGAAAAATATGATTAAGTTCAAAAAATTTGCGCACAAGCCGAAGACATGATTCACCTCGTTCATGCTCAAGAACCCGACCTTGGAAGTACTGTTCCCAGATAATCGCTGCAAATCCCTGTCTGCAACAAGTAAGAATCAACTCTCCACACCAAGTCATCAACGATTTCAGAGGCAACCACTTCAAACAATAATATGAAAGATGAATGTGTTGAAATCTTCCTGTACTTTTGGATGTCAAAGGGAACAAATGATCTAGCCGGGCTTTTCTTTTCGCACTATTACGGATATGAAAATAATGGTCAAAATCGGATTCAATTGTCAACTGACCCTATCGGAAATAGGATTAACTAGCGATTCGAAGGCTGGGGTTGCATGTCTTTTCCATTTCCATTTAAGAGTTCTTAATTTTTCAGTAAGTACAGCTCTACTTCTTTCAAATAAATAGCAATCAAAATAATCAGATAATATATGTCTCTTGGATGGAAGTTAACTGGTTAAATCGTCATTTTCTTTCTTCTTCTTTTAGTCTATGAACAACTTCTTATTGCACTTCATCGTTCAATATATTTGTGATCTAACAATTTACTCAGTGATAGAACAATCACATTAGGAAGGTACCATTCATAAGCAATATTCCATTCTACTTGGGATAAGGCTTAGTGACTTGGTAAACATCAAGTTATGTCCTTTTTCAGTGATTTAGTTGATTCAAGAAAAAGGGTACCCATCAACCACTTTCTAAAGCGACTCAACTTTAGTCCTTTTGCTATCTAATCCCTTTCTAATAAAAGCTAATGATTTTCTCTATCTCATCATTTAGTTTCCAACTAAATTTCCTAACCATTCATACAAATAGAAGAACAATTTCCTTCCCTTTTTTTCTCTCTTCAAGAATAAGGTTTTGTACTAAAATTTCTTTTACTTTTCGTCTTGTAAGATAGGGTTTTCATGTAGCCATTGCCAAGTTCATTGGGAATAATGCTTAGCTTATTGTTGTCATTTCCCCTTTAGTATATCTTCAAACAAATAATAATGTTGAAGGTAATGATTTTCAACCTCAGACGTAGCAAGGTAAGATATGTTATTCATTGGATTGATCACCAAAAAGAGCATTCATCCTGGCTTGACAAATTGTTTTATGTTATTCAGGGTATTAGAGTGGAGAAATATCATAAGGAAAAAGTAAGCATTAATTACAAAAGAATGTGATTAAAAGAGATAAAACAGTGAAACCTTTACCACAAAGCAATGTAATGTATACCTGTCATGAAGGGCAAATAACACTCCATCGGAAGAACGAGACACGTCAATCTCGATGCAATCTACTTGAGCACCAAGAGCAATATTATATGCATCCATCTGTGTGTAAAATCAAATTATTTAAATCTGAATTTAAAAACAAAAAAAACAAAAAACAAAAAATTTGACAGACATAAATTTTTTTTTTTCTTTATTTGATTTACTTTTCTGTTTAGTTAAGTGCTCACATGATAACAGTTATCTTTGACAAGCTAGGAGACTTGACTTTCAAGACCAAACCAGACAAGTTACTTACATATTAATACTAATTAATATTTCAGTGAAACTACATTATCCTATTGATTCCAAACCTTACCATCTAGTTTCACCAAAATAGCATGTTTCTCTCAATTAAGTTTTAAAATCAATATGTGCATCATTTGAACTGCAATAGGATTGGGAACCAAAAGTGTTTAAAGGCTGAAAAAGAATGATATCTCACTTTTCAGGGGAATTGAACCATGGACCACAGCAAGTAGAGGTGGGAAAAATATAAATATTGAGCAAGAACCAAACACTTAACGGTAGCTAGTTTGTTACAACAGGAATGGACCCATATAAAGGAAAATATCAGAAAAAAATCAGTTATAGTAAGAACATTTAGCAAAGTGCAAATCCTTCAGAGCCAACCCCACTCCCTCCCCAAAGCTCAAGTTTTGCTCACATGGGAATCTTATGACCAAGAACTTTAGTTTCAACTACATAATATCTTTTATCAGAAAGGCTAAACTACTAAGAAATAGCTTATGTTAATAAAAATATATTTCAAAATGACTTTGCTTACACAGCAGATGCAAGATTATTGACTTTTCAAAAAGATTCTTTCAAGTTCACAAGCAAAGCTTGCTCCCTAGCAAGAAGAGATCATATGTCAATATCTATGAAACAAATCAGCAAAGAGAATGTAAGATGCCTACAGTGTTGGGAAAGGCATTGGAAGAGTCACCACCATGAGCACATACTAGAGGAGGATTTCTCATCCAACTGCACTTCTGTGATTGCATCTGCACAGATAAGGCAAAAGTAAGATATTGAAACGCACTGCAGCTGAAAATGAAAGTGATCATCACATCTTTCCACTCCAGATAATAAACTTTGTGTAAAAAGGAGAATGACATAGGTCTGTATTGTCTTATTGCACAATATCAAGCATCAAAATGAAATGAAGTATAGACTACATCTCAAAGATGCAAGGCAACCGAGGACACTGGACTGGACAAATATTCTTTATATGTTTTAATCAAATGAGAAAACTAATTTCAAACAAAATTAACTAGAATACATATCAAATAATAGAGGATAGTATGCAGATTATGCAATCTTTCTGCTTGAAAATAGGAAAGAAATCTACAAAAACACTGTCTGCGGAAAATTTAACAATTAGTTCTCCCTTGTTAAATTATTTAATGGAATCGATGTTATGGATTGAACGAATAATTCATATTAACGAGAGCAATTAATAACGCGAAATAAGAAAATGAAAGCAATAATAACACACAACTTAAGGTGCTTCACTCAAATGCGAGAGCTACTGCACGTGGTGCCAGTGCAAAATTGCACTATAATTCTGTAGCTATATCAAAGAAGAGAATTATAATGTTTAACAATTAGTTCTCCCTTGTTTAATGGGATCGGAGTTATGGATTGAACAAATAATCCATATTACCGAGAGCAATCAATAACGTGAAATGTGAAATGAAAGCAAGAGTAACACAAGAGAGTTATGAATGAGGACGCGTGAATTGCACTATAGTGAAGAGAATTACAATTTGAATTGGACTCAGGCCTCTCTCTCTCTTCACTATAGTGCAGAATTGAAAAATAGTGAAGAGAATTACAATGTGATTTGGACTCGCGCCTCTATGTTTTATATCTACTATCACACAATCAATGTAGGCTGGCCCTCAACCTAATACATTTACGAATTTTACAAAGTACACACATCCAACAATCGGAAACATATAGCAAGTCGAGATTTGCCAAATCAATATTTGCATTTCATTTATAGAATTAAGAAGTAGATTTCTGGGTCATGTAAACATATTCAGATTATACCAAATAGTGCTTATATATATACACATACACACACACAATGATACAAATGCCCAAAAATGTGAAAAGGGGATGTAACTAACCTGATAAAAGCGACGGAGCTTGAAATGGAAGTAAAGAGGGGGCAGGATGGTGATGATGGCTAGGCCGACAAGAAGAAATCGGAAGAGTTTTCTTCTAGAAGTGAAGCTTCTTAAGCCTCCCCTCAGCCCCAGATTCCGAGCGGCCCGCTTAAATAGGCCATGCCTTTGGAGTCTGAGCTGCCGTTGTTGCCGATCCCACCTTGACATCATCATTTCTTTAATGTCTTCTTCTTTCTTCTTCTTTTGTATCGATGAGTGCAAGCTTTTTCAGATATCCTTCTCCACTTTTTCCTCTTCAATTTACGCTCTGTTTCGTTATGACTTATCACTTATGTGAGAGAACAAGGAGCAATAGACATGCTAAATTTACTGGAAATTTTGGACCGAGCAACTTGACATTTTAATATTGTGAATTTTTATAACTTTTATTTTATCAATATATTTTTATCGATATATTTTATAAAATTTTACTTATAAACTATCAAAAAAAAAAAAAAAAAAAGTTACCAAATAAATATGTAAATTAATATTCTCCATTCAAAAAAAAAAAAAAAAAAATTTGCCCTTCCAAAATGTCTACTCTTCCATTCCATAAAATAGGGGAAAAAAATAGAAATATTAATTCATCTTCCTCAAATCTCTAATCTTGATTCCAGATCTGAACTTTGTTCTTTTTTTTCCCAAATTTCATTTTTCAATATTCAAACTATAATTGCAAAATGAATTTGTGGTAAATAGTTTCGATATGTATTTATAATTATACATATGTATACTAAATTATATTTATGTGAATTTGGTTTCTTGCTTTTGGATATGCCATACAATGCTGGACGTAAACTAGGATTTTTTATATGCGGGTGGTGGCGAATGGTGTTTGAGGCAATGGGTGGGAGAGAAAATTATGCAAAACTTTCGGAACGATAACCCTATACCGAGAAAATTTGGTGGCATTTTCATTACTTCAAATGAACTTGAAATTTTCAAAATAAATACTTTGCAAGGAAAGAAATTGCTAGCATTCTTGAAAAATGTTGCTCTGAAAATTCTTTAGATTCAAACATCAACAAAGGAAAGTTCAACAAAAAATCGAGTTGCTTGAAGAACATAAAGGAAAATTATACGAGCTAAAGCAATGGCTTATAGCCCAAAAGACAGAGAAGAGTTCAATATTCAGATTAAGGAATTGCTTGATCTAAAAGTAATAGAACCAAGCAAATCACCTTTCTCTTCACCAGCCTTCATGGTCAGAAAGGAAGCAGAAAAAAGGAGAGGTAAAGCGAATGGTCATTGACTATTCATAGCTAAATAAGATAACCAAAGGCGATGGTTATATTCTGCTTTGAATATGCAATGTTTACTACAGTAATTAAAGGAAAGAAAATATTTTCATCTTTTGATTGCAAATCGAGGTTTTCATCAAGTAAGATTTGAAGAAAACACCAAGCCTTTAATGACTTTTAGTTGTCCCCAAGGACACTATCAATGAACATTAGTCCCATTTGGTTTGAAACAAGACCCGGGCATATTTCAAAGACATATGGATAATACTTTTAAACTTTCTAACAAATTTTGTTGTGTTTATATTGATGACATTCTTATTTTCTCAGATTACGAAGAAGAACATGAGAAACATGTTTTCTGTGTTTTGAAGGAATTGTCCTATCTAAGAAGAAAGTAGAACTTTTCAAAGAAAAAATTGGATACCTTGGTTTGGAAATTGCTTATGGCTTTAAGCAATTAAAACTACATATCCTAACTCATATACAGGAATTTTCAAATGAAATTCAAGACCAAAAACAGCTTATGAGATTTTTAGGTTGTTTAACTTATGCTGAATCTTTCATACAGGATCTTGCAAAGATAAGAACTCCTTTACAGAAAAAGTTGAAGAAAGATTACGGGTGAATTGGATAAAAGAAGATACTCTTTATGTTCAAAAAAAAAAAAAACTCAAAAATCCACCACCTCTATATCATCCCAAAGAAAGATGATAATATGATAATCGTGATGGATGTTTCACAAGATTATTGGGGAGTTGTTCTTAAAGCGATAAATGAACAAGAAAATGTAGAAAAGCTTTGTAGCTATTCTTCGGGAACCTTTCTGAATCTACAGAGAAAAATTATCATATTAATGAGAAAGAAATTTTTGCTATCAATCTCTAAGTTTAGACTTTATATTATTTCTAATAAATTCCTTATTAGAACTGATTCTACTACTTGCAAATTATTTCTGAAATGTCAGGTACATTCAGACTATAAACAAGAAAGACTTGTTAGATGGCAAATGTGGTTTAGCCGCTATGATTTTGACATCGAAATTATTAAAGGTAAGGATAACTCTTTAGCAGATTCATTAACACGTGAATTATCATCTTGCAGGTAAAAATGATAGACATTCAGGATCAAATTGAAGACTTGGAACTGCAAATAGAAATGGAAAAAATGGAGATTTCTACACGACAACAAAAATTGCAAATTTTGGAGAAAAGCTTGCCAGACTTTTGCAAAAATCCTCAAAAAAGGGAGAAATTGACAACAGCAATAAAAATAAAGACGAGCATGTGCAAGCTCAATATTCTAACGAACAGCAGGGTATTCCAAACCCAGAAAAAATACAAACAGATAGTTCTAACGAACTAAAGGGTATTCCAAGCCCAAAAGAACAAGAACCTTCGCCACTTGTTGGAGGAACTTGACACCGTGAAAAAAATATTATGTAATTTTTGAAGGTCTAGACAAGGGCTTTTACACAAATTGGACTGAAGTCGAACCTTTAGTCAAACACAAGCCATAAGAGTTTCAAAACTTTTAATGAAGCCCAACAAGCTTTTCATGAAAATTGTGAGTCTACAGGTATTAACCCAATACCCTACAAACAACTTTTGGACCAGAGTCATCTTAACCTTAGGCCCAATTATCAACAACAGTCCATCATATCTAGGCCCAGATTACCATCCTTCCAAAACAGGCCACTATTTCTAGACTTGATATTTAGGTCTTATAAAGAAGCAACTAAAACCACTCCTGAAATTATTCGACATATTCAAAAAGTTAGGAAAATCCATATCAAAAGGAAGAACCAACCCTTTCTAATATCCATCTTCAAGAATTTCTTCATCTTGAAGAAGAAGCCAGAATCATTGGTGCATCTGTACTTGAAAGAAATTACTTTGGAACATTTGACAAAAAGTTTGGTCGTTTCATTTTCATTCAAGGAGCATAACCAAATTTGATAAGAACAGCTTTTCATTGTGCATTAGTCAAATTAATTATTCCGTGAAAAGATCTCGAGGAAATTAAATTAATTGACGACAGATTATACAAATCTTTAAAGGACTTTGTAAAATTTGTTATTAAAGACCAATATGTTCATCTTATATTGAAAGTTAACAGCACTATTCTCTTTTAGAATAAAGATAATATTCTTTTTAAAGGATATTTTCACATTCAAATCAAGACAGTTAAAGAAGCATTTCTAGATGAGCCAATTGAAAGAATGCCGGTCAATGTTAATATGAAGTTATTGAGGAATGGAGAGGTCTATCTTTCCAAAGGATTCTTACAATTAAGATCAATTGACGGTGAATCCAAGATAAAAGTCAATCATTCCTCCGATTTTATCTTGGGAACCAGCAAAACAAGTGCCCTCATTTCCAAAGAAGGCATCAAGACTATATGCAATTTTGAAAGAATTTTTATGAAGAGTTTAAGCGCCTAACTTGAGCTATTCAGGACAATTGTTTAAATATTTGAAACAAAGTTTGGGAAAAGACCACATGTGCAAATGATGCGAATGAGTAAAAGGCGAAAAGCGAGAATCTTCAAAAGAAAAAGATAAAGCAAAAGTGGTGGAAAATACAATTGATGAAGAATTGTCAAAAGTAGAATCCTACAACAGTGAAGTTACTCATACCAATCAGATTGACAGTTCATTATTTACTTTAATAAAGTAAAGATTCGGTGGACATGTGAAGACAAATCAACTTTTCAAAAAGAAGATTTGAAGGACAGAAATATCTTTGCTTTCGGCAAAAGCAAAAAGAAATGGAAAACAGCTGGAAGAAAAGAATCTTTTTCTTTTCTAAATAAGCAGATGACATTAAGGATGTTAGGCAGAGTATTTTGGAGAATGATTTTTTTTTCTTAAAAATCTCAATGTAGCAAGGCTAACACCTTAAAGACAGCACATCCATTTGGATCTTTTTGTAATTAAATAAGCATACAAGCATTTGCCCAATTGCCTTCTTGAATAAAGAACTTTTGTTTTGAATTCATCTACTTCTTCAAAGTTTTTATGTTCAAAGAAATTACTATACGGATCCATACAGGCAGATATCAACCGGAGTACCCAAGGCAGGTGGCCATCAAGGGGAAACACTGATTAGCCATAGTGGTGAGGCGGTGCAATTTCAATGAACAAAAACGAAAGGAGATCCACCCAATCTTTAACAACAGTAAGAAGGTTTTTGTCTTTTGCTTATGTTTAATTTTACAAAATTATCTAAAATGAGATTTGTTGTCTTGTTAACATACTTTTTGAATACATCCTTTATCCGCACTTTGAGAAAGAAAATGCTGCCCTCAAAAATTGGTATCATCCTTCATTGGTATTGGTCTAGGGGTATTGTCTCCAATAGGTCTTTTTCCATCTCCTATTGGATTCTAGGATGGTCCTGATTCATAATCCATTGGTGTATACTCCACTTTTGGATTTCTGATTTCAATCCCTTTGGAGGAAGGTTCTCTGTTTGGCATAAATTTTTCATGAATGATAATTTCATCTTCAAAACTATCATCAGATGTTTCTGGATTGCCTAATATAGGTTCGTAATTGTTTGGTTCATCACCCACTTGATTTGGGTGTAAAGATGGTTTCATCATTTCCAATGCTAACTTTTTTACAATGGAAACTATCGGTCTAATTATGTTTCTTCAAAAGCTAAAAGGACTTCACCCCACCCTCCCACCCCACCCCACCCCAGATTTTGCCACCACAATTAGGGGTTCAAGTGGCGATTGGCGGCCCGACGATAAAGTGGGGTGGTGGCACAATAGTGGCACATGTTTGTGATGTAGGGGAGTGGAATGAAGGGTGTTTGGAAAGATGACTGGTTTTCTTTTGAAAATTAAAACGTTGTTATGACTATAAATGGCCTTGGACATTTTTAACGTGTATAAATCATGCAACAAATTAACGGCTAGAAATGACATAATTAGACGGCAGAGGTGAATTACACAATGTTTGTTGGATTTGAGAGTTCAATTGCCAAAATCAAAATGCACAATGAAGACAAACGAGACATTTTGCACCAATTACCCAAAACTCTATCAAACAAGCAATTAAGTTAGTTGAAACCCCAAATCCAGAACTTAAAGGTTGAAAAGTTGAAAAATTAATAATTCAATCCTAATTTCTCCTTATATATTTGTAGTTGGTCCAATTTAACTGTTTCCTCCAATTCCAAGCATGTATGATGGTTGTTATTTCATCATCTTAAAACATTTGGGGCACATCTCACGTCTTTTTAACGTCACCCTTAATCATAATTCTCTCTCGAAAATACTGTTTTATGATGTTTTATGGTTTTTTTTTTAATATTAATGCTGCTTTCCACTTTAATTTAACCTATTTATGTTTTATTGTTCTTTTATTACTACAGTTGGTCCTTGAAATAATCCAAAGATTTTAAGGACAGACTTGTTTAACATATATAAGAAAAACCAATCAAAATCTTGCAATTAATAAAAAAAACAAATGCTTGATCACAATATCCAATCAAAGGACAAAATTTCTGCTCTCCTTGCTTCATATCTAAATCTTGATACTAAAGTAATCATGATCAAAATGATGCAATCTCACATATCCATCTTCTCCTCCGCTTGAGAAACTATGCAGACAAAGTGGAAAAGGAAACAAATATGAGATTCGAAAAATTAAGTAAGTATCAATTTATTAATAGAAACAACAATTCACTTAACCAAATGAAAGAGACAGCATTTCACCTTTTTCCGTCGGGATTAAATGCCAAAGCATTTATTGGACCAAAGTGGCCTTTCACACCTCCTATTTCTTCTTGAAGGATCTGATATACAAAAGGGAGAATGTATACATTGTCAGTGAGGTGAGGCCTAAACGTCCATGAAACTCCATATCATCTCTGCATTGTTAATCGATTTTGTTTTGAAACAAAAAGTTTTACCTTGTTGTAGAATTTGGCCTCAAACTTTCCAGCACGATGATCAGTGGTTGTGACAGCTGATGCATCCTGACCACCTCAAGAACCACCTGCAAATCATGAAACTCATAAAATCAACATGAAAAATTATAAAAATTGGATATGCAGAATTATACATATATCGTCAAGTTGAAAAGTGATAGTGCGTTGTTGGCGTGAACCTGTTTGACCAATGTGTGAAGACCACCAGTACACAATATTGGTGCACTAAAATCAAATTTATATTCGTGCACTAAAATATTAATGAAACATTAAGAAAGCTAAAGGTGCATTACTGGAAAGAGTCATTCACCAGCAGCCATTGTGGTCTAGGTTAGTCTTCATGAGAGGCAAAATATTTTCCATCAGAGAAATTAGCGAAAAGATAAGAATCATTTATGGAACCTAACTACACTGGAAACAGAGTTAACTGTCCCCAAATATCGATACATTAACTCAAGAAGAAGGGCCAATGCTTCACCATCCTTTGACAGGAAGGTCCGATACATTTACTTGAGAAGAAAGGATCAATCATCGATGCTTCACCATCCTTTGACTAGAAGGTCCAATACCTTTACTCAAGTAGAAGGGATCAATGTTTCACCACCCTTTGAACTAGAAGGTCCAAACCAAAATCCCATATTTTATTTTGAAATCAAATGGATACAAGTGGTTGCAGTTCAAAAGACACTAAGCCTTAATCTCACACAATGATAAGAACATTGCAGCTCTAAAGTCGAAGGTAAAAGTTGCGCACTGGCAATATTACGATTCTATCCAAACCAAATGGTAAAGAATGGAAAAGCATACACAAAACCTTTGGACTAAGGCAAGTAAAACAATATAAAGACATCGGTTAATATGAAGTTCTCTGTCAATACTTACATGGTCAAGAAGTGGAGACATTGCCACTGCGTTTACTGGCCGTTCAGTCGCATAGGTTTTGATGAGCGTCAACGTTCTTGAATCCCAAAGCTACAGAAGTGGAGATATCAGCCAGTAAAAAGTGAGAATGAAAGAAATATGAGTACAGAAAGCACGGGAGTAAAAATAACAAAGGGTGATTAAGAAAACCAACAAACCTTAGCAGATTTGTCAAGGGAACCAGTGATAAAATGTGAGCCATCTGTAGATTTTGACAGTGATGTCATAGGCTTTTTGTGCCCATCTTCCTTGTCAGACTCTTTGAGTAATTTCCCCGTCTACAGTTTGAAAAACACAACAAAAGCTATTGACTTCATGCCAATCGTTGAGAATCATGCAGCAAACAGAAGGCAATACAGCATTAACTCAGAATAGTTGACCTCAAGGTAAAGTGATGGAGAACATCTATTGCTAGTTAATAAACTTCAAGGTGCAGATAAGTTCCTGAACACTCAGTTATCCCACAAGCCAAAAATCTTCAATAAAAACGTTTACTACATATTATTTTTTTCAAAAAAAAAAAAGGAAAAAAGAAAAGGATTAGACACCAATTAAAACGAAAACAAACATTTGCAAACCTCAGAATCCCATATACGTATTACAGCATCTTCACCAGCACTTATGATTGTCTTGTTCAGAGGTCCCCAAATTGCTCTGTTAATTCTTCCCTGGGGTCCCTTAAGAATGTAAACAGATTCACCAGTCTCTGCAACATTACCAACATATTTTTTAGCTAATAAGTCAAGTAATTTGGTGACATACAATTGAGCAAGGTGTGGGCAGATTTGACAACCGCATATGCCACCAAATGACAAGGGATGGTCAAACTACAATAGATAGAAACTCGGTGAGAATAAATCCACAAAACTTTTGGCCTTAAATCAATCAAAAGTCAAAATTTGAGAGGAAAAGAAAGGAAGCTTGATCTATTATGATTTCAAAGCTGGGTTTGAAAATTGTGACAAAGTGTGTCAGTTCAAAGTTTGGATAGGTGGAGGTTTTATATCTTCCGAGTGTTCTTACAGCAGTGGTGGTAAGTTGTTGTCTTGTCTAGTTGAGGGGGTGATTTGGGTGTGGCAACAGGGTGTAGCACTGGAGTGGTTTACGGGTAGCAGCCTCGTTATTGCAGCTGCAAAGTGAGATGATTGTGGGTCTGTGACATAGTAAGTTGGGAGAAAAGGGGGGAGATGGTTGTAAAGAAAGATTCTTATTTTGTTATTTTAATGAGTTAAGATAATGTTTCAATAAAGGCATTTGAGGAAAATATTGATAAAAGTAATGGATTTTGGGTAAGATGTCATTTTTCTAGAAACATCCCAAAAAGGAGGGGTGGCCACACAATATCAGAGGAAGGAGTATTTCGAACACCCACCTTAATTAAATTCCAGTTTCACCTCCATTCATGATTGTATCAAAGATATTTTTGTCTTCCTTGTGATTTGTTCATAATTTCTGTATATTCAAAAGGCTCTAGAAAGTACAGCAATTGAACAAAATAATGAAACTTTAATCAACCCTTGACTAGAGGTTCACAAGCCAGACATGAAAGCATAGGCAATAGTACTTACGGTCATCAGGATCTCTGGTGATGCATTTAACGTGAATAGCAGAAGGCAATCCCATAAATGGGTCGGTTGTGATCACTGCGAGCTTCTCACCAACTGCAAAATCAACAGATCTAGCCGGCGAATCAAAATTGAATGTGTAAAGCTGAGTCCCGGTTTGGACATCCCACAGCTTTGATGTCTGATCAGCACTTCCAGTTATAAGCCTTGATGAATCCCTATACACATTAGAAATAACCAGACATTTTAGTTGAAACATAATGGAGTACATTATCTTTCTATGACACCATGCATATGTTATTGTTATAATATGTAAGTCTCCATATAAAGGAACCAAATTTGTATTACTCGTGTGTATGTCTATCAATAGATATAGATGTATCAGCCTATCTATGTATCTACACTTCTCTCTCTCTGTGTATGTACCTGCCTGACTATCAAACAGAATTCAAGCAAATCCTTGGATATCCAAGACTTCAAGTAAGAGAAAAGAAAATACAATGGCAACCAATTAAAAATTCAAGTAAAAAGATTACAACTTGTTCATGATTGATTCCCGTTTGCCCCAATTCAACTTCAAATCCATCGTAAAATTATATTTCCCCCTTAGTGAAATCAACTTTGCCTCATCGTTTGCAATCTCTTAACTTTTTTTCTACCATAAGATGTATAAGTCAAATGAAGCCTAAACTTGCAAATCTTGACCCATGCCGTCTGTGTATAGACACGGATGAAAATATGTTTCTCAATCAGTGTAAATCAATATACAATTTCGTATGAAGAATACAAACAATACACATGGTTTAACTATATAGTAATTAAACAGCAAGTTAATTAAATTCCTTCAAAGCCAGGATTTTAACACAAATCATTCATAATTCGACTTTTAATCTCTCTACATATGCAATATGCCAATACAACCATGTACAAAACTAAAGGGTTTTTTAGAAATTTAAAATTATTACTTAAGGGTTTTTAAAACCTTTTTAAATTTTAAAAAATTTTTTTAAAATTTTAAAAAAATTTTTTTTTTGGTTTTTTTTTTTGGGGGAAAAAAATTTTTTGGGTTTTAAAAAAACCCCCCCCAAAAAAAAAAAAAAAGGGGGAAAAAATTTTTAAAAAAAGGAAAAAAACCCTTTTAAAAAACCCCCTTTTTTCCCGCCAAAAAAAACCCCCCAAAATTTTTTCCCTTTTAAAAATTTTTTTTTTTTTGGGGGCCCCCCTTTAAGGAAAATTTTTAAAATTTTTTTTTTGGAAAAACCGGGGGTTTTTAAAAAAAAAAAATTTTTTTTTTTTAAAAAAAAAATTTTTAAAAAAAAAAAAATTTAAAAATTTTTAAAATTTTTTTAAAAAAAGAAAATTTTAATTTTTTTTTAAAAAAATTTTTTAAAAATTTAAAAAAAAAAAACCCCGGTTTCAAAAAATTTTTTTTTTTGTTTTTTCCCCAAAAAAACCAAGGAAAAAAATTAAAAATTTTTGGAATTTTAAAGGGAAAAATATTTTAAATTTTTAAATTTAAAATTTTAAACCTTTTAAAAACCCTTTTGGTTTGGTTTTTTTTTTCCCCAAAAAAATTTTCCTAAAAAAAACCCCCCCTTTAAAAAAAATTTTTAATGGGTTTTTAAAAACCTTCCAAACCCAAAAAAAAATTTTTTTGTTTCCAAAAAAAAATTTTTAAATTAATATTCAAAAAGGAAAAAAAAAAATTTTTTAATTTTCCTTAAAAATTTTTTAAAAACCCCAAAAAAAAAAAAAGAAAACCCCCAAAATTTTTTTTTTAAATTTTGGTTTAAAAAAAAAAAAAAAAATTAAAATTTTTAAAAAAATTTTAAAATTGGGGAAAAAAAAAAAAACAATTTTAAAAAATTTTTCCCCCGGGGAAAAAACCAAATTTTAAAAAAAAAGGGGAAAAAATTTAATTAAAAAATTTTTTTTTTTAAAAAAAAAAAAAAAAAAACCAAAAAATTTAAAGAAAACCCTTTTAAAAAGGGTTTTTTTAAAATTCCAAATTTTTTTTCCCCCTTTTTTTTAAAAAAAAAAAATTTTAATTTTGGGGTTTTTTTTGAAAATTTTTTTTAAATTTCCAAATTTAAAAAAAAAAGGGGAAACCCCCCCAAAAAAAATTCAAATTTGGTTAAAAAAAAAAAAAAAAATTCAAAAAAAATAAACCTTTTTCCTTTTAAAAAGGGGGCCCCAAAACCCGAAATCCCCCCAAAAAAAAACCCCCAACCGAAAAAAAAAAAAAAATAAAAAATTTTTAAAACCCTTTTTGGGTTCAAAAAAAAATTTTTTTTTTAAAAAGGGAAAAAAAATTTTTTAAAATCCCTTAATTTTTTCCCTTTAGGAAAAAAGGGAAAAAAAATTTTTTTTTCCAAAAGAAAATTTTTTAAAAATTTTTTTTTTTTTTTAAAAATTTTTTTTGGGGTTTTTTCTGGTTTTTTTTTTTTTTTCCCCCTTTAACCTTCCCAAAAAATTTAACAAAATAAAAAAAAGGGCCTTTAAAAAAAATTTAAAAAAAAATTTTAAAAAACCCCTTTTAAAAAAAAAAAAAAAAACCCCAAAATTTTTTTAAAAAAAAAAATTTTTTTTTTTTTTTTCCCCCCCAACCAAACCAAAAAAAATTTTTCCCTTTTTCCCCAAAAAATTTTTAAAAATTTTTTTTAAAAAAATTTTTTAAAAAAAAAAAAGGGGAATTTGGGCCCCTTTTTTAAAAATTTTTTTTTTTTTTTGTTTTTGGGGGAAAAAAAAAATTTTTTAAAAATTTTTCCCCCTTTTTTTTTTTTTGGGGATTAAAAAAAAAATAAGGAAATTAAAAAATTTTAAAAAAAAAAACCCCCCCAAAAATTTAAAACCTTTAAAAAAAAAAACCCCTTTTAAAAAAAAAAAAAAAAATTTTTTTTTAAAATTTTAAAAATTTCCAAAAAAAAAATTTTTTTTTTTAAAAAAATTTTTTTTTTTTATTTTTTTTTAAAATTTTTTCCCCCAAAAACCAGGGGTTTTCCAAGGAAAAAAATTTTTAAAAAAATTTTTTACTTTTTTTTCCCCCCAAAAAATTTTCCCTTTTTTTTTTTAAAAAAAAAAATTTCAAAAAAAAGGGGTTTTTTTTTTTTCCCCTTTTTTAAAAAAACCCCAAAAGGGTTTTTTTTTAATTTTCCCTTTTAAAAAAAAAAAAAAAAAAAAAAAACTTTCCCCTTTTTTTTCCCCCTTTTTTTAAAAAAATTTTTCCAAATTTTGGTTTTTTTTTTTTTTTAAAAAGGGGAAAATAAAAGTTTGTTAATTTTTTCAAATTTCCCTTTAAAAATTTTTAAAAAAATTTTAAAAGTTTTTAAAATTTTAAACCCCTTTCCCCAAAAAAGGGAATTTTTTTTAAAAAAAAAAAGGTTTTTTAAAAAATTTTTAAAACCCCGGGAATTTGGGGGAAAATTTTAAAAAAAAATTAATTAAAAATTAAAAAAAAATTAAAAAAAAATTTTAAAAAAATTAATTTTTTAAAAAAAAAAAATTGGGGGAAAAAAAAATCCAAAAAAATTAAGGAAAAAAAAAAAGGCCCCTTTTTAAATTTTAAAATTTTTTTAAAAAAAATTTTTAAAAAAAAAAAAAAAAAAAAAAAAAAATTTTTTAAAAAAAAAAAAATTTTTTTTTTAAATTTGTTTCCTTTTTTTTTTTTAAAAAAAAAAATTTTTTTTTTTGGGAAAAAAAGGGAAAAAAATTTAAAAAAAAAAAAATTAAATTTTACTTTTTTTTCCAAAATTTTTTTAAATTTTACCCTTTTTAAAAAAAAAATTTTAAAATTTTTTTTTTTTAAAAAATTTTTTTTTTAAAGGGGAAAAAAAGGGAAAAAGGGAAAAAAAATTTTTTTGGGGGAAAAAAAAACCCGAATTGGGGGTTTTTTAAAATTTAAAAAAAAAAAAAACCCGGTTTGTTTTAAAAATTAAAAAAAAAAAAAATTTCCCTTTTAAAAAAAAAAAAAAACCCCCAACCCCCCCCAAAAAAAGTTTTTTAAAAAATTTTTTTTAAAAAAAAAGGTTTTCCTTTTAAATTTTTTAAAAAAAATTTTTAAAAACCCCAAAAAAAAAACCCTTTTTTAAAATTTTTAAAAAAAAAGGGGAAAAAAGGGGGGGTTTTGGGTTTTCCCAAAAAAGGGTTTTTTTAAAAAGCCTTTTCCTCCCTCCCCAAGAAAACCCCTTTAAAACCCAAAAAAAAAAAATTTTTTTTTAAAATTTTTTAAAAAAAAAAATTTTTTTTTTTTTTTTTTTTTTTTTCCTTTAACCTTTTTGTTTGTTTTTGGGGAAAAAAAAAAATTTTTAAAACCCCCAAAAAAAATTTGGAATTTTAAAATTTTTTTTTTTCCCCAAAAAAAATTTTTTTAAAAAAAAAAAGAAAATTTAAATTTTTAAATTTAAAATTTTTAAAAAAAAAAAAAAATTTGCCCTTCCAAAAACCCCCCAAAAAAGGGAAAAAAGGAAAAAAATTTCCCCTTTTTTTTTTTTTGGAAAAAAATTTTTTAAAAAAAATTTTAAAAAAAAAATTTTAAAAAAAAAAAATTTATAAATTTTTTTGTTAAAAGGGGAAAAAATTCCAAAAAAAAATTTTTTTTTTAAAATTTTTCCCAAAAAATTTTAATGGAAAACTTTTAAAAAAAAAAATTTTAATTTTTTAAAAAAATTAAAAATTTAAAAAAATTTAAAAAAAATTTTTCCCCAAAAATTTGCCCTTTTAACCAAACCCAAAAAAGTTCAAAAAATTTTTAAAAAAAAATTATCAAAAAAAAAATTTTGGGAAAAAAAAAAATTTTTTTTTTGTTTAAAAAAAAAAAAAAATTTTTCCAAAGGGAAAAAAAAGGGGAAAAATTTTTTAAAAAAGGAAAAAAAAAAATTTAATGGGGGGAAAAAATTTTTTTAAAAAAAAAAAAGGGAAAAATTTTTCATTTTTAATTGGAAAAAAAAAAAAATTTAAAAAATTTTGGTTTTTTTTTCCCCAAAAATTAAAAAGGGGCCCCCAAAAACAAAAAAAAAAAAAAAATTTAAAAAACAAATTTTTTTTTAAAAATTTTTTTTTTCAAAAAAAAAAATTTTTTTTTTGTTTTAAAAGGAAAAAAATTTTAAAAAATTTAAAAATTCCCCAAAATTAAAAAAAAATTAAAAAAAAAAAAAAAAAAAAAAAATTTTTGGGGGAAATTTTGAATTTTGGGGAAAAAAAAAATTTTTTTAAAAAAAAATTTTTTTTTTGGGGCCCCTTAAAAACCCCCCTTTTAAAATTTTTTTGGGTTGGGCCCCAAATTTTGGGGAAAAAAAAAAATTTTTTTCCCTTTTTTTTTGGGAATTTGGGAAAAATTTTTAAAAATTTTTAAAAATTTTTCCCCTTTTTTTTTTAATTTTTTTTTTAAAAAAAAAAAAAAAATTTTAAAAAAAGGTTTTTGGGGGGGAAAAATTTTTTTTAAATTGTAAAAGCATATAGTAGTTTATTATCATCATTTCCTCAAACTTGATCCATCACATTACATTCAATTTTTGTTCCAATTGATTTATTCAATGGATGTTAAGATGTATAGAGGGTAAATGAAGGGACATATTATGTATAATTTTAAATGAGTCCAATTAATGTATTTAATGGATTTTAAGTTAAGATAAATAAAGGATGGGTTAAATGAGGGACATATTAGTATAATTTTAAATAATTGCAAATTTATGTAAAATTAACGATTGTATTCGTTACAAACATCTTCCACTCTCAACATCAAGTCGCATATCAAAATAAGAAACATGTAATAATCCTATTGTAAATAGTTAAATAGATAACAAATGTATAACAAAGTAAAAAATTGTATAAAATTAATCAAAGTATAAAATTTAATATAATTCACCAGTCATCATTATAAAAACTCTAAAGACAGCAAACACGAAGAAAAACAAAAGTATAATTAAATAAGACAATCAATTAACTAAACAAAACGCACCATTTTATAGAAACCAAAACTCGTGTCGCACAACAAAAGCTTTTCTTTCACTTAGTAGACCTCACGGTCAAACATTGTAATTTATATCTTTGACATTGATTTATAAGAAAATATTTAAAACTTATTTATTTACTTACATTTAAACTTTTTAAGCCTAGCCAAACTTGATGCATATCTTTCCATTTTTGTTTATGTTTTATTTTTATTTTTTTCATTCTGTTTGGTAATAAAATGCCATTCTTGCATCGGCTCGTTCTATTTTTCGATCACCTTCTTAATCCAAAATATTAAACTCAAATGTTCAAACATTGCTTCTTACATAATATATTAGCGGAAAGATTAACATGTTGTGCATTCGTAATTTATCTTTTACTCCATAAAAACAATTATGCACAAAACATGGTCAAATCTAACATTGAGGGATAATAATTCATAATAGATACAAATTTGACATCCGTATCATCAAACCATTAATAAAGATAATCAAGTAAAGGAATTTTGAGTTTGGAGTATTGAAAATTTTCGATTATCGAATAGTTTTATTTATTTATTTATTTATTTGATTTCATTTCTCATATTTGTTAACTAGTAAATAAGTTCAAATAATTCACGTGATTAAACTATTTATTTATACTTGAATAAAGCCAAAAAAATATGTTCATTACCTAAAGTTGATTTTGTTATTTCCTATGAAGAAATTTTGATATCAAAATGTTGCTTGATTTGAATTTTATTTTTATTGATTCTAAGATATCATTTTTAGTGTTTCTAAAAATTTTATGTTCTTATACAAAGGACATCAATTCAAAGGACCAAATCCATTTCACTTTATATCCATCCATGTATTTTTCTCGTTAACACATATAATGACGTAGAAATTGTTAGAATTAATTGAATTATATCGAATTGAAACATTAAATTTATTTAATGACATGGGTCATTACAATTAATTTTAGGTGAATTGAAAAAGTCTCCAATAAAAAGTATGATGGACACATTCATTCATAATTTGTGAATATGTATTATGAATGGACGCATTCATTTAAGATTTAATCTGAACTATCAGATCACATAAAAATATGAAATGGTGCTATCTAAGGACTGATTAATTAGACCAAATGGTGCACATATTCATGAAGAGACGCACTCATTTAAAAAGACATTTCAAAACCTATAGATAGGGACCCCTAAATTCAATTTTTTTTACACCAAATCAATTATGAATTAATTGATTTGAGATTCTCTCTTTCTCTCCAAAATTATACTCAAATAATTTTTTAAGTTCCTTTTCTTCTTTACGAGAAGAGTGTAGTCATTCTTTGGTTTGACTAACAATATTGGTATAATGCAATATCGACTTTGGAAGAAGTGTGGTATCTTGGGAGACATACGTCATTTGATCATGTTAGCACATTTGCAGGGAACGAAGTTTGTCTTAAGAAGATCTGCTACGGCATACTTCGCTATATCTCTTTTCTACCTTTCTGCTTCTCTGTTTTTCTCAATGTTCCCGTCAATTTTGACAACAATCTTAAGACATTTTTTTTTCTAGTACGTAATTTATTTACATTATTTTATTCATTTTTATCGTATTTTTATATTGAGATTTTATAATAAATAACTAGTATTGAGCATACTAGTGGAATGATTGGACATGAGAAATCGAAGAAATTCAATAGCATGAATTTCAAGCGATAACAACAGTAAAAGCTATGTTTATCAGTTTTGGGTTACCACAAAACTTGTGACGGGAAGCAGTTCTAACTGCTAACTTTATTCTAAATAGAGTTCTTCACAAGAAAATTGGTTTGATACCATATGAACTATGGAAATGGAGAATGTCTTCCTACAAATACTTGAAAAATGATTAAATTAGGTCCTAAAATTATTGATTTCATTTTTATCAAATATGCAATTCAAAATAGCGCTTACAGATAATTAGAAGCCTAATGTACTTAATAAATTGCACAAGGTCAGACATTGCTTACTCGGTAAGTAAGTTAAGTCGATATACAAGTAATCATAGTAATGAACATTGAGATGCATTACTTAGAGTGTTGGACTATTTGAAACGTACCAAAGAATATTTATTACATTATGGAAAGTATTCTCCAGTAGTTGAAGGATACAGTGATGCCAACTAAATATTAGATATATATGAATCTAAATTCACTAGTGGCTATGTATTTACTCTTGGTGGTGGTGCTATATCTTAGAAATCTTCTAAACAAACATGTATAGCTCGGTCAACTGTAAAATCCAAATTTATTGATTTACATAAAGTAGGAAAAGAAGTGGAATGATTTAGCTTCTTAGAAAATATTTCTATATGGCCGAAGCCTACGCATGGTATATGTATTCACTACAAGAAAACGACATATTTGTGACGCATTTTTTGTGACGCCACTATTGCCATCATAAATAATATCTTTTTACCACGACAATAATACTGTCACATATAAAAGTATTTTTTATGACGGTTTTCAATTTTACCGTCATGAAAGATTTTTTTCGTAACGATATTAATTTTTGTAATCTATATTAATCAATATATATGACACTTCTAATCGACCATCATAGATATTAATATTATTTAATACGACTTTATATGTATATGTTGCAAAAGCTTTATTTTTATCTATTAATTTTCCTTCCCGCCCACTGCCAAAATTCACTCCCTCTCCTCTAAAATTAATTGCCCTAATCATATTCACGTTTCTCACTTTTCTTTCCTTCTTTACTTTTTGCCCTTCTGAAGATTATCTCCAAAGGTATATGAATCCTTCTGCAATCCTTCATCTCTCCTTCTATTTCTTGGCCAACGAATCATAATTGATCGAAATTAGCAGATGCAGGTGACGATTTCGGGAGGATAACCAATCTGTGACTCTATTTTGGTTTCCAAATCATTAAGGTAAATTGCAAAGTCTTGGATTTTCATTCCCATTATATTTGAATTTCTCATTTTTGTTATCTTCTTCCGGCATATGTGAATAATCAATTCCTCATATTGTGGTTGATAAATTCACGTATAGATAGATTTTTTTTTTCAAATTATTTCTAGGTTTTTTTTATTTTATTTTTTGATTTGGGTGTTTGGGTGTTTGATTTTTTGATTTCTTGATTTGGGTTTTAGGTTGACATTGATAAAAAGAATTGAACTTGATCAACTATGTAATCTGTCTTTTTTGTGTTCTGAACTTTTTTTTTTTTTTTTTAAATCAATTATAAATCTGAATTTCTTATACATGGAACAATAATCTATTATAAATCTGAATTCCTTATACATTCTAAAATAAAGTTTGTCTTTTGACTGAGCACCCTAGAATTTATAAATTTGAATTCATTATAATAGTTCAGAATTTTGGATATGCTGTTTTTATTTCAGAAAATGATATATGATGGAAACTAGGAAGTTTATTAAGGAAGAATACTACAGTGATAATTTTTTTTTGTTCCTGGTCAGAAGGTAAGGGGGAAATATTGGGGATTCTTCAATCAATGGCTGTTATGAATTTTTAAATTAAGCAGGAGAATTCTAACTAAGAAGATACCTCCAAAAACAAAAACAAAAAGTAATGCTAATAATATGTTCTTCAAATATCCAAAATATAATTAACAAATTGCTTCATCTAAGTTTTGCAGATTAATTAAATAGATAACTTCCTAACCCCTTTGGCGGATAGTGAGTCAAAGTGACATGAGCTAGATTATATAATATATAAGTAAAAACACCCGATGCTTTGGTTGATAGTAATGGAAATACTTAGTACTCCCCAGAAAGCAGCAATTACAACTTAGCATTCTATCTATGTTGGTGGATAATGAGATTCTTTTTTACATTGTTTTTCCTATTGACACTAATAAAGTTGTAATCATATGAAAAATTATGAAAGTGCAGGAGGTGAATTGTTGTAATCATATGAAAGTGCAGGAGGTGAATTGTTGTTCCCTTTGAAGTTCCCTACTCTGCTAGCTGATGTTGACTATCTGCTGGAATTGATGCAAATAACAACCTTGACTAATAGACCAAAGAATGAAATGTTTTAAAAATTTGAAAGTATAAAACCTGCTATCCAATATTATAAATCCGACAGAAAACATTGTGACACTAATGCAGTTGAGTTAATTAAATTTTATTGTGTTGAAGCTAGATAATTTGTAATAATTTTTTACATTGTTTTTTCTATTTTTACGTGGCTGTTTATTTTTTGAATTATGTAATAATTTGTAGTGCTTAGTACATATGCAAATGCTAATAAGAGGAGAGGTTGGGGTCCTGCGAGAGGTCATCAAATTGATCTCGGGAAAAAGTTAGAGCTAGAGTGGAATGATTTGATGCAACCAATTGGTCCAAATAGAGATCAATTTATGTCATATTTGGGTAAATTTGCACGAAATGGTATGAGATTACCACTTACTTATGCGCACTGGTAAGATGTTCCTGAAGGCATATTGGATTATATATGGAAAGAAGTTCAGGTAATAAAATTATGTTTTTAATAATATCTTTTGTTAACTATTTTGAATTCTTTTGATTTTGTAGTTAATTGTATAATTTTTTAAAATCTTGTTAGGAAACTACAAATGCAACATCGGCTTATAGGAATAATTGTTTGAAATCAATTGAAGGCTTATGATGATGAGATAGCCCATTTACACTTTCAAATTGAATTATTGCAATTTAAGTTAGCTTCAACTGGTGCCCAAGTAAGCTCTAGTATTTACGTACACATATAATTTAAGATTTTTTTATGAGTATCTTGTTCTATTGAGTTGAATATCTGATGAATGGATGTATGTAGGTTATGGAGGCGTCCAGTTCACATACAAATGGAAATGTCTATGAACAAGTTCATTCTCGCTCCCAACAAGAAGAGGTTTGCGATGTTATTCATATTATCAATCATATGGTAACCAAAAATTTAGAAATTTTTTGTTATAAATTAGATACTTACTCTGCAATAATAATAAAAGAATGAGAAATAAATTGTTATTTTTTAAAGGTTGAAGACTAAATTGCTACTCGAACAAATGCTCTATATCGGGCTATCGGTGAATTAACTGTAAAAAGAGCTTTGACTTCTCATATATTGCTAGAATTTAATAGGATTGGAACCCCCACTCCTGTGAGATGACAACAAAGATGTTATCACTTAAAATTATTATCTAATATTGTGTTGGATTTAAATCTTTGTTTACTATATATTGTGGTGGAATGAGATCTTAGTTTTGTATTGTGTTGGTTAAATAATATTGCTACTTGTTTAATCTAATGGACTATTATGTTATTTTTTCAGGATTCTCATTAGGCATATCTGGAGAGTGTTTGACAATCAACGAGATGGACATTTAAGTTTTATTTATTTTTTATAGATCTTGTTATTTTGTGAGAAAAGAATACAAGTTTGATAACACTTTTAGATATATACTTGTTTTGATTTATGCCATTTGTGGAACTTGTTTAGATATATTATTGGATTCATATTTAGTAAACAAAATTTCGAATCAATATAGTTCTCATTATTTTATATATGTAATTTGGTTTCATTTCCATTCATGTCAAGTTTTAAACTTTAATGGGATAAAATTGAAAATATATAAAACCAAAAAAATTATTGTGACAAAAGTTATTCGTGATCAATAAATTTCGAAAATCTTTTAGTTATGACGTTCATAATACCGTCGCAAAAAATATAAAAAATCAACTTTTTTACGATAGTAATACTATGTTATAACTAATTATTTGATAAATTAGTCTATTACGACGGCAAATTAATGTCATAAAAAGTATTATTAACTCGTTATAAATGATTTTAAATTTAACACCTATTATTTGCGTCGGAAACTAAACCGTTAGGAAACCGTAATATAAAGTTTCGTGACACCCTCTATGCCGTTGCAAATGTTGCAACGCCTATATTTGTGACCGACCACTTGCCCGTCACAAAACCGTTGTAAATACCTTTTGCTACGGTTTGGGTACTTATTGTAACGGTTAGTAGCCATCGCAATAACCAAAAATTCTTGTAGTGATTTATTGAGATAACCAAGCAACTATAGCCGAAAGAAAACTTTGTATATAACGAAAAGTTAAGACATATACTTTGTAGACATAAAACTATTCGACAGCTTGCTCTCAAATGGAACAATATCAATTGATTTTGTTAAGTCAAAAATAACCTAGTGGATTCATTTACAAAATGTTATCTAGAGAGAGAGAATAGATTGCGCATCAAGAGAAATGAGTTTAAAGCCTAAATTCTAATGAGTCAACTTATTGGAAACCTAACCTGGCGACTGAGAGATTCCACGGACTAGGTTCAATAGGAAAACTAGTTATGATTGACTCGATAAGAAGCACTTTGTAATTTTAACTCCTTCACATTTCTATGATGCAAACGTGTCGCCTATTAAGATTGTTAAGGATAAGTTTTCTTTTAATGATAACTATATCTTGTAAAGGTACAAGTAGAGTATTCTATGGTACTCTTTATAGAACATCCCCTATGTTAGTGCCAACATGGCCGGTTCTTTAAGAATTTTATTCAAACGAATTCTCTAAAGCACTCGTAGTCTAGGGCTAAAATAATGAACATAATAGAGAACCTACTTTAATATGAGAGATGATGTGTTTGATCTATTTTTTGAGCTTACAATAACGGCTGACAGTTCAAAACGTTGCGTTAACTGATTAGCCAAGTGAATCGATAGATTCTTACTAAAGAAGGTTCAAAGCGAAGCTACCTATCTTGATGTATTATCTTTCAAATTGTATTCTTCTTTTGTCTTCCTTGATTTGAGTCAACTTCTTCCATTCATGTGAGGGATTGTTTGAATCATTAAATTTATTTAATGATATGGGCCATTACAATTAATTTTGAGTAAATTGAAAAAGTCTCCAATAAAAAATACTTAATTGGTGAATGGGTATGATGAATAGACACGTTCATTCATAATTGATAAATATGTATGATGAATAGATGCATTCATTCAACATTTAATATGAACTATCAGATCACATAAAATTATGAAATGGTACAATATAAAAGCTCAGATTAATTAAATCAAATGGTGTACCTATTTATGAAGAGGCACGCACCCATTCAAAAAGACATTTCAAAACCTAAAATAGGAACCCCTAAATTCAATTTTTATACAACAAATCAATTCTAAATTAATTGATTTTAGATTATATCTTTTCTCAAAATTCTACTTAAATAATTTCTAAAATTTCTTTTCTTCTTTATGAAAATTGAGCGGTCATTCTTTGATTTGACTGACAAGGTTAGTATAGTGCAATACTGACTTTCGAAGAATTGTTGTATCTTATGAGACAAACGTCATTTAATCATGTTAGCACCTTTGCAGGAGACGAAATCTGTATTAAGAAGATTTTCTACAAAGATACCTCGCTACATCTCTTTTCTTCCTTTCTCTTTTTATTTTTCTCGATTGTTTCTATCAATTTTGACAATAGAAACCAGATGATTGAATAAGAAGTTAAAGAAAATTTTCCAGATATGTATTTGAGAGGAAATAAATTAGATTCAATTTTGAAAAGAAACAAAACTAACTCTCTCCTTATACTCACTATATAGCACATTCACTCACCTGTTGTGTTAACTGCAATATTGTCTAGCATTATTTTCATTTAAAGAAATGACAAACGACAAAAATTATATACTTAAAAGAGAAATAAATGCCTTGACACTCAAATGTAATCTCCTTGCATCTATGAAATTTAATCCCCCCAAGTTGCATTAGTCCAAAAGCAATGTGGGTGTTAAACGTCTTGATTATGCAATATACTTCCTTCTTCTTATCCCACAAATGGACTCAAGAAGGTAAACAAACATAATCATTGTGTGTATTTTTTATTTTTTATTTTGGGTATGTGTTTAAGCATTGTGTTTTGGTATGAGCAAAATATATAAAGCATCGTGTTTTGGTCGTTACCAAGCTAGTTACAAAGGAAATTCGTCTCCACCCCTAATTGACCCATTAGGTATTGTACGTTGAGGGAGGTCAAACATCCAAAGCGTGACAAAATATGGTTTAAGATTGGGGATATGCTTATGAGATTTTCTAGTGAGGAGTTTGTTGGTTGGTTTAATATAATACTAGTATATCACTCTTGTGATGCACGACACTTAATTTTCATGATAGTGATTTTAAAATATTCTAAGAGTATATTGTTTATTTATTACATTCAAATAAAAAGAGTATTATTTAAATAACATTTGATTACTCATTAATATTGAAAAAAATAATATAACTAATCCAGATTTTGAAACACCTATTTGAAAACCATGTTTGTGGTCGAACTAAGGCGTGCTTTGAGTCGTATGAATTTAATTTTGAAATTATCATATTTAGTTTATTAGTTTAATCGATTTATTATTTTTAATCAATAAATCGGATCATTTGATAATATAACATAATATATTTTGTGTATTGATGTTTTTTTAAAAAAAAATTGCAACCTATTTAAACCCATGTGAAGCATAAAAAATTTGTGGGGAAAATAAATCAATTTTTGAAAAACTATTACATTATTGCCAATAGTTCTCTTGCATTGATGTTTAATTTTTTGAAAACATAACTTATTCAAATTCCTCAACCAATATAAATTAAGACCTTGGAACACATAACCTCGTCTGTTTTGTGTTTTCAAGTGAATTTATCTTGTTATGTAAGATGTGCATTTTAAAAAAAAAAATACAAATTCTTAATATTATTCATTCTAACCCAAGTATCATACAAAATTAAAACATTGGAAAGCTTTAAATTATATTGGAATACTGATTATTTATATTGGAATACTTTTTATTAATTACCTGAAGTTGAGCAATTAATTAATTAAATTAATTAAATTTTAATGTTAAAATATTAAATTTTTGTCATTTGATTTGATTATATTTTTTTGCTCACTCTGCGTAAATATAAATAATAATAATATTATTAGTATAAAATATAATATAAATACTTTAATATTGTGTAATATATAATATAAATAATATAATATTAAAATTTATTGAGTAATTTTCTATTATAATTTGAAAAATAATTTTTGGGTTTGCATAGATAAGTTTTTTAATAATCGACACAAATATTATTACATAGATTGATTTTTCAATTACAATAACAGTTTAAATCTTATCATTTGTTTTAATCAAATGAATGTGTGTTTTCCTATCTCTATTTAACAGAAAAATTTTGTATTTATATATATTTTGTAAATTACAACTAATTTTAACTATTTCTTAGTTAACATAGAAAAAAAATAAAATAAATAAAATTTAAGGGAATGCTTGATTATCATTTTTTATTTTTTAAGAAGTGCTTCCGGCTTAATTTTTGGCACACTAATTTTTATATTATAATTTAAAAATTAATTTCTGTAAAGATGGAGATTGCGTTAATGATATTATGCAAATTTATTATTTTTTTATTTGTAGACAATTAGTAATATTTACATACTCTAAATCTTATATTGATTAATTAATGTAGCATTCAAATTTGTTATTACTAATAATTGTCTACAGATATTTAAATAAGAATCTGCAAATTTGTTTAAAACCAATTAAAGAATCTGATTTTTTTTTGTATTTATCGTATATATTACTAAATGTTACACTTCGTTTTTTGCAAGAAAAAAAATAATCAATGTGTGAAACCAATAAAAAGAAAACTAACTCCTATGCAAAGCATTAATTATGGCGAGAATTTACCAAATTTGGAAAGAAAAAATGGGAGAAAATGTGCGTGAAATTTTCGACAGTTATCCTCTCTCTCTATATATATATATCTTAATCTTAATCTTAATATATATAAAAGAAGGATAGCTGCCAAAATATTTGCAAAGCTTTTCCCTCCAAAACTTGCCTCAATTCATGAGATAATGTAATAAATAATATTTATAAGTCAAAATATTAGAAATGCGTGATTCAATATTTTTGAGTTTAAACTTCTAATGTATTCTTAAAACATGTATTAATATATTATTGTTTAATTTAATTAATTAATGTTCTTGAAATTTCAATCAATAATAATTACAACTATTCTAGAAAGTGACACTCACGTTTTTCAAGTTGCTAATGTAGTAATATTCCAATGGTAAACTTGGATTATGGAAATGAAAAAATATTAACATTAAATATAACAATATACACATTAAATTCTAAAAATCTTATAAATATAACAATTTACATTAAATAAACTTATTAATCTTCTAAAAAACGAAAGGAAATTATGTCTAGAAATTTATTGTTGTATTGAATGCACGTATATTGTTAATATGATAGGAAATTAACGTAATCAACATCTATACAATTTAGAAAATCAATTTTCAAATTATAATATAAAAATTAGTGAGTTATAATTAGCCGCACCAAAAATTAAGCTGGAAGCACTTCTTAAAAGCTAGAAAATAATTATCAAGCTTTCCCTTAAATTATGTTTGTTTGTTTTTTTCCACGTTAATTAAGAAATAGTTAAAATTAGTTACAATTTACAAAATATATATAAATACACAATCTGACTATTAAATAGAGATAGAAAAACACATTTATTTTATTTAAACAAATGATAAGATTTAAAGTGTGAAAAATCAATCAATCTAATAATATTTATATCAATTATTAAAAAAAAAAAACTTATCTATAAATACCCGAAAATTATTTCAAATTATAATAGAAATATATTAAATAATATCAAAGTATTTATATTATATTTTATAATATTATTATTGTTATTATTATTTATATTTACGTAGAGTCGACAAAAAAAATATAATTAATTAAATGACGTAATTTTAATATTTTTTATTATTAAAATTTAATTAATTTAATTAACTAATTATCCAACCTCATGTAATGAATAATCAGTATCCCAATACAATTTAATCATGATGAGCTTTCCAATGTTTTAATTTTCTATGATACTCGGTAAAATGAATAAAATTATGAATTGACATTTCTAATTACAAAATACACATATTCCAGAACACGATAAATTCACTTGAGTTATTAGTAATAACAAATTTGAATGCTACATTAATTAATCAATATAAGATTTAGAGTATGTAAATATTACTAATTGTCTACAAATAGAAAAACAATAAATATGCAGAATATCGTTAACCCAATCGCATCTTTACAATTTAGAAAATAAATTTTCAAATTATAATATACAAATTAGTAGGTTATTTAATGAGCCGAGCCAAAAATTAATTTATTGTCTCATACGCTATAACTATCAATAAGAGTCGGGGTTAATATTTCTCCCACATGAGATTATATCTCGAAAAATCGGTTTTTAGTCAGAGACAATTTTATGTAGCATTGTCTAGAGTTACAAATAGTACTGAAATTGAAAATGTTGATTTGTGATAGGGATGAAGTGTCAATCAATTCGACTACAAACGTGGTTTTCAAAGAGGCGTTTGAAAATTTGAATTAGCTATATTGTTTTTTTCTCCGATATCAATGTATAATCAAATGTTATTTATAGGATACTTTTTTTTATTTGAATGTAATAAATAAACAATATACTCTAAAAATATTTTAAAATCACTATTATAAAAAACAAGTACCGTGCATCGCACGGGTGATATACTATATATATATATATATATATAGATTTTGGCCTCCAGAATAACGTTGGTCAATTATTCATGTCTTTAGAAATTTAGAAATTTGTATTTGTAATTGATGGTATGACTTGGAATCATAGATGTGAAAGAAATGGTTGATTTATTGTTTAATAAAATATTTTTCCTCTCCTTTCTAGTATTTTCGTGATGTCTCATTGGTATATTTCAAGTTATGCAAACAAGCTAGTATATTTGAATTTCAATTTATATTATAGTGTATATAAGTAATTTTTTCACCTCTAAACTCAACGTTGAAGACGTACGACACACTTTTTTTTAGTCAAACCACCGTATGTAGGGATGAAGTATTTATCATACTAGAAAAATAAAGCAAAAAATACAGAAGTTTAGAGGAGAACATATCACAGAACCTCCGGCTAATGAAAAAACACGAGATAAACTTAAGCTAATCCAACGAATGAAGGGATTAATAAAATTTCTACTATAAATTTGTGTACTCAAGTTATACTAATTAATGTCACATTGGTCGTGTGAGAAATTTTGTCGACTCATGATCACTTTCATAATCACATTTCCCTTTGGAGTACTATGTCATGTCCAAACTGGAATATAGAAATCTGCAAATGGATCACGTATGCTATTTATTGTTGGAAATGTGTTCAACAATATTTAATAAGTGAAATGATAAAATATGTGAAAATTACAAAAGGTAGACAGTCACATTGCTTGATGAAGAAATGCTTTGGAATGATTCCTTTTGAAGAGACACACCTGTTGAATGATTCTATCTGAAGAGATACACCTGTTGAATGGTTCCTTTTGAAGAGACACACTTGTTGACATGCAATATTTGGAGATCTATATAAAGGGATTATCTCTCCATTTGTAAACATCCGAACAAAAGAGAAAAATTTGATTATATTGTATTATTTCATTTTCATTTCTACTCTACTTTATATTTCTTTGTTTTAAGTTCTTGAATTTAAAGTTTAAAGTCCTTATAACTTTATCTTCAACTTTAAAGCTTGATTAAATCCTACAAACACTTTGCCATCGAGACCATTAAGCACTCAATTCCTAGTGGGGGCAAATACGGTTTGAGGACAACGATTTCGTGTCATTGCTTGGTTGTAATATTCGAGTTTGTGAAACAAGTTTATTACTTCTTATTGATTCTTTCTCCATTGTTGTTACAACATATTTTTAACATTTATCGCACAATTTCCCCTTTGGATTATATCAGTGCCATGGCCGGACTTTATATGAGGCTTAATTAGAGGCAGCTGTTTCGGGCCCAAAATATTTGGGGGCCCCTAGATCTAAAAATTTGCTTTAAGTTTTTTTTTTTAATTAGCTAGAACAGTTCAAACCCACATGTAAATAAAAAAGCTAGCCTAATGAAAATCTCGTCTTTTTCAAATTTAAAAGTTGAAGCGTATAATTTCGACTCGATTTCAAAGTTCGGATCACCCAAACCCACTCCACGGTCTCGTTAAGTCGTCATAGTTGTTTTATTACATTTTCACGAGAGTTGTAGCGATACTTCTCTTTTAACCATTCTAATTCATTTTAG
>CM042670.1:7062447-7075380 GCA_023638005.1 Forsythia suspensa
GAAACTTTGACATGATGTATCTTCCATTAACCTACGATCTTGCCTTGTTTATGATTATTGTGGTGAATACCAAAGAGCATCTATGTTAAAAGTGTATATTTGTAAACTTAAAACAAGTACATTGTTTGAACTTCATGCTCATAAAGTCCATTTCTGCAATTTATCATCTATACAAACAATTGTGTCTTTACTATGTAGTCTTATTTGATTTTTCACTTTGAATTGAAAGTTGTACTTCAATGCAAGCAAATATGTTAGCCCATCTTAAGATTTTTTGGCGTTGCTAAAACTTGGTTAAATTGCAAATCCGATCATCGAAATCACATCGTGACACATAGTTGATGCAATGTCGCTCATTTAACCAAAGTGATTTTATTCTCTCGCTGTCTCAAACCATCTTGGATCCATGTAGAGAAGCAACATTATTACAATTTTCGGTGGGAATATCTTCATTACTGCTTCGTGCTATCTAAGCCCCGTCCAATAATCATCCACATTTCCCGATCTACTTTATTATCACCATTCATTTGCAATTACGCTGTGAGGATTACTACATTCACTTTGCATCTCACAACCTACTTCATTGTCGGCAGATTGAATCGGGCCCGAAATGGGTCATTATCTCTTCATGTGCACGCCTCATTACGCCTTTGCTCACAATGGTTACGATAAATAGGACAATAAGCCTTCTTGATTAACGATTTAAACATTGCAGATTGCTTGTTTGAAGTAAATATTGACTAGAACTAAAAATTGTACATTTCTAGGGAAAAGAAATGTCAACTCCATTTCATGTAGAGATGAATCAACATCACAAAAATATTGTAATTTATAATACAACACTTTATATGAAATATTTGTAGATATAAAAAGTCCTTCCACAACTTCTCCCTCACTCCTACTCCATTTCTATGTTCATTTACTTTGATCATCCCCAACAAACCCATTAAAATAAAAAACAACAATCTATCCATATATGCAATTTAATTAAAAAAGGAAAAATGTTAGCTAAAATAATGTCATTACTTAATAGAACTGACAGTTTTTTGAAAGACTATAGTCTATTAACAGTGCCAAGTATATAAAATGATTTCTGAAGTCGATTGAATGACTAATAGTTTGTTTAAACAAGCATCGTTAGTTATTTAAACATACTAAAGTTTTAGTTCACGAGATTTTACCTTTCATTTCAGTCCAAAAAATCATTCATACACACAAAAATGAGCATAAAGTGCAATAAATATGTACAAAACAAAGCAAGACCGAGCTGGTACTAAAGTTTGTTGATTTTCACTTATTCCTATTCTTTGGTTCTAATCTAAGACAAATAAGAGCAACAAGACAGAAATAAAAATGGAAAGAGAAGTCATTTGTTGTTGGGGTTTTTCAAATTTCCAATTAGAAGAACATTTCTCATTGTGTAAATGGCGTTTTGGAACATGTAAGCGTATAAATGTCATTTTGTGTCAATGGTATTTAAGACACTTTAAAATATAAAAAAGGATCGCATTAAGAAGCCTTTAAAACCATTAAAATTTTTATGTGATGTGCTGTTTTTTAATTAGAATAAAGTTTTAATTTTGCTTAATTTCTCACTTATATTCTGAATTTTTTTCGTCAAATTTTAATAATCAACCTTTACGTTAATAAGATATGTTCTCTTTCAGTTTTTGTCAAAAAAATTCATTACAAAGACATAAAAATACTAATTTACTCTTCATATTTTCAAATAAGCAAACAAAACAAAAAATTGTATAGAAAAAAATAATTGATGTAAATACACCAAAAACCCTAATCACTTTCGAGCCTTCTCTTCGTGCTTCATCATTCTACATTTTCCAGGGTTTAGCTAACCCTCGTTCTGTTCTGGTCTTGTGCTAAAAGATAAACAAACAAAATAAGGGGAATAATTTTGCATTTATAAATATATAAGCAAAAGTATTGAAGATGAGGTAACATGATGAAAAGGCCATGAGAGGCCACTGACATTTCTCAAGTACAACAGGAGGGAGATCTGCTGTTCTACTCATTACAAGGACCACAATCCAACCGTCTGGTTTGCTGATAATGCTTGAACGCCTCGGCACCTATAATTGGACTGGGACACAACGGGAGACTGTTTGGTCCTGCGACATCTCAAGTAATCAATTTCCCCTCTTTATGTTTGATAGTTTTGTACATGGTTGTATTGGCATATTGCATATGTAGAGAGATTAAAGTCGAATTATGAATGATTTGTGTTAAAATCCTGGCTTTGAAGGAATTTAATTAACTTGCTGTTTAATTACTATATAGTTAAACCATGTGTATTGTTTGTATTCTTCATACGAAATTGTATATTGATTTACACTGATTGAGAAACATATTTTTCATCCGTGTCTATACACAGACGGCATGGGTCAAGATTTGCAAGTTTAGGCTTCATTTGACATACATCTTATGGTGAAAAAAGTTAAGAGATTGCAAACGATGAGGCAAAGTTGATTTCACTAAGGGGGAAATATAATTTTACGATGGATTTGAAGTTGAATTGGGGCAAACAGGAATCAATCATGAACAAGTTGTAATCTTTTTTACTTGAATTTTAATTGGTTGCCATTGTATTTTCTTTTCTCTTGCTTGAAGTCTTGGATATCCAAGGATTTGCTTGAATTCCTGTTTGATAGTCAGGCAGGTGCATACACAGAGAGAAGAGAAGTGTAGATACATAGATAGGCTGATACATCTATATCTATTGATAGATATACACACCGAGTAAATACAAATTTGGTTCCTTTATATGAGACTTACATATTATAACAATAACATATGCATGGGTGTCATAGAAAGATAATGTACTCCATTATGTTTCAACTAAAATGTCTAGTTATTTCTAATGTGTATAGGGGATTCATCAAAGGCTTATAACTCAAAGTGCTGATCAGACATCAAAGCTGTGGGATGTCCAAACCGGGACTCAGCTTTACATTCAATTTTGATTCGCTGGCCAGATCTGTTGATTTTGCAGTTGGTGAGAAGCTCGCAGTGATCTGCAACCGACCCATTTATGGGGGATTGCCTTCTGCTATTCACGTTAAATGCATCACCAGAGATCCTGATGACCGTAGGTACTATTGCCTATGCTTTCATGTCTGGCTAGAACCTCTAGTCAAGGGTTGATTAAAGTTTCATTATTTTGTTCAATTGCTGTACTTTCTAGAGCCTTTTGAATATATAAAATTATGAACAAATCACAAGGAAGACAAAAATATCTTTTGATACAATCATGAATGGAGGTGAAACTGGAATTTAATTAAGGTGGGTGTTCGAAATACTCCTTCCTCTGATATTGTGTGGCCACCCTCCTTTTTGGGATGTTTCTAGAAAATGACATCTTACAAAATCCATTACTTTTATCAATATTTTCCTCAAATGCCTTTATTAGAAACATTATCTTAACTCATTAAAATAACAAAATAAGAATCTTTCTTTACAACCATCTCCCCCTTTTCTCCCAACTTACTATGTCACAGACCCACAATCATCTCACTTTGCAGCTGCAACAACTTGAGGCTGCTACCCGTAAACTACCTCAGTGCTACACCCTGTTACCACCGGTCACCCCCTCAACTAGACCAAACAACAACTTACCACCACTGCTGTAAGAACACTTTCGGAAGATATAAACCTCCACCTATCCAAACTTTGAACTGACACACTTTGTCACAATTTTCAAACCCAGCTTTGAAATCATAATGAATCAAGCTTCCTTTCTTTTCCTCTCAAATTTTTGACTTTTTGATTGACGGCTAAGGCCAAAAGTTTTGTGGATTTATTCTCACCGGTTCTCTATTGTAGTTTGACCATCCCTTGTCATTTGGTAGCATATGGTTGTCAAATCTGCCTCCCACACCTTGCTCAATTGTATGTCACCAAATTATTGACATTAGCTAAAAAAATATGTTGGTAATGTTGCAGAGACTGGTGAATCTGTTTACATTCTTAGTAAACCCCCAGGGAAGAATTAATGCAAGAGCAATTTGGGACCTCTGAACAAGATGCATATAGTGCTGGTGAAGATGCTGTACACGTATATGGGATTCTGAGGTTTGCAAATGTTGTTTCGTTTTAATTGGTGTCTAATCTTTTTTTTTCCTTTTTTTTTTTGAAAAAAATAATATGTAGTAAACGTTTTATTGAAGATTTTTGGCTTGTGGGATAACTGGTGTTCAGGAACTTATCTGCACCTTGAAGTTTATTAACTAGCAATAGATGTTCTCCATCACTTTACCTTGAGGTCAACTATTCTGAGTTAATGCTGTATTGCCTTCTGTTTGCTGCATGATTCTCAACGATTGGCATGCAAGTCAAATAGCTTTTGTTGTGTTTTCAAACTGTAGGCGGGGAAATTACTCAAAGAGTCTGACAAGGAAGATGGGCACAAAAAGCCTGTGACATCACTGTCAAAATCTACAGATAGCTCACATTTTATCACTGGTTCCCTTGATAAATCTGCTAAAAGGTTTGTTGGTTTTCTTAATCACCCTTTGTTATTTTTACTCCGTGCTTGCTGTATCATATTTCTTTCATTCTCACTTTTTACTGGCTGATATCTCCACTTCTGTAACTGGGATTCAAGAACGTTGGCGCTCATCAAAACCTGTCACGACTGAGCGGCCGAGTAAACGCAGTGCAATGTCTCCACTTCTTGGACCATGTAAGTATTGACAGAGAACTCATATTAACCGATGTCTTTATATTGTTTTACTGCCTTTAGTCCAAAGGTTTTGTGTATGCTTTTCCATTCTTTACCATTTGGTTTGATATGAAATCGTAATATTGCCAGTGCGCGCAACTTTTACCTTCTCGACTTTAGAGCTGCAATGTTCTTATCATTGTGTGAGATTAAGGCAATAGTGTCTTTGAACTGCAACTACTTGTATCCATTTGATTTCAAAATAAAATATGGGATTTTGGTTTGAGACCTTCTAGTTCAAAGGGTGGTAGAAACATTGATCCCTTCTACTTGAGTAAAGGTATTGGACCTTTCTAGTCAGTTGACGATGGTGAAGCATCGATGATTGATCCTTTCTTCTCAAGTAAATGTATCGGACCTTCCTGTCCTAAGGATGGGTAAAGCATTAGCCCTTCTTCTTGAGTTAATGTATCGATATTTGGGGATAGATTAACTCTGTTTCCAGTGTAGTTAGGTTCCATAAATGATTCTTATCTTTTCGCTAATTTCTCTGATGGAAAATATTTTGCCTCTCATGAAAGACTCAACCTAGACTACAATGGCTGCTGGTGAATGACTCTTTCCAGTAATGCACCTTTAGCTTTCTTAATGTTTCATTAATATTTAGTGCACGAATATAAATTTGATTTTAGTGCACCAATATTGTGTACTGGTGGTCTTCACACGTTGGTCAAACAGGTTCACGCCAACAACGCTATCACTTTTCAACTTGACGATATATGTATAATTCTGCATATCCAATTTTATAATTTTCATGTTGATTTATGAGTTTCATGATTTGCAGGTGGTTCTTGAGGTGGTCAGGATGCATCAGCTGTCACAACCACTGATCATCGTGCTGGAAAGTTTGAGGCCAAATTCTACAACAAGGTAAAAACTTTTGTTTCAAAACAAAATCGATTAACAATGCAGAGATGATGGAGTTTCATGGACGTTTAGCCTCACCTCACTGACAATGTATACATTCTCCTTTTTGTATATCAGATCCTTCAAGAAGAAATAGGAGGTGTAAAGAAAGGCCACTTTGGTCCAATAATAAATGCTTTGGCATTTAATCCCCGACAGAAAAAGGTGAAATGCTGTCTCTTTCATTTGGTTAAGTGAATTGTTGTTTCTATTAATAAATTGATACTTACTTAATTTTTCGAATCTCATATTTGTTTCCTTCCACTTTGTCTGCATAGTTTCTCAAGCGGAGGAGAGATGGATATGTGAGATTGCATCATTTTGATCATGATTACTTTAGTATCAAGATTTAGATATAAAGCAAGGAGAGCAGAAATTTTGTCCTTTGATTGGATATTGTGATCAAGCATTTGTTTTTATTAATTGCAAGATTTTGATTGGTTTTTCTTATATATGTTAAACAAGTCTGTCCTTAAAATCTTTGGATTATTTCAGAGACCAACTGTAGTAATAAAAAGAACAAATAAAACATATAAATAAGTTAAATTAAAGTGGAAAGCAGCATTATTATTAAAAAACCATAAAACATCCATAAAACAGTATTTTCGAGAGAGGAATAAGTGATTAAGGGTGATTGTTAAAAGACGTGAGATGTGCCCCAAATGTTTTAAGATGATGAAATAACAACCATCATACATGCTTGGAATTGGAGGAAACAGTTAAATTGGACCAACTACAAATATATAAGGAGAAATTAGGATTGAATTATTAATTTTTCAACTTTTCAACCTTTAAGTTCTGGATTTAGGGTTTCAACTAACTTAATTGCTTGTTTGATAGAGTTTTGGGGCAATTGGTGCAAAATGTCTCGTTTGTCTTCATTGTGCATTTTGATTTTGGCAATTGAACTCTCCAAATCCAACAAACATTGTGTAATTCACCTCTGCCGTCTAATTATGTCATTTCTAGCCGTTAATTTGTTGCATGATTTATACACGCTAAAAATGTCCAAGGCCATTTATAGTCATAACAACGCTTTAATTTTCAAAAGAAAACCAGTCATCTTTCCAAACACCCTTCATTCCACTCCCTACATCACAAACATGTGCCACTATTGTTACCACCACCCCCACTTTATCGTGATCGCTCATACAATACATCGCCACTTGAACCCCTAATTGTGGTGGCAAAATGGGTGGGAGGTGGGGTGGGAGGGGTGTAAGGAAGTCCTTTAGCTTTTGAAGAAACATAATTAGACGGATAGTTTCCATTGTAAAAAAAGTTAGCGTTGGAAATGATGAAACCATCTTTCTGACCAAATCAAGAGGGTGATGAACCAAACAATTACAGCGAACCTATATTAGGCAATCCGTAAACATCATCGATGATAGTTTTGAAGATGAAATTATCATTCATGAAAATTTATGTACAAACGGAGACCTTCCTCCAAAGGGGATTGAAATCTCTAAACTCCGAAAGTGGAGTATATACACCAATGGATTATGAATCAGACCATCCTAGAATCCAATAGGAGATGGAAAAGACCTGTTGGAGACAATACCCCTCGAGACCAATACCAATGAAGGATGATACGATTTTTTGAGGCAGCATTTTCTTTCTCAAAGTGCGGACAAAGGATGTATTCAAAAAGTATGTTAACAAGACAACAAATCTCATTTTAGATAATTTGTAAAATTAAACATAAGCAAAAGACAAAACCTTCATCGTTGTTAAAGATTGGGTGGATCTCCTTTTCGTTTTGTTCATTGAAATTGCATCGCTAGCCCACTATATGGCTAATCGATTATTTCCACTTGATGGCCACCCGCTCTGGGTACTCCGGTTGATATCCTCACTGCATGGATCGGTATAGTAATTTCTTTGAACATAAAACTTTGAAGAAGTAGATGAATTCAAAACAAAGTTCTTTCTAAGAAGGCAATTGGGCAAATGCTTGTATGCTTATTTAATTACAAAAAGATCCAAATGTCTTTGTCTTTTAAATTATTAGCCTTTAGCTACATTTGAGATTTTTTTAAGAAAAAATCATTCTCCAAAATACTCTCGCTTAACATCCTTAATGTCATCTTCAACTTATTTAGAAAGAAAAGATTCTTTTTCTTCGGTATTTTCCATTTCTTTTGCTTCTGAAAGCAAAGATATTTCCGTCCTTCAAATCTTCTTTTTGAAAAGTTGATTTGTCTTCACATGTCCACCAATCTTTACTTTATTAAAGTAAATAATGAACCGTCAACTGATTGGTATGAGTAACTTCACCATTGTAGGATCTCTACTTTTGACAATTCTTCATCAATTGTATTTTCCACCACTTTTTGCTTTATCTTTTCTTTTGAAGATTCTTGCTTTTCTTTGTCTTTACCATTAGCATCATTTTGCACATGTGTCTTTTTCCCAAACTTTGTTTCAAAGTTATTTAAACAATTGTCCCGAATAAGCTGTTAAGGCAAGCTTCGAACTCTTCATAAAAAATTTTTTCAAAGGTGCATATTATAGTCTTGATGCCTTCTTTGGAAATGAGGGCACTTGTTTCTTGGTTCCCAAGATAAAATCGGAGGAATGATTGACTTTATCTTGGATTCACCGCTCAATTGATCTTAATTTCGTAAGAATCCTTTGAAAGATAGACCTCTCCATTCCTCGATAATCACATTATTAACATCGATGGCGTTCTTTCAATTGGCTCATCTAGAAATGCTTTAACTGTTCTTGATTTGAATGTGAAAAATATCTTTAAAAAGAATATTATCTTTATTCTAAAGAGAATAGTCTTGTTAACTTTCAATATAAGATGAACATATTGGTCTTTAACAAAAATTTTACAAAGTCCTTTAGATTTGTATAATCCGTCACACAATTAATTTAATTTCCTCGAGATCTTTTCTCTCGGAATAATTAATTTGACTAATGCACAATGAAAAGGCTTCTTATCAAATTTGGTTATGCTCCTTGAATGAAAATAAACGATCAAACTTTTGTCAAATGTTCCAAAGTAATTTCTTTCAAGTACGTGATGCACTAATGATTACGGCTTCTTCTTGAAGATGAAGAAATTTCTTGAAGATGGATATTAGAAAAGGTTGGTTCTTCCTTTGATATGGATTTTTCCTAACTTTTTTGAATATCGGGAATAATTTGGTGAGTGGTTTTAGCCGCTTCTTTATAAGACCTAAATATCAAGTCTGTGAAATAGTGGCTTGTTTTGGAAGGATGGTGTCTGGGGCTCAGATATGATGGGTATTGTTGATAATTGGGCCTATGGTTAAGATGACTCGGTCAAAAGTTGTTTGTAAGGTATTGGGTTAATACACTGTAGACTACAATTTTCATGAAAAAGCTTGTTGGGCTTCATTAAAAGTTTTGAAACTCTTACGGCTCATGTTTGACCTAAAGGTTCTGACTTAGGTCCCAATTTGTGTAAAAGCCCATATCTAGACCTTCAAAAATTACATAATATTTTTTCACAGATGTTGAAGTTCCTCCAACAAGTGGCGGGTTCTTACATTCTTTTGGGCTCGAATACCACTTTGGTTCGATTAGAACTATCTGTTTGTATTTTTCGGGTTTTTGGAATACCTAACATTCGTTAGAATATTGAGCTTGCACATGCTGCGTCTTTATTTTTATTCTTTGTTGTCAATTTCTCCCTTTTTTGAGGATTTTGCAAAAATCTGGCAGCTTTTCTCCAAAATTTACCAATTTTTGTTGTGGGTGTAGAAATCTCCATTTTTCCATTTCTATTTGCGGTTCGAGTCTTCAATTTGATCTGAATATCTTATCATTTTACACCGCAGGATGATAATTCACGTGTTAATGAATCATGCTAAAGAGTTATCCTTACCTTTAATAATTTGATGTCAAAAGTCATAAGCGGCTAAACCACATTTTGCCATCTAACAAGTCTTTCTTGTTTATAGTGCGAATAAAAATGACATTTCGAGAAATACTTGATAAGTAGTAACTGGAGTTCTAATAAGGAATTTATTAGAAATAATATAAAAGTCTAAACTTAGAGAGATTGATAGCAAAATTTCTTTCTCATTAATATGATAATTTTCTCTGTATCTGTCAAGGTTCTGAAGAATAGCTTCAGCTTTTCTACATTTTCTTGTTCATTCTTCCCTTTAGAAACGACTCCCCGATAATCTTGTGAAACACATGCGACATCATATTATCATCATCTATATTGGATGATACTAGAGGTGGTGGATTTTCAGTTTTTTTACTTTTTTGAACATAAAGAGTATCTTCTTTTATCCAGTTCACCTGTAATCTTTCTTCAACTTTTGCAGCAAAAGGAGTTCTTATCTTTGCAAGATCTGGTATGAAAGATTGAGCGATAGGTTAAACAACCTAAAAATCATACTTAATTCGCATTTTTTGGTCTGAATTTCATTTGAAAATCTCCTGTATATGAGTTAGGATATTCTCAGTTTTAATTGCTTAAAGCTCTTAAAAGCAATTTCCAAACCAAAATATCAATTTTTTCTTTGAAAAGTTCTGCTTTATTCTAGATTAGACAATTCCTTCAAAAACTGTAAAACATGTTTCTCATGTTCTTCTTGAATCGAGAAAATAAGAATGTCATCAATATAAACACAACAAAATTTGTTAAAAGTTTAGTAAGTATTATCCATATGTCTTTGAAATATGCACACGGTCTTATTTCTTTTGAGCTAAAAGTGACTAATGTTCATTGATAGTGTCATGGGGACAATGGCTAAAAAGGCTATTAGTGACTTGAGTGTTTTCTTCAAATCTTACTTGATGACACCTGATTTGCAATCAAAGATGTAGAAAACATTTTCTTTCTTTAATTTTTGTACTGAAACATCGCATATTCATTGAATATAACCGTCGTTTCAGTTTATCTTATTTAGCTATGAATAGTCAATGACCATTCCGCTTTACCTCTCCTTTTTTCCAGCTCTTTCTTCGACTCATGAAGGGCGGTGAAGAGAAAGGTGGTCATTTGCAGTTCTATTACTTTTAAGATCAAACAATTCCTTAATCAGTATGAACTCTTCTCTCTTTCGAACTATAAGCTGGTTAATTTCGTATAATCTTTCCTTTATGTTCTTCAAGCAACTAACATTTTTGTTGTGAACTTTTCTTTGATGTTTGAATCTAAAGAATTTTCGTAGCAACATTTTTGGCAAAGTTGTAATTCTTTCCTTGCAGTGTTGTTTTGAAAATTTCAAGTTCATTTCCAGCGAATGAAAAATCATACCAAATTTTACGGTATATGGGTTATCGTTGGGAAGTTTTGTATAATTTTCTCTCCCACCCATTGCTCAAACACCATTCTATACTCACGCATGATATAAAAATCTGGTTTTCGCCCATCAAAGGCACTGGTATATCAAAGCGAAACCAAAATTCACATAAATATAATTTAGTATACATGTATAATTATAAATACATATCGAACTATTTACCACAAATTCATTTTGCAATTATAGTTTGAATATTGAAAAAATGAAATTTGGGAAAAAAGAAACAAAGTTCAGATCCGGAATCGAAGATGGGAGATTTGAGGAAGAATAATTAATCTTTTCCTATTTTTTTCCTCATTTATGTGAAATGATGAGTGAGACATTTTGAAGGCCAAATTTTTTTTTCACCGAGAATCGTAATTCATATTTATCGGTAACTTGATGGTTGATACTCTGCGGCGTACCTTTATAAAATATGTCGATAAGTTATTCGTGAAATGAGGTTATAAAACTACATTATTAATATGTCAACTTGCTCAGTCCAGTACTCGGGCACTAGTGCTTTCTATCGCCGCTCAAGTCTCGCGTTAGAAGCGATAGTCATAATTGAAACAGGCGCAAATTGAAGAGGAAAAAGTGGGAGGATATATCTGAAAAACTTGTACCCCATCGATACGCAGAAGAAGAAAGCAGGGTATTAAAGTAGTGATCATGTCAAGATTGGACTCAGCAACGGCAGCTCGAGTAATCTGCGGCATGGCCTGTTTAAGCAGCTGCTCTGGAATCTGGGGCTGAGGGAGGCTTAAGAAGTTTTAACTTCTAGAAGAAAACTCTTCCACTTTCTTCTTGTCAGCCCTAGCCATCAACACCATCCTACCCTCTTACTCTCCCATTTCAAGCTCCCGTCGCTTTAATTAGTTGGTTACATCCTTTTTGCATTTTTGGGTATCGAATGCCATTGTGTGTGTGTATATATACAGCTTTTCTTGGTATAAATCTAGCTATGCCAAAGGACCTGTAAATCCATATAATTCCTGGTAACGAAAAATGTGGATTTGGCAAATCTGATTTACTATATGTTTCGATTGTTGGATGTGTGTGCTTTGTAAAATCTGTGAATACCTCAGGTTGAGGGCCACTACAGATTATGTGATAGTAGATACTGAAACATAGAGGCGCAGGTCCAAATCACGTTGTAATTCTCTTCACTCTTTAACCCTTTTCTCAGTAAGAGAGAGAGGCCCTGAGTCCAACTCAGAACATAATTCTCTATACTATAGTGCAATCTACGCGTCCCTATTCATAACTCTGAAGTGTTACTCTTGCTTATTTTCACATTTACGTTGTTGATTGCTCTCATTAGCTATGGATTTACCGTTTCGTCACTAACTCCATTCCATTAATAAAGGGAGAACTAATTGTTATTAAACATTCTGATTCTTCTTTGTTATAGCTACAGAATTATAGTGCAATTTTACCAGCACCACGTGCAGGCTCTCGACAGTGAGTGAAGCACCTAAGTTGTTACATTGTGCTTTCATCTTCTTATTTGGCGTTATTAGTTATGATGCGACATGAATGGTTAAGCCCATCCATAACTTAGATTCCATTGGGCTTCATTTGTCGAGGAGAACTGGTATTCTAAATCTTCCATGAACAGTGCTTTATGGGTTGCTCCTACCAAGCAGAAAGATTACCAAATCTACTATCTCTATTATTTGATATGTATTTCTAGTTAATTTTGTTTTGAAATTAGTTTTCTCATTTAGTTAAAACATATAAAGAATATTTGTCCAGTCCAGTGTCCTCAAGGTTATGCATCTTTGAGATGTAGTTCATACTTGTTTCATTTTGATGCTTGATAGCCTGCAATAAGACAACACAGACCCTACATCAATTCTCCTTTTTTACACAAAGCTGGCTATATCTGGAGTGGCAAGATGCTGATCAGTCTTACATTTTCTGGCTGCAGTGCGTTTTCAACATCTTACTTTTTAATGAGATTCAAAAAGATGCGATGCAAATTACCCAGCTGGATGAGAAATCTCCTCTAGTATG
>CM042670.1:7075480-7149561 GCA_023638005.1 Forsythia suspensa
AACAAAGAGGTTTCTATCTTCCACATTCAACATGAAAGATCTTGGTCAAGTGGATACCATATTAGGTATCAAGGTTACCAAGATTAGTGGGGTTATATGTTGAACCAATCACATTATGTTGAAAATGTGATAAAAAGTATGATCACTTGAACATCAAAGAGGTAAACACCCCATTTGATTCAAGTTTGAAACTAAAAAGAATGATGGAAGATCAATAGCATAGCTTGAGTATGCAAGTGTTATTGGAAGTCTTATGTATGCGGTGCAATGCACAAGACCCGATATAGCATTTGCAATTAGTAAACTTAGTAGGTTTACTAGTAATCCAAGTGAAGAACATTGGAAGGCCATTGGAAGAGTTCTTGGTTATTTGAAGAAAACCAAGGATCTAGGTCTCCAATATTCTAAATTTCTGGCAATCCTAGAAGGATTTATCGATACTAGTTGGATCTCTAATGCAGGTGAAAATAAATCCACCTCAGGTTGGGTATTCACCCTTGGAAGAGGTGCAATTTTTTGAAAATCCAAGAAACAAACGTGCATTACACACTCAACTATGGAATCCGAATTCGTAGCATTGGTTGAAATTGGAAAAGAGGCTGAATGGCTTAAGGATTTAATGTATGAAATCCCATTGGGAGAGAAGAGTAATTCTTCTATATCTATTTTGTGTGATAGTCAAGCCACTTTAACTAGAGTGTACAATGAAGTGTACAATAGTAAGTCTAGACACATGAGTCTAAGACATGACTATGTGAGAAAATTAATTAAAGATGGAATAATTTCACTCACTTATATAAAGTCAAATGAGAATTTGGCATATCCGCTTACTAAACCGCTCACAAGGGAATTAGTACGGACAACAACTAGTAGGATGGGGTTGAAACTCTGTAATTAAATCCACCAAATGATGGCAACCCTACCTGATTATACTAACAGGTATATCTCGGGTTCAAAGGATAACAACAAATCATTTGATAAGTGGATAGATTCAAGCACTTATTTTCTTAAACCCCTGCCCTAGGTTATAAGTGCTTGATTGTCACGGAAAAGGAGGGATGAGTTTTATAACTCTTAATAAAGTTCAAATCGTTGGATCAAGTATCTCTAAAAGTGACAAAGATACTGCAAGAACTTTACCTATACGAACTTCGAGGTGGTGCCGCCTCAATAAAGAGTTGGAGTTTATCTCTTAAAAGTTCATGAATAGGAGGAGCGCAATGCCTTAAGAGCGCTAAATGAGACAATATGAATTTAGAGAACACATGATGCTTATGTGTGTGATTTCACCGGTATCATCACAACAGGTTCAAAGCTTTCACGCCACCTGAGATTTCGATGATACTTTGTGAAATTTACACTAAGATTGGATTCAAATTGAAAGATATACTTTATGCATAAACGTCGTTCAATTTGAGTTTACGCTTATTATATAATTGAACAAGTGAGAGATTGTTGTAATATTGTTCAATTACATGATAATAAGTGATTTGGATATCAATTAGGTGAAAACAAAACCCGAAAATCAAAAGAGAAATACCAAAATTATTGTTGGAAATTTAAAGCTGGGCGAAGGCTCAGCCTTTAAGGTTGGGCGTCACCACTGTTCATATATGACAGAGGCCATTTTAATGGCTTGGGTGAACGACGAGATTGTACCGGTGTTCGCCCAAGACAATTTTTCTCATCCATTGGGTTTTTGAATTTCGACAACGTTTGAACCCTTTTTTGGCACCTTTATGTTTGGGTTTAACACCTTTTCATGATCAAGACTTTATCATCTATATATATAGATGATTTTCATGTTGATAAATAAGAGATTAACAATATATTCATTATTCCATATCCAAATCAAAGATCAAAATTCAGATTTTTTAAGTGTTTTTCAAGTTTCTTATTCAAGTTCATTTTGCTTGAATTGAACTTGGATTAAAGGTTTGATCACTCCTACAAACTATTTACATTCATAGCCTTCAAGTAGTGGCGGAAAATATCGTTCGAGGACAATGATTTATAATCTTGTTCAAACTTTTTTCGGTAAATTATTGTTCTTTTCTTGTTCTTCATTCATTCTACCAAGAATTTCCAACATTTTTCCACACACCCTAATAGATGGAGCAAGAGAATGGTTAGATTTGTATCTTATTGGCAATATCACTACTTGGAATGATCTTTCATAGAAATTCAGTACAAAATACTTTCATTAGGCTAAAGTTGCTAAACTGAAACATGAGACCTCGACATGCCAGCAACTTGAGTTAGAATACTTCTACAAAGCATGAGTAAGATTTAGACTTGCTCAGAAAGTGTCCAAATCACTATATAAAAAAATCTTCATGTTCATTATTTATACATTAGACTGCTTCCACCAAGTGGTATTGCGATTGATTCAGCATAAACGGTTCAATCAAAACAAAGATAGTGAAATGAGCCTATACTGTTTGAGAGTATGAGATATAATAGTTTGATATGGCCTGTAGATCGGGTAGTGCAGAAGAAGGCTTCAGGAATTCATGAAATAGATGTCTTTTACACTTGTCTACACATGTGACATCACTGGCAAAGAAAGTGAGTGGGCTTTACACGAATCATTTAGTTATTACTGTTCATTTTTCTACTCCAGTTTGTGAAAGCCATGGAGTGAATCACTAAAATAGTGATTGTCCATTGAGTACTATGCTGGCAACACGTACTGTATAGATAACATCACTGGCAAAGAAAGTGAGTGGGCTTTACATGAATCATTTAGTTATTCCTGTTGATGTTCCTACTCGAGTTTGTGAAGGTTATGGGGCAAATAACCACAACATTGATTGTCCATAGAGCACTATATTTGTAGCACCTACTGAGCAAGTCAATTATGTACATAATTTCTAGTGCTAGTAGAATAATCCTTACTCCAACAAATTTAATTCTTGTTACATAAATCATCTCAACTTCTCATGGAGCAACAATCTATGAAACCTGGAACAATAAGAGAAGAAGCCTTAATTGGAGGACATATTTTCTCAATTCATGCAAAAGATTGAGGCAAATTTCCAGTATCCATTCAAAATTTGTAGCATCAATTAGGACATTTGGTGAAAGTCATCTCAAAAAGGCCATGAGGTACTTTTCCCAGCAATACTGAGACTAATTCAAGAGAGCAAGTAAATACCATTACAACCTACGTCAGAATCTAGTTTCCAAATGTTATAGTGAAGAGATGTGTTTCTATTTAAAAGAAGATGCCTAGCAAGTGGGTTCTAAACAGACTAAAAATGCAGTTCTAGATAAGAATCCAGACTCTCCACAAACTAATTAAGGCAGTTGCTCATGTCAAAACTTACGTACCTCATGTTTTGTTACATTAGAGGCTTAAGAAAAATCAAGATGACAATCAATTCGCTAAATTTCTCAATATCTTCAAAAAGTTACACATAAATATCACATTTTCTAAAACTTTAGTTCACGAAGAAATAGTATCTAAGAAGGGAAAGCTAGAAGAGTTTGAGACAATGGGATTAACTGAGGACTGCAGTGTTATTCTCCTGAACAAGTTGCCTCCGAAGTTAAAATATCCAAGAAGTTACAAAATACTTTGCACTATTGGATAATTTTATACTTTTAATGCTTTATATGATTTGGGTGCGGTGTAAATTTAATGCCTTTATCCATCTACACGAGATTTTGTTTGGCGAGAGGTGAATGTAGCTAAACTGTCTATTTATCTAGTGAACGATCCATCAAGCATCTATGAGGCGTGGTTGAGGATGTGCTCATTAAAGTAGACAAGTTCATATTCCCGGTAGATTTCATCGTCTTGGATATTAAGGAAAATCAAGATATGCCGTAATTTTGGGTCGACCTTTCTTAGCAACTAGTCTAGCGTTAATTTGTTATTGAATAAAGTGAACTAATCTTGAGGGTCTAAGATAATTGAGTTACGTTCAGTTTGTTTATAGAAACCATCCAACCTCAAAGAGAGTCTTAGAAATAAGAAGTGGTGAAAATTAATTGTGGTGAAAAATACAAACTAGAAGTGAAGTTGGGTGGACGGGAACCAAAGTGAAATTTGGATAGCAAAAGATGAGTCTTGGAAATCCAAGAATTGCATGCAATGCAATGCTCCACCTTTAGTGATCTTTGTAACAAGTCGAGCTAATGATGTTAAACAAGTGCTTAATTAGGGACAACACATTCTCTATCTTTTTTATTTATTGTTTTGAGTTGGTAAAATAGGTGCAATTTTTATTTTTATTTTTTTGGTTAGGACTAGATTTTTGTATTTTTCGTACATTTGAGCATGTTAGTTCATAGGCCAAAGTCGTCCTTTAGCAACATTTTTACATGAGCATATCGATACGTAGTTCGTTGAGTCATGGGATCAAATTTTGTAGCATTTAGACTTGATTTGGATTGGATGGAGGGGGACAAAAGCAAACACATAATGCATTTTTGAATTTGTAGCGTATTTTGATTTTAAGCATTTGTTTTGATTTTAAGCATTTTTGTCTAACTATGCTAAGAGCATTGTCATCCGATGGTTGTTATCATATTAGAGAGGTGAGTTGTATGCATAACGATCATGTGTGTTTTTGGCCATAATGAAGGGGATTGAGGAGAGATGATAAAAGTGAACCAAAAGATGAATTTTTGCATGCTCGACAATTTCACTTGTGATGAGGTATATCTCGCTCGAACGAGTAGTGAAATTTCACCCTTGGTCTCTCAGATCTCTTGTTCGCTCGAGAGAGCACTAACCTAAAGGCTTAAAAAGCCTTAGTTCAACTCTACATCTCAATTTTTTAAAACACATTCTTTTCCTTTGCTAAGGAAATTTTGGTTCCCACTCTAATTCTCCACCTAAAAATATTCCTAAACTACATTCCCCAACATAAACAAAGTTTGAAAATTTGAAAAATTGAAAATTTTGAAACTTTCAATTTGAAAAATTGAAAATTTTGAAACTTTCAAAAAGATGTTCTTTAATTTTCATTGTGCTAGTTGAGTTGGATAACTTACTTTTTGTGACGAATTGTGTATGTTTGAGATTTAGTTCTTTAGAATTGAAGAGTATTGCTATAAAATGTGTTTTTTTTACTTCTTATGATTGTCTCGAGTTAAACTCTATATCTTTGAGCATATAGCCATGATCGGCTAATTACTTAAACTTAGAAATGAATTATGTGTTTTAAGTAACTCTTAAGTTCATTGAACTTGGAGTTGAAGATCGATTTCGCAATCCAATCGTCTTTATATATTTAAATGTCTTGACCGAGCTTTAGAGGATAAGTTTATGGGTGCTTGAATGGTGATGATGAATGTTCTAGAGAGTTGGTGCTTCATTGTTTTGTATTGAAATTCATTGTTTTGTATTGAAATCTAAGATATAAGTCATTTTAGTTGAATGGTTTGAGTTGAACATTAACTATGAACTAGTATTCTATTTCCAACTACTCATCCAAATAAAAGATAGTGCACTAGTCAAGACACATCCAAAGAGGGAAAAATTCCTACACTAATGTGTGAAAGTAAACATAAGTAATTTAGCCCTATATATCACAAATATATAAGAGATAATCTACTTAAGAAGATAGCTACCTCAGTGATAGAGCGAAAGCTATTTTGATGAAAAGAGCTAAAGTGAAAGATCAAAAAAGTTAAAAATAATTTAGTAGCAAGAAACAAAAGTGAATGCTGCAAATATGAATAAGTCTTGGACATTAAACTAGAGAACTAGATAAGTAGTTTGCTCGACTTACTCAGTAGGGACCTGGATGTTAGATATCGAAGAGATCAATATAGGATTATCGAATTATCGACTCTCTAGGTACTCGTTGTTAATGATTGAGTTCACCCAACTTAAATGAGTCAAAAGAAAAGAGGTTGAGAGAATACCCTTCATTTGATAGGTTACCTTCGAGGTTAAGTTGTAAAAGTTTTGGAAGAAAACAATAAGAGTGACGAGACTTAAATTTAACCAATGAGGCCAAGATTGATAATCTAGAGACCTAAATGACCTCTTGATTACTTAATTTAGTCTAAGGTATAAGTGATTATTGAAATTGGCTATTCACACACACACACATAGAGAGTCGAACGCGGAACGAGTTAATCTGATAGCAATATTTGGATTTCATTATTGAGCCAAACACTTGGATACCAATTTGAGACATTTATTGTGAGAAGTCCAACTGGATTGCTTGATATTTTTGTTTTTAATTGTGTTTTCTAGTAGTTTTATTTTGTTTTGCTTAGGACTAGCAAAAGTTCAAGTTTGGTGGTGTTTGATATATTTATACTTAATTTGACTATTGTTACCACACGATTCTGATAGGGCCTCCACGTCAGCAAGAGCCCTATCTAGGCCCATCAAGAGCCCCATCTAGGCCCGGTGAGGGCCTCGCAAATTCTGAAAAGGGCCTCGGAGGCCCATCAAACGCCTTAGGTGATGTTCTCTTTGCGTTTGTGTTTTGTGTTTTGTATTTTGAAATCATTTTGTGTTTTGTGTTTTGAGTGTTTATTTTGATATTTTTGAAAATGCATTCTTTTTGGAATTTTTGAAAATTGTTTCTGAAAACAGAAAACTCGAAAACGCGTTTTCTTGAAACATTTTAGAAATTTGGACTTACTTGGAATTAAAAATAATTATTAATTCAAAATAATTCAAAATAATTATTGTTGGAATTAAAAACATTGAAAAAATTTGGAATTATTTGGAATTAAAAATAATTATTAATTAAAAACATTCAAAAACAATTAAAAACAATTATTTGGAATTAAAAACATTGATTGTTGGAATTAAAAATATTTAAAAACAATTACTTAGAATTAAAAAAATTTAAAAACATTGATTGTTGGAATTAAAAATATTTAAAAACAATTAAAACAATTAAAAACAATTATTTGGAATTAAAAACATTTAAAAACATCGATTGTTGGAATTAAAAATATTTAAAAACAATTAAAAACAATTATTTGGAATTAAAAACATTTAAAAACATTGATTGTTGGAATTAAAAATATTTAAAAATATTTAAAAACAATTATTTGGAATTAAAAACATTGATTTTGGAATTAAAATATTTAAAAACAATTATTTGGAATTAAAAAATTTTAAAACATTGATTGTTGGAATTAAAATATTTAAAACAATTAAAACATTTAAAACAATTATTTGGAATTAAAAACATTTAAAAACATTGATTGTTGGAATTAAAAATATTTAAAAACAATGATTGTTGGAATTAAAAATATTTAAAAACAATTAAAAACAATTAAGTTTTGAAATTAAAAACAATTAAAATATTTACAAATAATTATTAATTAAAAAAATTATATTTGGAATTAAAAGAATTTAAAACAATTATATTTGAAATTATTTGGAATTAAAAACAATTAAAACAATTATATTAATTCAAAACACTAAAAAAGGAGTAGCAGCATGTGAGGAGTCGAACCGTGACCTCTAGCAAACATTTAGTGCCAATGACCATTGAGGCAAGGAGCCGTGTTTTGTTAAAAAAAATGCGGAAAATGATTATATTATGATTTTTGTGCGACCTAAAATAAAAAAAAAATGTAAACGCTTGATTGATGACTCGAACCGCCGACCTCCACGGCCAAAACGCCGCGATTTTGCCGTTTTGAAAACACCTTTTTTTGTTAAGGAAATCCAAAACGCCAAATATCCCATTTTCCCGTTTCCCTTGATAAATTTTATAGTGTTTTGAAAAATGAATTTTCATAAATGACAAAGAGAACACATTTTCCTATTTCTAAAAAACACAAAATAGAAAATGAATTGAAAATGGGCAAGAGAATGACCTCTTAGCCTTCCTCGCTACTAGAATGCCATGGGGCCTGGGATTTGCCTGACACTCACGGTGACCCATTGTGGCCTCGCCAGAGCTTCAGATCAATTATAACTAGCGAGCAACACGATATGTTGGAATGACCAGAGAAGTAATTAAAGAAAGATTGCGTTGGATTGGTACACGGATCCTCACAAGGAAACCAAATCATAATCTCCTAAAATCAGGCAATGTGATAAACTCAAAGAAGGAAGATAATCTCGGAGATCGCATGGGTAACAGATGATCTTTATCCCATAAGGAAGGAGGATCCGATCAAGTATCTGATTGATTTGTTTCCTAAATTAATCAGGACTTTTTGCTTATAAATACAACGTTTCTGGTTGTTCCAAGTGCACTCTTTTTGTACTTGAATCCCACCCAAACTCGCTCAAACTTACGCTTGCTTGTCTCTCCCACACCCAATTACTTACCTCCCCCGTGTATTATTCCTATATACCGACAGTTGACTAGATCATCAGAGTACCAACAATCGCCGGACCTTTTTTCCCGAAGATCTTGGTGCCTAACGGTCGTCCGAGTGTGTAGGTAACATATAGGTTGGCAGAGGAGTGACTGGAGATCTGTTGACACGTGGACGTTGCAAGTTCCGACGTCAACAGATTGGCGCCGTCTGTGAGAATCGAAAGACGTTACACAGCCTAAAACTTGTGGAAAAACGTGTTTTCTACCAAGAGGAGCATGGCAACCGAACATTCTATGGAGGAAGAAGTAGAGTCTCACCATACTGATATGCGACAGGAAAGCATTCAGGACCTACAAAACGTGACATGTCGCAAGAGGAGAAGACAGCGACAAAAGCGAATGGTGGAACAAGAAAACCAAGACCTGAAGCTGGACAATGCCCGGATGAAGGCAGCGCTTGAACTGTTGGAAAATCAATCTCTCCAGCATGGACCCAACCGCAGCGTGCTCAAGAAGCTTTGCGATCGTCATTGAAACCCACCATCCCGGGAGACACGCCTGTTTCAAGCGGTCGAACTCGCGTAACATCCTCAAGCCCTCACAGGATGACCAGAGGGGAAGACCTCTCCCGGTGCAAGAAAGCCGCCCCGTTTCTGCTGCTAGCGTGCTCGACAGGTTGGGGTGGGATGCTCCATAGCACCACCCCTACCCACACACAAAGAAAGCAATGAGCACAGAGTGAGGCCCGCACGGAAAGAAGGAGGGCCCCGAAGCAAAGTCACGAAAAGACTGAGGAGAAGAAGGAGATCTTTGGAATGTTACGAGGATGACGATGACGAAAACCTCCCATTTACCTGCTACATGAAGGCCATGGAGATACCCGCAAATTTTCTAATGCCTCTCATAGACAAATACAACGGGAGGGGCGACCCCATGGACCACATAAACACATATAAGACGAAGCTCCAAGGCCAGTCCCTTGTGGTGAAGTGCCATAACTTCCATACCACGCTCGCATCCGACGCGAATAGGTGGTACAACAAGTTGAAACCAGGGAGTATCTAGAGCTGGCCTCAACTAAAAAGAGAATTCGTCAATGCCTTCACTGGCAACCGGACAATGATAGCCGACATTGCCTAGCTCCATGACATCCGGTAGAAAGAAAGAGAAACCGTTAAGAGCTACTTCAAGAGGTTCAGCAACGTCATCAACAAAATCGAGACTATAACCGATGAAAAGGATCTGGATGCGCTAGTGACTGGACTGCACATGCATACTTCCTTCTGGAGTGATGTACAGAACAGTCAACCAAAGACCTACAGTCAACTGTTGGACTTGGTCCAGTACGAGATTCGATCAGAGAAAACGATCGAGAATAGGAAGAAGGCTAAGAGGGAGAGAGGAGATCGCTACAGAAGGGAGGGGCAATGCTCTCTCGAGCTTCGTTTCTCCTGTTTTCAAAAAAGGCGCTCCCCCGGTCTGTCGAACAACCATTACAGGAGGTTCAATTAGACGGAGGTAGCCCCAGTCCCCCATCTCCGAGCGCCCGTGGTGGCCCCCATGCCTGCCGCAACACCGTCCAAGTTCTCGCTGATACACAGACTGTGGTGCATATATATGAGGATTGCCCAGATGTGAGGAAATTGATAAATCACAAACCCACGGGGCGGGGAGAAGAGAATCGGCCCAGCGAGGACGCGTCGATGGCCACCACACAGGGGCGAAGACCTCCTCCTTAGCACAAGAACGATGGACCCCGACGAAATGAAGTGGAAAATGACAGAAACAGGGACCCGCCGTGGTTGGAGGGACCCGAGGGAGCTCCTCCTGTTTCGGGCAGATAAACACGATCATAGGAAGACCCTATGTCGGAGGGCACACGATGAACTCGCGGTGTAACTACGCAAAGGCGGCGAGAGAAGAGCCCCTGGAGAGTTGGCTGGTCCATGGACACTGACCAAGAGCACTGCAGATCTCCTTTACTAAGGAGACGAGGCTGGCATACACTACCCGAACTGCGACGCCCTGGTAGTCTGCGCCGTCGTTGCCAGAAAGTAATTCGGCAGCGAGGAAGTATGGTTCGTGGCCAACTTTTTCAACTCGCTGGATAAACATTCAACACATATTTAAACAAGTGAAAGCAATTCGGCGGTGAGGGAGTGTGGTTCATGGCCAACTCTTTCAACTCATTTGGATAAACATTCAACACGTATTTAAACAAGTGAAAGCGATTAGGGATGGCAAAAAACCCTCCGTCCCGGACCCGCCCCTGACGATTCCGTCCTAAATTTTTTTTTTTTTTTTTTTTGAAAAATCATAAAATATAGTAGAAATTATGATTTTCACTAAAAATGGACTAAAGAAGAATTGAACCCGGGTTAAAACTTATAAACTACTAACCTTAACCATTGCACCACAACCCAAATCTTATAATATTTTTGTTTTGTTAGGTTTGGTACATATATTTAAAAATTTGTATATATATATTTTTAATTATTTTCAGTTTAACCAAAAAGAAAAAAAAATTTGCGAGGCGGTTGGCGGGTCCAACGGCCGCCGCCCGCCCGCGACCATGGGTCGCAAGCGAGCCCGTCCTATTGCCATCCCTAAAACCGATTTGGAAGCGAGGGAGTGTGGTTCACGGCCAACTCTTTCAACTCATTGGATAAATATTCAATGCGATTTAAGTAGGTGAAAGCGATTGGCAGCGAGGAGTGTGGTTCGCATGCCAACTCTTTCAACTCATTGGATAAATATTCAACGCGTATTTAAACAGGTGAAAGCGATCAGCGAGGGAGTGTGGTTTGCAGCCAACTCTTTCAACTCGCTGGAAACATTCAACACGTATTTAAACAGTGAAAGCGATTCGGCAAGCGAGGGAGTGTGGTTAGCGGCCAACTCTTTCAACTCATTGGATAAACATTCAACACGTATTTAAACGGTGAAAACAATTCGACAAATGAAGGAGTGTGGTTCATACCAACTCTTTCAACTCCTCGGATAAACATTCAACGCGTATTTAAACAAGCGAAAGTGATTCGGCAGCGAGGGAGTGTGGTTCATGCCAACTGTCAACTCATTTGGATAAACATTCAACACGTATTTAAACAGTGAAAGCGATTCGGCAAAGCGAAGGAGTGTGGTTCGCGGCCAACTCTTTCAACTCGCTATATAAACATTCAATGCATATGTAATCAAATAAAATGGTGCATTTCTCTCAGCCCGCACTATCGATAAAGCAATAAAAGATGAGGCAATGGCCTACATTTACAAGTTGAAACAGCAATAAAACAACTAGAACAGAGAGAGTCCTTAAATCTCAGTCAAGAACCCATGGATTCGGCGTGAGCCAGAGGCCTCGAGTTTGGCCAGAAGACCCTGGGCCTTCGACAGCTCGGTCAACGCTTTGTTCAATTCCTTGTCTTTGGCATAAACCATGTCCCGACAAGACTCCAGCTATGACCGCTGCGTTTTTGAGCATCGATACATGCCCTTTGGATCGTCCCGGCTTTCACGATATCAGACGTTGCATGAGCCCCGGCATCTTCGGAGAATACGAGTTTTTTCCGAAGATCTTTATTTTCTGCACGCAACGCCTCAATATCTTCGTCTTTCCCAACGGAAGGGCGCAATTCGTCAATCTTCATCTCTAACAATTTATACATCTCACAGTTAAATACGTGATCTGCAGGAGGTGTACATTTCAAAGCAAGTCTCTCAAGAACTCGACAATTTCGCATTTTCGGCCGCCTTCCCAATGGCAGAAGTCCAATACTTATGAACAGATGCCGTTACTTTGGCCACCAGGGGTGGAAGCTTTCCTAACACCGTTGGATCCAGCTCGTCCCTACGGGACCCGATATTGATATATTCGTACTTACCAGGTGGAAAAGAAAGGGAGGCCCGAACCGCCTCCTCCCCACTATGGGTGCCTGCCTTTCTCTTACCTGGGTTGTTCAGCACTTCTCGACGAAGGCTTGGGTCTCACGAGAGATGGGGCGGGTGGTACTTCTGATGTTGCCTCGGGTCTTTGGGCCAGGCAAAGGAAGGGCCACTCACCGTTATCTCCAACGCCATCGAGCGGCAACCCCGGGATCGAGACACCATGAAAGGCACCGAAAAGAGAGGAGGGATGTCATCCACAACCCCCCATCCCCCAACGTCTTATCTTAAACTTTGGGACACTGGAGAAATGAATGCCTGACATGGCCAACAATGTCAGGCTCAGTAATAACCAGGATCCGAATATGGAAGTAGAAGGGTAAAGATGAGAAGAATAAAGTGAAGTCCCCGCAAACACATATATAAGCGCCGACGAGAATCATCGACGGTCCGGAGTAAGTGCACGCCAAGTAAATCCTAGGAAGATGTAAAAGACGTGTGAGAACACGCGCTTCGCAAATTTCACAAGCGTCAATGCATGGTAATGTCGCGAACACCTCCAACACATGGAGGCATAAAAGGTGATAGCCTCGCGAGGCAGGCGAGGTCGGCCTGGTCCATATGCCTCACCATCGCGCGATCGCTAGAACTGCAATATGGTGCACAACAATTGATTGTTCTTCGCGAACCACCGAAACCATACGGTGTGCGACGCCCTCCCTCTCCCAAATGTCGGCAAAATTCGAAACCCAAGTACCACAAGCAATCGACATAGACGAAACAACCAGGGAAATTTTAGAATAATCGTGTTTTATTCAATATGATTGAATATTGTGGTAAAATAAATACGCATGATAATTATCCTACTGTCCCGCCATCTCTTTGGATCGGCATATGTTGGGACATTAGAACTTCTATGTCTATTCCCTGGTCTTCGTCATCCCGAACGTCATCTATTGTTGGGGATCTGATTACACCATGATAGGGAGTCTCCCAGAACCAACATGAGTTGATTTGGTGACTAATTAGGCCACACCGCTCAAAATATGCCGCTGACACCTTTTAGCAGAGGGCTCCCACCCCATCACCGAATCGGGGCCCCCCGCTCGGGGCATGGTCAGGCTAAGGCTTCTAGGCCCAACCCTCCCGTGACGTTTGGTCCCTCTCGAACGCTTAGATGGGCGTTTGGTCCTCTGAATGTTGATTCTCCAGTTGGTTGGTATTCGAATCTTCGTTTCTCTATCCGTGATTCCATAGCACGTCCAAAACGGAAGGCCCGATTGAACGATTCGAGAAGTTTTGGGACGCAAGGGTCTAATTTATGCAATTTAATGGAGTTGTGTATGCATGAGGAGCACAATGGAAGGCTTTGAATGTATTATTTACTTATATATAGAGGCTACATTGGAACTTGACACAAAGCAATCGATGTGAATATCCCAGGGGGATTTGGAACGCCACACAGACGTGCTACCTCCCCAAGATATTAAAGACGCTAACTCTTCAGATTCTGCCAAAATTCTGCGCCATTAATGCCCAAGGAAGTGATTCTTAGATTTGAGGCGTTGTCTCCCACGCACAATCATCCATAAAATTAAATGCCGGGACAGGAATAAATTAGGGAAAATAAGTCTGGCAATTTATTCTGGAACTTACGCAAAAGAAGATAACAAGATTCAAAGTTCGGATGCCCCATCGCCTCTTTAAGGGTCGGTACATTGCGGACCTTCCCCCACGATTGGAGGGGATAGTTGTTCATTGATTTCACCAGGTTCGAATTCAGGAACCAAAGCCTCGGACGGAGCCTGCCGAAGGAAAGAGAGGTTCCACTCTGGATGGATCTCTACGATTCGCTCCACCAACTGTTCGTCCCCAATGGTCATCAGGTGGTGGGTGAGGTTCTGATACTCAGGCGTGTCCACGAACGCGTCTTGGTATGCCTCCACCGCCCTGGCCTCGACACCCGCACATTTGGCCTGGACTCTCTCCAACCCGGCCTCGCATTCACAAGACAACTTTCCATTTTCCGCGATGTCAATCTCTAACCTCGTTGCTCAAGCGGCTAGCGGGTCTCAAGAGTAGTGGCACGGTCTTCGACCAGCTTTTGTACCTCCTTGGCACACTTCTGAGAAGCCTTGGCAGCCCTCTTCTGATCTCGAGTTTGTTTCAAACTCTCTTTCATGGCCTTCAGCTCAATCTCATATTTGCCTCTCATGTCGGCCTCCTTCGTCACAACCAAGTCCAACTTGAACTCAGAGCCCCATTTTTCGAGACTCCACCGCGCTTCTCGAGGCCCATGGCCTTGACTCTTGCCGACTTCTTGGATTTGGCCTCACCCGCAAAGATCTTGGCCATCATAGCCTTCCGTGGTGCTGAACAATTCCTTGGTCAAACCAATCCCCATATCAAGTTCATTTCTGCCATTTGCAGCCGCTTCCGAACAGTGGCTTCCTCGCGGCCTTCTCCCACTCGGGTCCAAGATTTGTGCACACTCGCTGCAATCATTACAGGTGAGCAGGGAGCATTTCCATAGCCGAGGTTTCTAGTTCTCCTTGGCGTTGGAAAATACAGACGGGACTCCCCCGCCCAGACGAGGAGTCGAATTTCTTTACACCTTCAACCGACTCAATTTGCATAGTATCTCTCATAAACCCTCTGCAGGTGCGGGAGCCTTTCTCTTTCGCGAGGCCGCATCACCCGTGTGCTCAGTAATTCCCATCTCCTTATCCTTGGGTGGAACGAAATTTGGGTCAAGGGAAGGATGTGATGACGGGCGTGGGGCAAAGGAGGAACATCTGGCCGAAAGGGAGATCGGAAGCCGGTGGGTGGACGGACCACGATGGCATAGCATCCCGGATCTCTTGCGATGGACGGACGTACATCTCCTTCACAAGACTGAAAAAATACCCTCATTTGGCGGGTGGGCAAGACGGAGCGTAGGGATATTCTTAAACCCGAAAAGTCAAGCGCAAAACAACAATTAACAACACGTTTGGGTAATTATTCACATCGACGTCGAGGTGTTAAAACTTGAGGACTTACACATCGCCCTGACTAGCCAATAAGTCGTCGTCCTTCAACAAAGTTGCCGAGACTGAAGTTGCTACCGAGGCCTCGCACCTTGTTCCACTTCGCTCTCGCCTCTCCTCGGTCCTCTTAAGGATGGGCGGCTTACCACATTCTCGCAAAGCAAGCAAGACATTAAGTCGGGAACAATTATCGTAACCTTCACAACTGCATCACTATATACCGAGTTCCCGAATCGGCGAGGATGGACACATTGGGACGAGGTCCTCCCAAGATATATTTCCGGGTCCCCGCCGGCGAAGATGAACCTCTCTTTCCAATTGTGCACTTTGTTGGGATGTCGGTGGTCGTTCTCCATTTCTGGCCTGGCCGAGGAGAGATGTTGTACCAGCCCGCGGATCAACAAGGCCGGTATATAGACTCGAACTCCCTCGGGGTAAGGTTCTCTCTCGCCTCAGCAACACTCCACAGTATGTATGAGGCCACCATCTGGCCCAGCCATTTGGTGTTATCTGACAACGGGCTAGGTTCCAGTCTTTCAACACCTCACGGAAGAAAAGATGCATGGGTAGGCGAAGGCCTTGTTGCATCGCGGGTTCATATATTGCGACCTACCCTTCGGGAGGATCGTCGACGCGTTCTTCTGGACCCGGAGCTCTGAGTTTCACGAACGCAGGAATGTCATAGGACAACCGTATGTCCTCCAACTCCACCTCGGTGATCCTCAACTGAGCTATAGATGCTTCGGTGGCCGACCGCTTGAGCTCTTCATCGAGCGCCTTCGTGGCCGGGGCATCCCTCTTATTGAGTGATCCCCTCATTTCAGGTATTCCAGCGTCTGGCCCTCCTTTCTCTGTCGTCTGCCTCCTTCGACGGTGCGGATGGACAAGCCCTCCTCTCACTCGTAGACGGAGTTGACGGGCATACGGCGGAGGCTCTGGGTTTACTCCCCACGACCTCGGAAGATGAATATGATGTGGCGGCCGATGGTGACTCACTTCCAATAATACTAGGGTTTGTCGGGACATTCGATGGGTTCTGTGAATCATCGTTTCCGGACGACATTACGCCTCTGTGGTATAATCCCCAAGCTATAGAGTCGAGCAATAACCACCATAGGAAACAATGAAAACAAATCACAAAGAACTTTCAAAGACGCTTACCTCGTAAATGCGATTAGAACAGCGCACCCACTGGAGTTTCTCGCTTATCGATAGAGTATTCACAATGAGCACAAACGCAAGAAGAAGTTGTAGTGTAGGGGGGATGCCAGGCTTTATATTGATGCATTCCAATCTCTACCGTCCAAATCCCAAGCGTCACATCTAAACTGACGGACAGTGGACGCGTGATTTAAATTGAGCAACAGGTGGGAAAGCGAAACCCCAAATGTTTAGTAAATCGAGAATGCACGCGCTCCACGCGTGCCCCCGTTCTCCGCCATGCACAACTGGCCGCATTAATTGCGTATATCCTCTCACTCATGATTACCTATCCATCGATTGGCGGCTCGATTGATGTAACCACACCAACCACGGACACGTCACCAAAGGTCTGGCCCCCTGAAGCCCTCACCCGTCATGAATGTTCACGGACTTGGGGACTATCTTTGGGTAAGTTGAAGTCTTATAATTAAACGCGAGGACCACATTCCGCAGAACCCATGGAGACCGAATTTTCTTCGCCCAAAATTATTCTTTTTTACTCTCAAAGTCCCACGCCTATTATGAATAATAGGCTTGGACTTGGGGGGACTATTGTTACCACACGATTCTCGATAGGACCTTCACGTTAGCAAGCAAGGGCCCTATCTAGCCCATCAAAGTCCCATCTAGGCCCGACGAGGGCCTTCAATTCTAAAAGGGCCTCTGAGGCCCATCAAACGCCTTAGCCTTCTGCAGCTAGAATGCCGCGGGGCCCAGAGAGGGCCTTGACACTCACGACCGACCCACATGACCTCACCAGGTTTCGTATCAATTATAACTAGCAAGCAGCACGATATGCTGGAATGACTAGAGAAGTAATTAAAGAAAGATTGCGTTGGATTGGCACACGGATCCTCACAAAGAAACCAAATCATAAATCTCTTAAAATCAGGCAACGTGATAAACTCAAAGAAGGAAGATAATCTCGGAGATTGCATGGGTAACGGATGATCTTTATCCCATAAGGAAGGAGGATCCAATCAAGTATCTGATTGATTTGTTTCCTAAATCAATCAGGACTTTTGCGCTATAAATGCAACGTCTTTGGTTGTTCCAAGGTACGCTCTTTTTGTACTTGAATCCCACCCTAAACTCTGCTCAAACTTCTGCCTGCTTGTCTCTCCCACACCCAATTACTTACCTCCCTCCGTGTATTATTCCTATATATCGGCAGTTGAAACGATCGTCGGAGTACCAACGATCGTCGGACTCTTTTCTCCAGAGATCTTGGTGCCTAACGATCGTCCGAGAGTGTGTGTAACATACTGAGTTGGCGTAAGAGTGATCGGAGATCCATTGACACGTGGACGTTCTGGTGTTCCGATGTCAACAACTATCGTCTGAGGTATTTGGAAGTGTTTAAAGTGAATTTCTTTTGATTTGTAGTGTGTTTTCATTATTTTAAGATGAAACCATTATTTTAAGATGAAACCTTGAACTTGAGGTACATTGACAAGAAAGAAGAGAAAACGAGAAGAAACGAGGTGTTTTGAAGAGATATTGAAGATTAAAAAGTGAAAAGCTAGGGTTGAAATGAAAAAGAAGATCAACGCCACGAATCATGTGGGGAAAATTAGACTACTGAGTTTGATAGGAAGACCTGGACAAGGAAAATTACATACCATTAGAAGAATAATTAAATTAGGAGTTCAATGCAATTTACGGATCTTGATTTTGAGTTTCCTACCATATGTTATGCGCGAATGAATGAAGATTGTCCAGAAGCAAAATAGTGCTTGCTCGAGCGAGCTCTGACTTTGTTTGTGCGAGAGTTAATATAGAGTCACACAATTTTATGTAGGTCAATGTTCCTAGAGGTACTTTTTGTCCTAAGATACACAAATTTTAAGACTATATGCATTTCTTCTCTTAGACATTCTGAGACACATTTTTCTAGGTAGAGAAACACCATATAAACACAATATTCTACATCTCTGTCTGGTTTTATTTGGATTCAAGTAAGAAATAAGAAGAAAGCAATTGAAGATAATTCAAAGTGACGATTGAAGAACCTCAACTTGTCATCTCTTTATTCTATTTTCTTAAATCCGGTGATATAGTTCTACACTTTACAAGATAGACGACTTCGACCATAATCTCAGGCCATAATTTCCACACCATTTAGCATGTTGTGATACATTGCTTTGTACAAATTATGACACTATACTTCAAACAAAAGTAGTTATAACATGGGTTACATTGCCTATAGGATTGCATAAATTACATTTATGTTATAAATTCAGCAATATCACATGCAATCTCACGTAAAAATAAAACAAAAGTTGATAATTTATATTCACCTTTGCAATGTCACATAATTTTGACTATTGTGTTTCATTACCATATATAATTGGTAATGGGCTATGATAATTAAAGCCATTTGGTTAATACCTTGCAATTGCACATGATTTTCTAAATATTTAGAGATTATATAATGCTTTTGTTGACCTCGAAATTGTACTATCTACGTGTTAATAGATCTCCAATTAATCCTCGGTCAGCCTGTTATCTGCACACTTGAATAATCGTTATATACCAAGATCACTAAGGAAAAATGGTCGACAACCGTTGGCACTTCGACGGTCAAGTCAAGCTGCAGGTATAAAAGTGTATGGGAGAATATGGGTATGGGAGGGACTAGTAGATGAGATTTGAATAGGGTTGAGAATAATGCGCACGTTGGGATGAAGGAGATCCGGTATTTATAGAGGAAAATTCTAGTTGATTTAGGGAAGCAATCAATTAGATATCCGATGGGTTTCTCCTTCCTTATGGGATAAGGCAAAATTGAATACTAATGCGATATTCTAGATTTTAGTTCAAATCTGAATTGATCTCAGGTATTACCTCTGTTGATTTTTAGGAGGTAGACATTGAGTTTCTTGTAGTATTATGCCTGTTAATTAAATATAGTCTTTTCTTTCAATTATATCTTTGGTTTCCCAAAATAATAGATTACTTGGGAGATTCCGATGGAAGCGAGAGATTGGCAAGGAATAATATGTTCACCAGGTCAGCGGAGCCCTTTATAGTCTCCGTTTGGTGAGATCCCAGAAGGTGATGGCTTGTTATTGTAATATAGGGGTTTGGCTGCCATTGACATGGAGCCTTCGCCAAATTCAGGTAGTAACAATAGTACCCCAAGTTCGAGTCTATTATTTATGCTAGGCGTAGGATTTAAGAAAGTTTTGTTTTGTCTTTTTTTACGAAGGGATAGGCCTTTAAGATGGGCATATATTAGTGAACCTTTGCCAAATTTTGTCTACTAAGGGAGGCCTTAGCTTTGTTGGCAAGGTTTATGAGGAATTTGGAGCCTTCATAGATGTGTGCTATAGTCCCCCAAGTCCGAGGCTTATTTATTCATAGTAGTCGAGGGCTTTGGCTTGGGCTTTTGTGGAAGTTTACGTGAGTTGAGCTCCATGTGGCATTTTCTAAGATGAGGCATCAGCTGGTTTAAAATGAAGAGCCATCAATCAAGGCTTCTAATCAAGACAAGTAATGATGGCACATCAGTTTTATAACTCGAAATGACAGTGCCATCATTTTTGTAGGCGTGCTGCCCCAGGTTTGGGGATGTGTGTGGGTTGCGTATGTGTTCATCATTTGATTTCCCAAATTTCCATCTCCACTCTTTTAAATTGCTGAGTGCCACGTGTTCCCATTTTCGACGACTGTGGTTTCAGAATTTGAAATCGATGGTCTGGATGCTGGACCTATTGTGTATAAAAGCCTAACACATTCTTTTATTTCTCTTTTACCTTTGTGAAAATTCCTTCAAGAATATTAAGAGTTTTCTAGCAAACCCTAAAGTACTCAGGTGTCTTTTCCCGACGACCGGTCACTTTTCAAATGTAAAGAGAGACTTAATATTTCTCCTTCTTCATCTTTCTCATTTGTTTATTTGTTAGATTATCCAGTCCTCACCGTCATTCCTCGTCCTCCATCCATAAAACCTAGTCACTTCTATCTTCACAATAGGTTCTGAAGATACAGATTCACAAAACCCATTAGAGCTTCAGACTTCAGACATATCCTAGGATCATGGACGAGGTTATGTCTTCGCTTGATCGCGATGATGAGGTTGACCAAGGGCCAACTGTCGTGTTCCACCCGGAGGCTTCCATTAGTGGTACCTATGTCCTTGAGGTTTTATTGCAAGTGGACGGATCGTTGACAAGTAATATAGTAATAAATAGAGTGTCGAACCCACGAGGACTAGATATCAATTTAATCAATTAATTTATAACTCAACTTTTAACAAAATAGAGAAACACATGATTTAAATTGTGGTTTTTGTGATTCTAAAACTATTTTAATTAAACCTAAATTATCAAACAATTTACTTTAAAATAGAGATAACGAATTCAATTTTTACTAACACTAGGATTTGCGAATCTATCAACACTTTTCTTAATCAAATATCCGTTTAACCGCTTTAGCTTATAATTACCATAGATTGAAAATCGATGATCTTAAAATAATCAAAAGCCTCTCTTGATGGTCAATCAATTCTATATGTTATGCGAACCTAATTATCTGTAATTAAGCTTCGAACATAAACACATGCATTAAAATCTCAAGAACACCTAAATTGATTTCATAAAGCATAATAGTAATTTCTATCTATTATTGGACCTTATGTTATTCAATACCACGTGCTTAATTTGTATTGAATCTCTCGACTTCAATATAGAACACAATATATTCTAATGGTGATCAGACATTAAAATAATAGAAAAACTGAATAAAGAATAATCAACCCAAAAGCAATTAATTATTAAAATGAAAAAACTTCTAATTAATTAAAAATCATGAGGTTTTATCGTTCATCCTAGAAAAAAGTAAGTTTAGTCGGACATGATTTTATCAATTATGACAATAATTGACTTCATCATGATCCAAATGAAAGAAAAAAGAAGAAAGAATAAATACAACTCAGTGACTCAGGCTGAAGAATCTTCAATCCGTGCCTTGATCTTCAATTTTCTTCTTGTATCTTGTTCCCAAAATTCGTCTCTCTTTGTTTCGGCTATTAGCTGGCTTTTATAATGCTCTCTAAATTCTCCAAGATGTGATTTAGGTATCTCAATCAATATGGACTTCGTAGAGTTCTAAATCCATCAGGAAACTGTCAAAGTATTCCGCGATATACCCTTGCGATCACATAGGCTTATGCCTTGCGATCGCATGGTATGGCCAATTAACATTCTGCCTAATTTCTAGAGGTCTTGCGATCACAGCTTGTAATAACTATGCGATCGCATGGTTGTATCTTGTGACTTCCTGCGTTTTCTCTTTGATATTTGCTTGCTAAGTCCTTCAGGTCTCTTTGTATGTTCAATTTAGTCATCTTTTCTTCTGTTTGCTCTCTTTTCATCTGATTGACACTTGAATTTGATTATTTCCTAAAATAACAAGAAAACAGCATGCAATTAAACTAAAATCAAATAATACGACTCATAATCGTCCTTTTTTGTGAGCCCCAATAAGTACAAAATTGTACTTATCATATCACCGCTGCCTCCACCTCCAACTTCTGCCATTGTTGTAGTACCTCCGCAATTTCCTAGCTGGGGCTCATCCCCTTTCCCTTCTCAACACAATCAACCTAAAGATAAGGAGAATGAGGTCACTGTAGAAGTGCCCACTTCCCATGGAAAGCAGAAGGGGCCAGCCCCAACGACGGATGATGGCCTGATAAGGGACGCTCGATGGGCCAAGAAAAATAAAGATGTCCATGAAGTGCCTCAACGGCTGGACCTACTCTCGTCCCTGCCTTTTCTGTCTGGATGGAGTGCATTAATGTAAGGACTCTTTGTGAGGAGCTTGATCCAACTGTATTGGAAATGTTAGAGTTGTCCTCGGCAAAGGTAAAGAACGCGTGTGTCCAAAAAGTTTGGACATCAACCTGGGAAAAAACTACTGAAAAAGCCACTATAGGAGAAATGATCGTAATGGCGGTTATGAATGCTGCCCGAGGCTTTGTCCTCAACAATGAACTCTATAGCACCTTCACCGATTTTTTCGGTAAGCTTGAAAAAGAGGATTCCAAGTCTTGGAAGCTTGCCGAGGACCTGAAAGCCATAAGCTCGACCAACACGTGGCTTGGCTATGAGAATGAAGCCCTCAGGTTCAAGGTTGATTATCTGGTGGCAGCTGATATGGTGGTGAAGATGAAGCTCCATGCTGCGTTTGATGATGTGAAGAGGACCGAGTTGAGAGTTTTACTGACAGGGAGTGACGAAGAGCTGATGAAACTCGTCCGCTAGCAGAGGAAAGGGCCACATAGACAAAAAGGTCATTTTCTCAGTTAACCGTGATTTTAACACCATGTTATCGAGAGAGATGCACAGTTGGCCGAGGTAATGGAAGAGGTTGAGAAGGCCACGATGAGAGTTAGCAATTGTTAGAGCTTACGTGCACGGATCTTTAATAATTCCGTAAGTGCACGGATCTCTCAAGTAGTAAAATGGATTTTGAGTCCAAGTATCGATCCCACGAGGATTTAGATAATTCAATTTAATCACGCTAACCTTAACCGAATCTAAAGAACTTTGATAGATTTTGTGTTTTATAACTAATTGAAAGAGTAAAATAAAAACAATTAAACAACTATTTCTCAAATAAATGAAAGATTAAGATTAACTACAGATGAATTTAACTTTTTAAAAAGGAAAAGCACTAGAATTCCGAATCCACTTGTAGTTGTTATTTCTTCTATCTTGATTCTTGGTCTTGACATGATTAATTCATTTATGAAGATCAATATCCTAGATTGTTCAACAGTTTCTCTCGAATAAAGTTAAACCTATTCATATGCGAGACTCGACTATATTTCTATGACGAATGCGAATACAAATGAAAGCATTAAATTTCCATGGATAATTAAAGATCACCTAAAGCATAGCGGTATATTTCTATCCCTATCGGACTTTAAGATAATTAAAATAGCGCCTAGCATGCTTTCGACCTTTCGATAGTAAAACATATCACAACAATCATACAATTACTACGTATATAATTGTAGATGCAAACAAATCAAAATTAATTATTCAAAACTATATTGAAGTAAAGTGTCAAAACCAAGTCTTAAGATAAAAGAATTTAAACGACAAGTTTCATCGTAATTCTAGCGCTAATTAAACTAGCCTAGCATACTAATAATAAGAAAATAAGAAGGGAAGAACACATGGAATTCATCACCCGGAAAAGAAGAAGACTTGAAAGAATAATTGCTCGTTGTTGATCTTCGCTCAATTCTTCAAAGAAGCAGTCTTGATCTCCATTTAATGCCTTCGTCTATGTTTTTCTCCCCAAAAACTCAACAACCGATTATGAGCTAATAACTCATATATATATATTACTCTAATGGTGCCCCAAAAGATGCCAAAAAAAATCTAAAAAACGCGGGCCAAAAGTTACCTAATTGGAGTTAAATTGAAAAAAGGAAAAAAAAATCACAGAAGTCAAAATTAGCTCGGGCGACCGCTTGAGCCATTCCCAAAGCGATCACCCAGTCCATTTTCCTCTCTCGCTTGAGTTTAACCCGGGTGGCGCCGCCCAGATATAGGTTGGGCGATCGCCCTGACTTTACAATTTCCAATTATCTTGTTTTGATCCTCCAACTTTTCATAGTTTGTAATTTGGTCTTTCAACTTTTGATAATCTCCAATGTGGTCCTTCAACTTTCAATGATGTGCAATTTGGTCCTTCATCTTTCAATAATGTGCAATGTGGTCCTTCAACTTTTGATAATCTCCAATTTGGTCCTTCAACTTTCAATTTATACCTCTTTTCATCCATTCTTCTCCAATTTCTAACAGACGGGTCCAAAACCGAAATGTAAAGAATAATGTACCAAATTAAGTAGAAAATTACTAAAATAATGAATTAAAAGCTTAGTTTAAGGATTCGAATAAGTGCACAAAATGCACTTATCAAACACCCCAAACTAAACCTTTGTTCGCCCTCGAACAACAAAACAAAATAAAATTAAACCATAAATTTAAACTAAGCTAAACAAAATAACAATGATTGAGTTCATGTCAAATGTCTTACTATATGCCTCATGTTTGAAAAATCAAGCAACACTTTTAGAAAAAGATCAAACAACACAAAAAATTTCACTTATCCATTGCTCGACCTATAGTGAGTGTGTGATTAGCCAAAAATTGAACATACTCATGTATTAGACCACGACTAATATTGTATTGTTGATATTTTTACAGTCCCAAACCCGTTGTAGGCACTTCTTCCTTACATCTCTCGTAAATTATCACACTTCTAATACTTTTCTCTCCAATCCCGAGGTGTTCTAGCAAATTTGGTTCCTATTGATCTACACAATGCTTTTTTCAAATAAAGTGGTAAAATTAGAACTTGTATTCTCAGAACTAGGGCGGTGAATGATTTCTAAATTCTCATCTTCAGTCTCTTAGGTTTTAATCTAGCAATCCTTACCGAGCACCTTTAGCACTTTTTACTTATTTTGCTCATATAAATGATCTTACATCTTGTGCAGTACTTCTCTCATACTAATTTTCTATGTGACCCTTGTAGCGAGCTTTGGACCGATGACTCCCAAGTCAGATGACCATAGGGCACTGTGTTTTGAAATACCCTAATGTGCTTAATTTCTCGAGTCCCACATGCTATAAGAGAAGCAAAGATGTACAATTTTTTTGGGACTCGTGTAACGAGCTTTGGGCCGATGACTCCCAAGTCAGATGACTTTAGGGCACCATGTTTTAAAATACCCTAACGAGCTTAATTGCTCGAGTCGGATATTTTATTTTATTTATTCAATGAAGAAGTAGTACTCGGTTTAGATTCCTTTACTATAACCTATTCAACCAAAGATGAGACTCGTAGAAAACCATAACCATCAAAAATTCTCAAAACACAAGTAGTACTTTAACACCCCCCAAACCTGTTCTCAAAACGGTTTGGTTACTAGCTAAGGACTTAGGAACGGAATTTTCATAATGATACTAAGTCAACAATATCAACTCATACACTCGAATCATGGTCCCAATAAATGATAAATCAATAGTGGCTTTGTGCTTCATTAAACAGGTCAAACATGGATAATAATTCAGATAATAGCACGAGTTCAAGCGTTGTCTAATATTCCACTAAAAATATACTCGATTTTCAAACAACATCATCATTGGCGTGAAGAAGTTTAACAACAACTAATTTTTTTTTCCAGTTATATAGACCCGAGTGATACGCATTCAAAAGCGACCCAATAAGTATCCACGATACTTTACTCACCCCAAAGAAAATATTACATTGTCCCCAATGTAAGCAATTAGAACAAAATTAAAGAAGGAAAAAGATCAGGTACTCCCTGGAGGTAAATGTGGAGAAGAAGGTCGAGGCTGGTCGGATAGTCCAATAGAAGCAAGAGGTCGCAATGAGTCGACGGCATCGGCAATCTGGGAGACAGTCCCATCAATCGTCTCGAGTCGACTCTCAAAGTATATCATCCTTCAGTTGACGTCATCATAGGAGTAATTGATAGTACGCTGCTGTGACCTAATGTCGACGTCTATGTGCTCCAGTCCATAGACATTCACACTTATTCGAACCAGCTCCTGCTTTGTATGTTATCTTTAGCGTGTGGTGCACCTCCATGAAAGTATCGTCGTGAGTTGCCCATCGATCTACCAATCTCGTCGAGCCACTTGGATCTGAGTGAACTGAATGCCAAGATGGGGCTCAGCAGCCTAGAGTGGGTGGGGTCTTTGGAGGTCTTGGGATCATGAGCTTCCTCATCGAGGTTGTACCATTTGAGCACTGCGCCACGATCTCTCGGCTCTCATCCCGGCCTCTCGAATTGTCAGCGATCTTATGGGTGAGAGGGGCCTCGGGAATGTTAGCTTCTTCAAATGGCAACAGGAGGACTCCGGCCTCAGACAGATCCCACTAATCAGACATGGGAACATAATAGAGCGTTGGGAGTTGGAGTCAACCGACGTTGCTAACTCCTGAACAAAGTCAAAGATATGCGTCCCCAAATCTATTTTTCTGCCCCGGGCTAAATGGTAAAGAAAGAGAGCCCTTTCCCCAATAAATCTCGCATGCGTGAGTGGTAGGATTGATATTGGTGCGAGACAAAATGTGTAAAGCTCGCAGACCCCGAGTCGGATTCATCATGTTTGAAATGCGGCGGCCAACGGCCATGCATTCTCTCTACCATACAAGAATCGAGCCACGGACTGCATGTCCTCTTCAGTAGGCATAGGATCCACCCCCGCACGGGATAGTTCATAGTATCAATCAATCATTGCAGGGCTGAAACAGATCCACTTGCCCCGTACCCATGTCTTATGCCGATGAGGGCTAACTGGAGTATCTATTTCCTTGTTGGAGTTGGCAAAGAATTCCCTAACCAAAGTTATATCTACTGGATGTGGAGCTACGACTACTTTACTCCAACCACTCTCTTTGGATCACAAGTTCCAACAGATGCCCTCGAAAATCATCCCGTTGCACCCGTCTCTCTTGGTGATAGTTCTTCCCTTTCCATTTTGTTTCATATCTCTTGAGCATCCGAGTTTGGAAACGTGGTATGCCACCATCACTAGTTGGTTCCTCACCTGCTTTTACGATGGGTAGAACCTTCACCGACCTTCTCCTTACCCTTGTCTTGAGTTGTGGTTTTCCGTTTTGGAGCCATAGGTACCTAAAAAGAGAAGAGAAACATAATTAGGCAACAAAATAAACTCAAGAATAAGCAAAACATCTCAAAAGCCAATAAAAATGGTGAATTTTCATAGTTAACACATAGACCATGCACTACTTTTGACCACTGGGAAATGTGAAGAAAGGTTGAAGTTTCTCCGAGCCAACTTTGGACACAAGGTACTCCATAGATTGGTCTTTGTCCTGCCCAAAATTGAGGTAGAATGGAGATCATATGAGTTGGACGGAAGGGGGACGAAGATGGTGACGTGAAGTGGCATGGGCCTAGCCATGGCTTGCCATGGAATCCTAACATGGGGCTAAGTGCAATGGCCAAGTGTGGAATGTGATTTCAATGAATGTAGGCACAAGCTGCAAGCTTAAAAGACTATCAACAATGCCTAATCGAGGATTAGCCTTAAGTGTACAAGAATCGCCACTCGGACATTTCATCAAACACTTGGTAGGCGCCAAATATATTCAAGAGGTGCAATGACTTGGAGATATTAATCAAACCCAAAAATTTCCATCCAAAAACAACAATCCAAATACCCCAACATCTACCTAAACCCATTCTCCTCAATATAGCAAGAAAAAAAAATCCAAAAAAAATCAAAGTACTTAGCAAAACTGGGAAGTGGAAGAAAGGCAAACCTTGGAGGGGACTTTCGGCCAACAAGATGAATTCTACGTGAATGTCGTGTGAGGAGAATCTAATTCGTGGTTTAGGAATGTAATGTGGAAGATCAAAATTTACATGAAGGTCGAGCTTGGAGGTGGGAGTCGCGGGGTGGGCGGTGGGGTTATTAAACCTCAGCCGGACCTCGGCAAATGCCTTGATGAAAACTCGAGGCGATCGCCTGAGTTGGTCTGGGCGTTCGCCTAGGTTGAATGAGAGGGCGACCGCCAAGTCAATGGATTGGGCGATCGCCCGCTTTTACCAAACAAAAACTTTTTTTTTTTTTTTTTTTAAATAAATGCATATAAACTAAGTTAACAAGTCCAACATTTAAAACGTGCTAAAATGGAAATGATGTGAGCATGCAAATGAAGCTTAAATGTGACTAGCTAGATATACTTGAACATGTGAAATTCCAAGCACAAGCCAAACTGAAAATGGTGAATTAGACAACCAAACCTGTGCTAAAACTCACTTCATGCTGTTGACTAATTTATCTAGGCCTATATGATCATATGAAATCTTAAATTTGTGCTTATGCTTAAATGAACATAAAGACTAAACTATGCTAAAAATCCTAAGTGCAAAAAATTTGGACAAACCTAAAACCAATATTAAACAAGGTAAAATCCCTAACCACATGTAAACGAAAAGAATTTTATTTAAAAGGTAGAGAGGGATAGAAAATGGGTTGCCTCCCATTAAGCGCTCGAGTTATAGTCTAGAGCTCGACTTTTCGGATTGATCATTCTGGGTATGCAAGTTGAACGGTGGACTTTTCTTTCGAGAATCCACCATTCCAATAGATCTTCAGACGCTGCCCGTTGACTTTAAACGTGCCTTTACTCTCATGACTCATTTCTACCGCCCCAAATGGATAGACTTGTGTGATTGTATACGGACCCGACCATCTAGATTTCAACCTGCCAAGAAAAAGCTTGAGGCGAGAATTATACAACAAGACTTGCTGCCCAACCTCAAAATTTCTTCTTTGAATGCATATTGTGCCACTTTTGGTCCGCTCCTTATACAATTTCGCGTTCTCATATGCTTCCAACCGAAACTCATCCATTTCATTCAATTGAAGGAGTCTCTTTTCACGATCGCCTTTAGATCAAAGTTCAACTTCTTGACAACCCAATATGCTCGGTGCTCCAACTCAATCGGTAATGGCACGCTTTCTCAAAAACTAGCCGGTAGGAAGACATGCCTATATGAGTTTTGAAAGTCATTCAGTAGGCCCATAAAGCATCATCAAGCTTTTTTGACCAATCCTTTCTTGATGAACTCACCGTCACCTCAAGAATCCGCTTCAACTCCCAGTTGGAGACTTCCACTTGCCCACTTGTTTGAGGGTGATAAGGAGTAGCAATGCGATGCCGAACGCCATATTTAGCCAACAAAGACTCAAACTGACGATTACAAAAGTGCTTACCACCATCACTAATAATGGCTCAAAGGGGTGTGCCATAGCGAGTGAAAATACATTTTTTAGAAAATCCATCACAACCCGTGCATCATTAGTAGGTAAGGCGATGGCCTCAACCCATTTAGAGACGTAGTCTACAGCAACCAATATATATTGATTTGAGAAAGATGAAAGGAATGGCCCCATGAAATCAATACCCCAAACATCAAAAAGGTTGACCTCAAGTATCTGTTGAGAGGCATTTCATTCCTTTTGAGATGTTGCCCGTGAGTTGGCATCGATCACATTTCTTCACAAAAGATAAGCGTCTTTAAAAAGAGAAGGCCGAAGAGAATCCGCATCGTAGAACTTTAGCAACTGTTTTAGAGGCACCAAAGTGTCCAGCGTAGGCTGAAGAGTGGCAATGCCCAAGTATCTGAGGGACCTCTTCTTCAGGAACACATCGCCGAATTATTTGATCTGGACCCCGTCTATAGAGAATGGGATCCTCCCAAAAATAGTGCTTCAAGTCAGAAAAATTTCTTCTTTTGATGACTTGAATAATCTGGCGGGATAATGGATTTGGCTAGGAAATTCACTATATCAGCAAACCATGGTGCTTTCTCCAAATGAAAAATCTGTTCATCTGGAAACACCTCATTAATATCCAAGCTCTCGATCTGCTCTTCCTGCTCAAGTCGGGATAGGTGATCAGCCACTACATTCTCGCTTCCTTTCTTATCTCTTATCTTGAGATCGAATTCTTATAGAAGTAATACCCATCTAATCACCTCGATTTCGCATCTTTCTTTGCCAATAAATACTTCAAGGCTGCATGATCAGTGTAGACTATCACCGTCGATCCGACAAGATATGATCTGAATTTATCAAAGGCATAGACTACAGCTAAGAGCTCCTTCTCAGTAGTGGCATAATTAAGTTGTGCCTCATTCAAAGTCTTCTTTGGCATAGTGTATCACATTAAAAATTTTATCTTTTCGCTGCCCCAACACTACTCCCATCGCATAATCACTTGCATCACACATAAGTTCAAACGGTAGATTCCAATCGGTGCAATTATCACGTGTCTTTGAAATGAGCTTCTCTTTTAGAGTGTTGAATGCCAATAAACACTCTTCGAGAGAAGACATAGGGTACATCCTTGACCAAACAGTAGTACAAAGGTTTCGTGATTTTTGAAAATCTTTGATAAAACGACGATAGAACCGGCATGCCCAAGAAAGCTTCTAATACCCTTGATGGAAGTTGGTGGTGGCAATTTTTCTATAACCCGAATTTTGCTTTATCCACTTCAATCCCTTTAGTTGAAATTGATGTCCCAACACGATGCCCTCTTGAACCATGAAGTGACATTTTTCCCGGTTGAGAGCCAAATTTGTATCTTCGCACCATGGCTGCAAAACAGTGTGTAAGTGCTCCAAGCACTCATCGAAGGATGAGCCAAATACCAAGAAATCATCCATGAATATTTCAATGAATTTCTCTACCATATCGTAGAAGATGGCCATCATGCAATCTTTGAAAAGTGGCGAGGAGCATTGCATAGCCCAAAAGGCATCCTACGGTAAGCAAAGGTGCCATAGGGACGGTGAATGTGGTCTTCTCTTGATCCTCGGGTGCTATTGGAATTTGATTATACTCGGAGTATCCATCCAAAAAGCAAGAATGAGAATATCCAATGATCTTTCCAACATCGATCAATAAATGGAAGGGAAAATGATCCTTCCTAGTAGCGAGATTGAGCTTGCGGTAGTCAATGCAAACCCTCCATCCCGTGATCTGTTTCGGTTAGAATCAACTCATTCTTTTCGTTTCGAACCACGTTGATACCTCCCTTCTTGGCACTACTTGAATCGGGGTGACCCAAGCAATCGTCTCGAGATCGGGTAGATTATCCCGGCATCCAATAGCTTCATGACTTCTCCTCGGACCACTTCTTTCATATTAGGATTCATTTTCTCTCGATCGTCAATACTTGGTTTAAAATCATCCTCCATGAGGATTTTATGCATGCACGAGTAGGGTCGATACCCTTGATGTCGACAATAGACCACCCAATAGCTGTCTTGTGTTCTCGAAGCACTCGGAGTAATTTTTCCTCTTCAAGCTTATTAATTGAATTTGCAATGATTACAGGCAAAGTAGAGAACTCCCCCAGGTAGGCATAACGGAGATGAGAGGACAACTATTTGAGCTCTATTTTTGGAGGCTGTTGAACAGAAGGCAGATGTTTTATAGAACGTATTCCCAACTCCTCAAAGCGTGGTCGGCGTGTATATGGAGGATTAGCTTCAAGATATCTTGCGCACATCTCAACCTCACTAGAATCAGCGTGAGAGGATTGAGAATGCACAATGCAAGCCTCCAATGGATCTGATGGATTATGGAGATGAAAATTTTCATGTACGGCATCATCAACCACATCAACTTTGAAGCAGCTATCTGACTCGGTTGGATATTTGATTGCCTTAAAGACATCAAATGTGACCTGCTCCTCGCTAAGTCTCAGAATCAATTGGCCTTTTTGTACATCGATCAGAGCTCTTCCAGTGGCTAAAAATGGTCGACCAAGAAGAAGTGGGACATCTTTATCTTCCTCCATGTCGAGAATGATAAAATCAGCTGGGAAGATGAATTTGTCCACTTTTACCAAAAGATCTTCAACAACTCCTCTTGGATGTTTAATAGACCGATCGACCCACTGACTGAGTTATCAGAGTTGCTTTAGCTTCCCCAAACCTAATTTCACGAAAATAGAAAGCGGCATCAAGTTAATACTAGCTCCTAAATCACATAAAGCTTTATCAAACACAAAATCACCAATGGTGCAAGGTATTGTAAAACTTCCCGGATCTTTGAGTTTAGGAGGTAGTTTATTTTGTAAAATAGCGCCGCACTCTTTCGTCAACATCACAGTCTCATGTTCATCCATCTTGCGTTTATTTGAAAGGATGTCTTTCAAGAATTTAGCATAACTGGGCATCTGAGCAAGTGCATCTGCAAAAGGGATGTTGATATGTAGTTTCTTGAAGATCTCAAGAAATTTTCCGAATTGCTTGTCCAACTTGTGCTTTTGTAGCCTCTGAGGAAATGGGACTGGAGGATCATATGGCTTGATAGGAACGGTTGCCTTAACCTATGGTGTGCTTGAACTCTCTTTCATAGCTGTTGTCTACTCAGTCTGTACCACGTGTTCCTCATCAGTGGAAGGTACAACTTCTTCATTTGCAACTGATCTCTTGACATGGATCTCTCGATAACCGAACCCCACTTCTAGTAGTAATAGCTTTAACATGTTCCTTGGGGTTCACCTCTCAGACATCTTGGGCAAAGTACCGGTGCTCTCGCTCGATAAAGTAATTGCCATCGACCCATTTGTGTCTCAAGATTCTTTATTGCAGCGCCTTGATTTTGAATATTAATGCCTTGATTTTGAATATTAGTATCTGTCTTGTGCATGAACTGTTCGGTCTTTTCGATGAATTTACCGAGAATTTCTTCTAGCGAAGTTCTCTTCTCTGGCTCTTGAAACTGTGGTCTGAAATTACTCTGATTATCCTTCCAAGAGAAATTTGGATGGTTTCGCCACCCTGGATTATATGTGTTGGAGTACGGGTTATTTTGTTGGCGCTGACCACCTTGAATGTAATCGACCTGTTCAGGCTGTAGTGATAGAATAGGACATTCTGATGTACTATGACTGGCTCCACATTCTTCACATGCTGATTTCTTTGTTTGCACTGCATTGGCTGAATATGACATACTTTCCACTTTGTGTGCCAATGACTTTATCTGTGCAGACAGTGCTGTGAAAGTATCTACCTCATGTACCCCCGCAGTTCTCTTTTGTATAACTCTATCTGATGGCCACATGGCAGTGGTGGTAGCGACTCTTTCAAACAAATCTAGAGCTTCAACCACTGTTTTGGTAGATAGAGAACCGTTGGATGAAGAGTCAATCATGCTTTTAAATGAAGGTAGTAGCCCAGCATAGAAATATTGAATTTGTTGCCCCACCGCCAACACCATGATGAGGGCACTTTCTTAACATATTCTTGAATCGGTCCACGCCTCATCAAAAGATTACGCTTCGATTGTTGAAATATAGAGATATCATGCTTCAACTTCGAGACCTTTCTTTGGTGGGAAAAATTTAGTGCAAAACTTTTGGGCTAGATCATTCCTGTGGTTATGTTGTCAATTGGTAGTGAGTCCAACCACTCAAGAGCCTTGTCCCTAGAAGAGTATGTGGGAACAAACGTGGTGGATGGCGTCGTCTCGAGATTCCTTGATACTTGAAGTGTTGACACATTTCCAAGAATCTTGAAACGTGTGTATGTGGATTCTCATCGGTCCGCCATAGAATTGGTGTCCATTCGGAATAGATGAATGACATTAGTCTTTAGTCGAAAGTTCGGCTGCCCAAAAGGTGGGTAGACAATCTTTGGATTGGCTCTGTATGATCCGCGGAGTCAAAAGTCTCCAACTAGCATATTGTCTTCATCAATCTCTTGTCTTGCCCGAGCGATCTCGTTGTTACGCATTATGTCTTGTGCTTTTTGTTCTTTTGTTGTGTCTTTTTGCTTCTCTCTGCCTACGATGAAAAGTGCGTTCGATCTCTGGATCAACTAGAATTAGAGACTCGTGTCTCTCACTTCGCATGCAATGGTCTAAAAGGAAACAAAACAAACACTGTAATATCTTAAAGAAATAAGTAATTAAGGCAAATAAATAAATAAGTTCGAATTAGTGTTAAAGTAATTGAACAGAATTAAAACTAAATCCCCGGCAACGGCGCCAAAAACTTGGTAGCGATTTTGTATCTTTAATAATTCCGCAAGTGCACGGATCGCTCAAGTAGTAAAATGGATTTTGAGTCCAAGTATCGATCCCACGAGGATTTAGATAATTCAATTTAATCACGCTAACCTTAACCGAATCTAAAGAACTTTGATAGATTTTGTGTTTTATAACTAATTGAAAGAGTAAAATAAAACAATTAAACAACTATTTCTCAAATAAATGAAAGATTAAGATTAACTACTGAGATGAATTTAACTTTTAAAAAGGAAAAGCACTAGAATTCTGAATCCACTTGTAGTTGTTATTTCTTCTATCTTGATTCTTGGTCTTGACAGATTAATTCAGTTATGAAGATCAATATCCCTAGATTGTTCAACAGTTTCTCTCGAATAAAGTTAAACCTATTCATTTGCATGACTCGACTATATTTCTATGACGAATGCGAATACAAATGAAAGCATTAAATTTCCATGGATAATTAAAGATCACCTAAAGTATAGCGGTATATTTCTATCCCATATCAGACTTTAAGATAATTAAAATAGCGTCTAGCATGCTTTCGACCTTTCGATAGTAAAACATACCACAACAATCATACAATTACTACGTTTATAATTGTAGATGCAAACAAATCAAAATTAATTATTCAAAACTATATTGAAGTAAAGTGTCAAAAACCAAGTCTCAAGATAAAAGAATTTAAACGACAAGTTTCATCGTAATTCTAGCGCTAATTAAACTAGCCTAGCATACTAATAATAAGAAAATAAGAAGGGGAAGAACACATGGAATTCATCACCCGGAAAAGAAGAAGACTTGAAAGAATAATTGCTCGTTGTTGATCTTCGTTCAATTCTTCAAAGAAGCAGTCTTGATCTCTGTTTAATGCCTTCGTCTATGTTTTTCTCCCCAAAAACTCAACAACCGATTATGAGCTAATAACTCATATATATACTATTCTAATGGTGCCCCAAAAGATGTCAAAAAAAACCTAAAAAACGCGGGCCAAAAGTTACCTAATCGGAGTTAAATTGAAAAAAGGAAAAAAATCTCGCGCAGTCAAAATTAGCCTGGGCGATGGCAATCGCCCAGGTCCAGATTTTCCTCTCTGCTTGAGTTTAAACCGGCTGGGTGCTCGCCCAGATATAGGTTGGGCGATCGCCCAGCTCACAATTTCCACTTATGCTATTTTGATCCTCCAACTTTTCATAGTTTGTAATTTGGTCCTTCAACTTTTGATAATCTCCAATGTTGTCCTTCAACTTTCAATGATGTGCAATTTGGTCCTTCATCTTTCAATAATGTGAAATGTGGTCCTTCAACTTTTGATAATCTCCAATTTGGTCCTTCAACTTTCAATTTATACCTCTTTTCATCCATTCTTCTCCAATTTCTCACTGACGGGTCCAAAACCGAAATGTAAAGAATAATGCACCAAATTAAGTAGAAAATTACTAAAATAACGAATTAAAAGCTTAGTTTAAGGACCCGAATAAGTGCACAAAATGCACTTATCAGTAGAGTTAGCAATTGTTAGAGCTTCTGTGGCAGAGGTGGAGGCCAGGGTGGTGAGGTTGTACAATAAGAGCTTTACCTTCACGCCGGAGTACTTGTGCCATGCCATGTGCTTTATGGAAGTTGGGGGCGACTAGTTGACCAAGAGGATCCATGCTATACACTTTAAATGAGGCATCTCTTTTTTACTTGCTCATACCGAGGGCCTCGGTCAAGCTTGATCTCCAAAGAACTACCTTTGTCTCTTTTTCTAACAAGGCTCTTGTCTCGGATCCTATCGTAGATGTCCCTTCTTAAACTGAACATGGTGAGGTGGTGGAGCAGTAGGACTTAAACTTTTTATTTCCATTATCTTTGTAATTTAGATTTTATTAATGGAAGATGTTCTTTTTGCTTCCAATTGTTGTTGCTTTACCTTTAGTATTCCTTATGCCTCGCCATGATTGTATTTGTGTCGTTCTCCATCATAGTTTGAACCATAACTAAACGAGTTAAGCGGGTTTGCGAAGCGGTTTAAAGAGGATTCACAAACCACTATACCTTGTGGTCATGAAATGATTTCTCTTGCTGACTTCATAATTAAATATTCAATTGAAAGTGTTAACTAGTATTATCCAATGAGTTAAGGAGGTTTCCGCAAACCTTACTCCCTCGTTGCTCCACACTTTTTACTGATAATTGTATGCGTTAAATAGTTCACCCAGCGAGTTAAGGGGAAGGCCACAAACCATAGTCCCTCACTGCTTCATAATTTTATGATAATTGTACATGTGAAATAGTTTACCCAGCAAGTTAAGGAGATGGTCGCGAACCATAATCCTTCAATACCTCATAAATTTACTGATAATTGTACGCGTTAAATAGTTTACCTAGCAAGTTAAGGAGATGGTTGGGAATTATAGTCATTTGTTGCCTTGTCGTTGATGAACGTATTGGTAATGAGAGAGAAGTATTGACATAATTAAGATTTGAACATAACAATCTATAGCATTCATGAATAAATGAATTAAAACAAGTTGTCGTGAGCCTCAGAAAGTCAAGGCTCATCAGCAAAGCAACTTATTGATAATATGGATGGAGATGTGTGATATTCCATGGATTTCTTGTTTTCCTTCCACTGTATTCTTTCAAATTGTAACTCCCATTTAAGTCTCCGGACGAATTACTTCAACGACCTTATATGGCCCTTTCCATATGGGTCATAGAGTTCCAGCTCCAATTTCTCTGTTGGCGAGGAAAACATTCTTAAGGACCTAATCATTGATTTGAAACTTTTGTTTTTGACCTCGAGTTTGCTCTTCGTCCCTAAAGAGAATAAGATACGATCAAAGGGAGAGGGCAATCAAATACCAAAGTGGAAGATGCGAGATTTATGGGCATAATAAAATAAAATGTAAACAACCATTGCCATTGAAGCATATGTGAAATGAAAAAGGAAAGAACAAGAGATGTCACTTTCTGCATAATTTCTTTTCCTTGCCATTTTTCTTACTATTTTTTGTTTGTATATATTTTTAGGAAGAACCTTCGTACATTTCTTTCATTTTAACCTTAATAGAAGTGCATTCGTTAAATAAGTAAGTGCTAAGAGATCTTATATTTTGTTTTTCTTGTTTCCTAAGATTTGTTAAATTTTGGTCTTTTTGCCAGTTTTGTCCACTATATATCATGGCTGTTTCGTATATATATATATTTGTAGTTGTTGTGATATGTGATAAGTTTGTAAAACTTGAATTTAATTGAAAATATTTGCACAACATGGTTAGACGGGGTTTCATGATATTTGTTTGTTATGTTACATTAATTAACAACATTTTGATTACTAAAATAAGCAAACAACATCAAGCATACCACCTATTACTCTTGGATTCCTAGACAATATATTAAGAGTGTGTTTGATTTTGATTAAAATCAGATTTTTTTTGTAAAAGTTGATAAAAATTGATGAAATATGTAGTTGAAAAATTACAAAAAGTTTTGGGTACTATAAAATATGTGGTTAAAATTAATTGTTAACTTTAATTTCAGCTTTTTAATAAAATTTTAATTATTTTCAAACAAATCCTAATTGAAAGGTAACATATAATTATTTGAATGCATCTCCATACACAACATATTCCAAATACAAAAATAAAATTGTATGGAAAGTATATGATGGCATAGGAATGTCGTTTTCTTGTTGACGAATGTCTTGAACAATGTTGACGACCAGCTGTTCAATGCATTCTATTCCATCAACTGCACTAGCGACAGATTCAAGGAGTTGCTCAGAAAATATCCAAACCATGGCATTAAAAAGGGCCAACAAACTCAATATTTTTACTCTGGGCTATCTCCTCAATCTAAATCAACAATAGACTCCTCTGCAAACGGGTCTATTTTGAATAAAAATGTCAAGGAAGCAATGGATCTATATGAGCTGATTGCAAACACACATACCATGTTTTCATCTGATCGTACCACTTCAAGAAAAGTAGCAGGTGTACATGAGATTGACGGTCTATCAGCTACGAATGCACAACTTCTTCGCATTGACAAAGCAAGTAGAACTCTTAGTCAGAACACAAATGCAAGGAGTGAATGCATTCCAAGCAACCATCATGTGCGGCGTAGGGCTAACCACTCAACGTCAGATTGTATGTTATTGGCCTATCCAGAATAGGTCAATTTTGTGTAGAATAATACAAATCAATAGTATAATCCATATTCACAAACATAAAATCTGGGTTGGAAGCAACATCTAAATTTTAGGTGGTCTGAGAATTAACAAAGTGGTCATGCCTACAATGCAAAGCAAGAAAGATGACCAAGTTTGGAAGAGATGTTCCAACAGTATATGTAGAAAATTGATAAAGTATTGGAACGGCTGGACATAAATAGTCAAAATCAACAAGTGTCTATCAAAAAAATTATAGACTCAGATTGGCCAGTTAGCCCTGCAATTGTCAGATAGGAAACTAGGCACTTTGCCTAGCAACAATACTGATGACAAATCCAAAAAAGTGTAAATGCAATCACTACTAAGAGCGGAGTACAAGCGCGAAATTCACGTGAAAAGACCATAGAAAATGACTAATTGTTGGTAATTGAGGAAGATGAATCGAACAACAACATGCGAAATTAAAAGAAGAAGTTTCAAAAGAATATGTTGAATCGGCAAAAGTGATGGTGCCAATTCTTATCAAAGCTTATGTGCCACCAATTCTATTTCCTTAGAGGTTGCGGAAGCACAAGCTCGACAAGCAGTTTGAAAAATTTCTTGAAGTTTTTATGAAGCGCACATCAACATTCCTTTCCCTGAAGCGTTAGCCCAGATGCCACTATATTTAAAATTTATGAAGGAAATGTTGTCCAAAAAGAGAAAACCAGACTGAGGAATGTAGCGCTATTTTACTAAATAAGTTGCCTCCGAAGTTAAAAGATATAAGGAGTTTTAAATTACCTTGCACAATTAGAGAATTTTATAATTTTAATGCTTTATGTGATTTAGGTGCATGTGTAAATTTTATGCCCCTCTCTGTCTATAGGAGATTAGGTTTGGGAGATGTTAAAGCAACAACTGTGTCTCTACAGCTTGCTGATAGATCAATCAAGTACCCACGAGGTGTGGTTGAGGACGTGCTCATCAAGATGTATAAGTTTTTTTTCCAGTTGACTTCATTGTCCTTGATATCGAAGATGACCAGAATATGCCAGTCATATTGGGACGACTATTCTTAGCGACGAGTCGAGCCCTTATTGATGTTGAAAAAGGTGAGTTAATCTTGAGGATACATGATGAACGAACGATATTCAGTATGTACATCATACCCAAGCAACCAGTCGACCTCGAAAAGTGTTTTAGAGTTGATGAAGTGGTGAAAATTGGCCACAAAAACTGCAAACCAGATACAAGTAGATTAGTTGCAACAATTAAAGATGAAAAATGCCGATTTAAAATATGGAGAGCAAATGATAAAATATGGATAACAAATGATAAATCGTGCATAGCTAGTAATTGCGAACAATGCAAGACTTCCAAAGCCCAATTCAAACCTCCATAAATGATACTTGCAATAAGTTGAGCTCTAGACTATAAATCGAGCGCTTAATGGGAGGCAACCTATTTTTCTATCCCTTATATGTTTATTACATTGCATGTAGAATTTTAGGACTGCATTAGGAAGTAGAGCACATTTTCCAATTTTTAGTAAATGAATACATTTAGTTTTTTTCATTTCAGGGTACACATCGTCATTCCAATCACAATGCATACCGATCATCTGAAAGTCCGATGTTGTCTCCACGCCTTTTGATTCGGGTTAACTCTTTCTTTTTTTATTTATTTTTCTTTCTTTTTTCACATTGAGGACAAAAATGTGACATTTTTAGTTTGGGAATGAGACTTTATTATTTTCATTATTGTTATGTGTGTTGTGAAAACAAAATTTATTTGTGTGCTTCTATGTTGGATAGCCTTGTCAGCTTATGATGATATTATCTGAAACTGTTATTAATTCATGAATTATGACTAGGTGATGCTTCTTAAGTTGTTTTTATAGACTATACTTATCCATGTGAGATATGATTAAATGTGAGCACAATAGTCATGAATATTACTATCTTTGGTTGGTATATTAAATAGAATACAGTGAAAGAATAGTGAACTTAAGTTGTGAAACCAAGATCACCAGTTGACAATTCAATTACCTAACCAGTTGAAAGGATAGTTTGGGATGGTTAAACCAATGCATAAGCTGTTTAGATAGGTGTTGATTATGTACTTGAGTAATAGTTTTGTGGAATGTATTTGGCTACTAGGTAGAATCTAGGTATTGACCAGATGCTAGGAATCTAATCCCCACTTATTTATCTTACACAAAAGAAAGAAAGAAAGAAAGAAAGAAAGAAAGAAAGAAAGGCATTGCACTTGTATTATCTTTTACCTCTTTTAAGTAGCCTAGTTGACTCGGTGATAAAAAGTCATTGGAGTTCTCAAAACTCGGTGCCCTAAGGTTTATCGGACCTTGGATCCATCGGCCTAAAACTCGCTACAAGGGTCATCTAGAAAGTTTAAGAGAGTGAGATCTTACACATAAGAAGAAGAGCAAAAGCAAGATTGTGCCTTTGTGTGCATAACTTGGATATTTAGATAGCTAGTGGGTTTGACTTACCTAGTAGAAGTTTGATGGTGAAGCATTCAATAAAATGAGAATCTTCACAGATCTAGATAGTAGCTGCATTGGCTAGACCTAACTAAATTTTGAGCAATAAAAAAATAAGTGTTTTGATGGCAACTTTAGATTTAATACCCAAGGTGAGAGATTGAACATCAATATGTGAGTGTGTATTCTTACGAGAGAGAAAGGAAATATTTGACCACTGGGGTAATCAAATATTACCAACCTGAAAATTTATGTTGATTGGATTGGCTATGCGCATACACTTATATCAGTCGAGCATCGGATAAGAAAAAATCTATTTTTGTTGCAGGATTTATAAATTTTTTATGAATTGATTGACTTGTTTCAAAATCCGAAGAAATCACGGTAAGCTATCTACTATAGTAAATTTTAATATTATTTGTTTGATTGTTTAAGTAAATAGTCATGTTCGAGTACGAACAAATGTTCAAGTTTGGGGTATTTGATAGGTGTCGATTTACATTTATCTCGTAGTGTAAAACCGGACAATTGTATGTAATTTTGAATGAATATTTACTTAATTGTGTGTTAATTTGATTGTTTTAGGTCAAAATCTGAGTTCGGATGGAATTGGAGAAAAACAAAGCAAAATAGACGAAAAAGGACTGAAGGCGTACGAATACTTGGATATGGGGACCAACTTGCAAATATACAAAAGTATATTTGCAGAAGAAATTAGAGGACTAAAGAAGACAAAATCTAAAGTTGAAGGACTTGGTCTGCAAATAAGAGGACAAAAGGACAAAGTTTGAACAAGGACCAAATAAAATACACCTCAAAACTTGGAGGACCAAGTGTGAAAATTGTGATTGGAATTGAAATTGGCCAATTTGTGTTTGTTTGTCGCGGTGTGACAAACAAAATTAGGGTCTTTTAGCTATTCGCGCGTATAGACGTTTTTTAGCTTATTTTCAACTCTAATTAGGGTCTTTTTTGTCTTTTTACGTACATGAGTTTCAAAATTAGTAAAATACTATATAAAGACCTAACCTAGGTCAAAAGAAGGGGAGTTAATTCTTTGGAGAAGATAAGAGAAGACGGAAGAAAAAACGGCGAAGAAAACGAAGAATGACCAAGATCAAGAAGATTGGAATGTGAAGATCAAGATATCTTGGTGCAAAATATTCAACATCTTTTCCTCTTTCATTCAAGATTTGGTTATGTATTCAAAACTATTCATCTTGTCTTTCTCCCGAACCATGAGTAGCTAAATTCATAGTTTGGATAAATGATGTAGCCTAGTTTAATTCTTTAATTTTGAATCTCAAGTTTTGATTTATAAATTGTCTAAGTATTTGATTTTGCTTCTTTTCTTAATGTTTGGAATAATTAGCCATTATTTCATTGATTTTGTAGATTGTAATGAACTGAGAAGTAAATTATTAATCTAGATCACGTAGTAAAATCCGGCAATTGGATAAAAGATAGAGATACACTTTTTTTTATTCTTTCTGCGGTATGAATTGAATTCTTAGTCGATTTAATGCATGTAATTAAGGACCATTACATCGCCTAAGTTAACTTAATTAGATAGGACTAATTTGAACTCGAGAGAGGTAAATTAGGTTAAATTCGTGAATTTGACCGAATATAACTTTAGGAACAAATCTTGAGAGGAGAAATTAGAGATGATAACTATGGTGACTTCATTTGTCCAAACGCTTTAACTATCATTCTTTTCTAAATTCTTGTTATTTGCTTTTACATAAGTTATTATATTATTTCCTTAAATTCATAATTCTAGTTTAAATCTTTCAAATCAACTCAATTCAAATTGTTTTAAATAAATTAGCATTGCGATTAATTTAACTAGTATCTATATAAGATAGTCTTCGTGGGAACGATAATCCGAACTCAATATGTCTACTTTATTACTTGTTTGCGATATTGTACACTTGTAATCACATTATTTTCACAATAGTCGTCAACCCGCGGAAATGCAAAAGATAGAGATCATTTGTGCAAAAAGCTAAAAAAAACAATAAGTAAAATAGAAGATAATATATATATATATATATATATATATAGTGTGTGTGTGTGTGTGAGAGAGAGAGAGAGAGAGAGAGAGAGAGAGTGTGTGTGTGTGTTTGTTCTGCGTGTAACTTTGTATGTGTGTGTGTGTGTATAACTTAATTGAAGGTGAAAAGAGATAAAATGAATATTGTAAATTCAAAGTTTCACTTCTAGTCCCTGAATTTTGAGAAATTAAAAAATAAAGTAATTGCATTATTAAATCCCTAAGTAAGGATTTATTATTTTCTCTTAAAGTGATCAAAATTGAATAATACAAAAAATATTTTTAGAACTTTTACTCTCAATTTTTTATATTTACTATGAATTTGACTTTATTTTAACCTTCCTCCTGTAAAAGTGGTAGAGGTGAATCAAGTGTACAGCTAGAACTTCTATTTTTAACATGTTGAAGTTATACTAACATTTTATTTTTACACTTAAATCTTGCATGATGACGGAATCCTAGCTCGGCCCCTGATTCCAAGTACTTTTTTCCATCAAACCCCATCCCACCCTACTCCACCCTTCCTCCCATGCCATCCTTTCCCATCCCATCCATCTTTACGTAATCAAGGACAGAAAAAATGGCGGAAATTCAAAACCCCACCCCATACTCCATTGTTTCCATTATTATTGTCTTTTTTTTAAAAAAAAAACCATCGCCATCTTCTTGTTGGATTTTTTCTTAATCATCTCACACCTCTGTCTGGATTTGAAATTTTAGACTTGGAATGTGTTGAAATAGAACTTTTATGGCAATGTTGCGTGAAGGTTTGTCTTGTTTGGGCAATGGTCGGATTGGAGTGTTGGACTTGTATTTGTTTTGGATCTTGGAGATAGTCTAACTTACTGAATATGGTGGAGATAGTGGTGGAATGTGATCGTATCTGGTGGTAGTGGCTATATTTTTCCTATCATGTTGATAACCTTTCTTCGGTGACTTTGGCAGTTCAAATATGGTGGCAAATGTGCCCTATAAAAGAGTTTGTAACACATGTTACAATTGCAAGGTAGCGCGTAACACAATTTGTTACAAGTATTACACTTTGTAATTTTCTGACTGTGGCTGGGCAAATTTGGTGGTGGCATCGGTTGTTTAACATAGTTTGTTACACGTATAACACTTGCAAGATAAAGACATAACACATTTTGTTACTTTTGTTACACTTTGTATAATAGTGTCAATAGTGGTGGTGGTAGTAGTAGTGGTCGGTTGTGTAACACATGTTGTTATAAGTGTAACACTTTGTGTAATGGGGGTGCCAATGGTAGTGGTAGTGGATGAAGTGATATCGGTGTGACGACACATTTTGTGTTTGCGTCACGTGTTACAAAAGAATCGAGATAATGGTGTAAAATAAATAAATAAATATTGATGTAAAAAAAGCTGAAATAGTATATAATGATTTTCTATTAAAATTCTACAATTACTTTTTAACATTTTAAATTCCAAAACTAACAAATATAAAGTGTAACACACATTTTTTATAAGAAATATAAGAAACTTAACAAATATAACAACAAGTGTTACAAAAAATAAAACAATATTTTGGAAGAAAAAAGTTAGATAATATTTTCTAATTATTTATATTTTGTAGTGTATGATGAAATTAAACCACATGGTATTTAAGCTAACAAAATAGGCCCAAAATATGACCCACTAAATTAGTGAAATTTGGACATCTATCCCGCCAAGAGTGAGACACGATTCAAATATCCATGGTATAAATGATGTAATGAAATAGAACGGAAGATGATTAATAATGTGAAAATTAGATCATCTACCTACATTTTCATCATTTTTGAATTTTATTGTATAAATCGTTTTTTTAAATTTCCATTTATCATACGGATATACGAGATAATTTGATTAAATGAGTTTAAAGAAATATTACCAAATATATCAATATAACAATTAATGCCTAATTTTCGGGGACTAAAATATATCCATCAAACAAATCAAAGAGTAACAAATGCAATCATCTTAATTATCAAACCTATTCCCATTACCATCACATTGTATCTCACTCATTATCTGTTAGACACTGTTTCTAAAACAATCACTCTCTCTATGCTTGAAGAAGAAATTTCATTACAAAAGCTTCACAGAAAAAGAATCAAGAGGAAAATACAATGTGTTTGTAAAGAATCGAAGATGTCATCCTCACGAAGTACCAACAAAATCGGAAGAAAAGCATAAAATCGTGAAATAATTCAGCAATAAAAAATAGATCTTCAAAGAAAATCAAAGTGAAGAAGAAGTGCAATATTCCAGTACTCATAGGAGAAAATGTTATTTTTTGAATAAATATTATTTGGGTATTATTAGGATCGTTAATTTTTTTATTTTACTTTTGGTTTTGTGAAGAAAAAAAGCCAATTTTTTGGGGCCATTTTCGATTCAATCTGTACATGTTGTTCATTTGAGGCGGACGTAATTATTATTATTATTTTTAACTCATTTGTCGATATATCCAAGTTTGTCAATAATGTTTTCAATACGTGCTCATTTGTCCAAATTTGATAATTATGAATTTCTTTGTTAAAAGTTATGCTTATGTAGTTGTAAAATTACAAGTTGATTTGAGATTAACTATTTTCATTACGGTATTAAATCTCCCATTCTAACTATAATGTTGAAAAACACAAAATATGGTATTGACGTCAAAGTGAAATAGTATTATATATCCGACAAGATTACTAAAATGTCATTTATATATCTAATTTTTAGTGAGATCTGTTTCATTCCGTGTAATTGTTTCGTCATTATGATAATCTAGGACACATCTCATTACCAAGCGTTGTTTCTCATTATCGGTAATTTTTAATATTATACTATTATCATTGAATTTATTTGTCCTAGTCATGCTGCAAGTATCAATCGATAATGGACAATGTTATCTTTGGTGCAATGTTTCGTCAATCCGATATCTTTAAGTGTGATCCATAAGCTGTTCATTGTTAATTGGATTGATATGATGTATTGCCCCAATCACAATCGAGATTTTGATAAGCATACACAAAACAAATGGTTGCCTCCCTAATATCTGGTTATGAATGCAAATATAAAATTCTGCTCTATGAGGTTGAAAGTCCTTCTTAAGTCATTTGAAACTATCTGCATTGTCTATGATATCTAAGTTATGATTAAGTGTTTTTGTTACGATATTACGATAATCAGAATCGGCATTAGCGTTGCGAGATTTTGCTTTAAAAATTAGAATTTTTTCACTTTACTGTTATCATTGCAATTTTTTTTTTCTCATACACACTTTATGTGTGTTACAATTATGTTGATACTATACATTTTTATGTTCATAAAATGAGTACAGTTATTTGGTTCTTCAAATCACTTGAAAAAACTCATTTCTTAAAACTTCAAAATTGTTAGCAACATTTGTTGTCCAAGTATTTTGCTCTCAAACATTTACATTGTTGTCTTGGGGATTTGTTTCAACCACGTTGGTGCAATAGAAGGTACACGTCAATTGTAAAAGCAGGAATGGTAACAATGCGGAAATTGTGGGTTGCATTAATCATGTTGTTATAATGTGGGCCGCTTAAGAAGCCTAGTATTTGCAGTAACAAAATTGCAACAATCCAGTAAAATTAACAATATCACTTTGGGTTAGTATATTTCAAAATTGAAGATAAAAGTAGGGTATACATGTTAATTATCCATTAATAATTTAAAATTTGTTGATTCAAATTGTGAGTATCGAGATTTCGTCAAAATATGAAGAAATTTTCTTGCAATAGATATTTAACTAAATAAGCAATTCTATTCGTGGCTAAGTGATGGCATAGATGATGTAGCTTTGACTTACCTAGACACGAGGAACTTGAAGAACGGCTAATTTAGTTAAATATCTATTATAATATATTTTTGAAATTGTCTTGACGAGAGCGGTCAAGACTAATCACTTCGCTACTAATGAAGATGGATTTTATTTGTTTGATGTCGTCTCTTTAGCTTAAAGCGGCAATATTTAGTTTGTCGTGTTTATTTTCTTCTTTTTGCATTTATTTATCAATTAAAATTTTATTTTAACTAGGGTTTCAATATTTGAAGAGTCTTTTTTCATTCATTAACGGCAGTTGTTGTTGAATAATATTATTGTTCTTGGAGTTTCTCTACTTTTATCAATTTAATTAAGTATTTATAAAAATCAACGAGTTGAGTTTGAGTTATTTTCATTCAAACACTTTTCAGCATACATCACAAAGCTTATAACAAACCTAATATTTATCATAATTGTACTTAGGTCCTTCATCTCTTCTAAAAATAGTTAATACTCCCAATTTAATTAAATAACAAAGTAATATAATTAAATAAATAAAATGAAAAGGAAATCGGTCCAAGAACGTGCCAATCATCCTCTCCCGTCCTTGTACACCTTTTTAGTAGCATAAAAAAATAAGAAAAAAAGAAAGATAAAGATAAAAAATTGGTATTGGAAAATAATATTCATTTCAAGTTGAGATGGAGTTTTTGACCAAACGTGTATTAAACTCTTTGTTTAAGTGGACATGAGTAAATAAGTTATTAAATTAAATAATAAACATATGTTATAAACTGTTTCAACTGCAAAAAAAATATTAATTATATATAGAAAAAGATTGATGTGATCATCATCCAATACAAAGCCTTTTTAATTTAATTTAGATTTCCCTAAATGTATGGATAGAAGCAACAGTATAGAATATGGTAAAATGATAGGTAAAGTGTATAATAATTAAAGATATCATAATCTCTTATGGGACATGTTATTGTCTGTTTAACAATCAGGATCATGTTAATTAATCCATTAATTAATTTAATTAGTCAGGTCGACATGTAGTGCGTACTTGAGAATCAATTAAGATGTAAATGTTTGGAGAATCACAAGTGTCTTCAATATATTTCTCACGTACTACTTGTTCTCAAGCAAATTAATTGTTGTATTAGTAGCTAAATTTGAGGATAAATACCCATTATTTCTAGAAGAAACTTAGGGTGAACTTTTGTGAGCCCGCTCACCTTCTATATAGACTATCTAAAAATTTATGACATTAGTAGATAGATCCACTAGATGGTCACATGTGTATTTATTGCACACTCGTAGCATGGTGTTTGTGAGATTATTTGTTCAATTATTCGATTACAAGCATAATTTTTAGATTACACAATTAAGATATTTCATCTTAATAATGCTAGTGGGTTTTACATCCTAAAACTTGATAAATTAACTAACATCTTACCTCCTAAGTTGGTGAATGAAATCAAGGACATTCTTTTATCCAATCAAGCTGATAATTTGTATTGGAAGCTGGATAACTTAGGTAAGTTTTTTGTATCTTCTTGTACAGAACTATTTCGCCAAAAGAGTTCTTCTCAGATTTCGTTTAAATTCATCTGGAATAAAAGTATCTCGCTCAAGATTTCTATATTTGTGTGGAGACTTTGGCATAATTGGATCTCGATGGATGACATTATTCAAAAAAACTTGGAATTCGATTGGCATCTAAATGCCAATGTTGCGAAGATGAGGAAACCATTAATCATGTATTTTTGAATGGTAAATGTGTTAAAGAGGTCTGGGATCACTTCGCTTGAGATTGGGTATATCCTTCAAGAAGTGCTCACATCACGGAGCTATGTTTATGATGTGGATTACCAAAAAAGCAGGCTTGGCGAGCACTTTAATTCTTCTTGTGCCTTTGCTCATTTTTTTTGTTTTTATTGAATGGTAGAAACAATTCTAAATACAATGATGTGAAAATGAATGCAAATAGAATCATCAAAAGAACCCATTATCGATAGAGTCCATTTTGAAAATTTGGAATCCTCATTCAATTTGTTAGGAAAAGACTCTCTTATCCTGTGTTGTCACCTGGAGAAAACCTAAAGAAGGGTGGAGTATACTTAACACAGATGGTGCACTAAAGGAGTGTGGTCTGGTAGCTGGGGGTGGAGTGATTCGCAATCACTTAGGGGATGTTACGTGGGGGTTTTATGACTTTTATGGGACGTGCTCCATACTTGAAGTGAACTTAAAGTCGTGGCAACTGGTCTTCAAGCGTGTTGGTAGAAAGTTCTTAGAAAAGTGTGGGTAGAAGTTGATTCCAAAGCTGCAATGTTATTATGCATTCAACGGGATAAAGGCCCTTGGGAAGTTCAATACATTCTAGAATCCATCCACCAAAGTGTTAACAAAATGGAAATTCAATTTTCCCATATATAGAGGGAAGGAAACAAAGTAGTCATTGGTTTGCCAATAAGGGATACAATGAAAAATGTTTCAAAATGTTACAAGGATTTAATTTACAAAGTGTTGTTAGAGGACTCATTCGTATGGACAAGATGAGCATAGCGTCAATTAAGCTTATGGAGTGGATGACATGACCACCATTGAAGGAAGTGTTAGTTTAGTTCGATGGATCGGTACTATCTCGGCTATAGCGATGAAGGAGGATTCTTTGGTAACTTTGGAAGAAGGCGGTAGCAATGAAGGAGGATAAGCTGGTAAAATGGAAGTGATAGTTAGTTCTTAAGCGACTTTTCGTTTTCTTCTTTTTTGATTGCTATAAAATGTATATCTCGGACTTGGATTTTCGAGTGAGATATTTAAAGAAAAAGTTTTACATCCTCAAAACTTTTGGCGATTACTAGTTCGGATAATCGTGGAAGATCTTATTGCATATGATTGAGTAGAATCACTACAAGAAATATCAGTTTTAACGACGAAAAAATTGATTGTTGAAACTCTTTTTACTGTTGTTGTTGATATTCAACGACAAATATAATTTCGTTAGGCATCGTCGAAAATTGTCCGTTGGGAAATCATTTCAACGACCAAAATGAATGGGGTCGTTGAATATTTATAGATTCAACGACGCCATGTGTTATTGGCATACTACCTTGCTTCGTTGTTAAATTGTATTTTAAACAACCAATTTTTGTTGGAATTGTTTTCCACGACCAAGCTATTGATCGTTGAATAGTTTTATTAACAACAATTTCTTTTAATAAATTTGTCGTTGATTTATAAATGCAACGACAAGATAATTTGTTGTAGTATACATTTATATCATCGTTAAAAAATAAATAAAACAACCAAATTTGTCAGAATTATTTTTAACGAACAAATTGTTGGTCGTAGAATAATTTATTTACAATGAATTTTTTTGATTAATTTTTTTGTTAAAACCTATAAAATTACGATGAAATATTTATTGTTAAAAATATTTTTAAGGACAAATTTTAAGTGCATTAAAATATATGATTTGTTGTAAAATAATATTTTTAACAATAAAAGTCACATATTCGATCGTTGTAAGTATACTAATTTATCGTTAAAACAACTTTTGATAATGACTTCTTTTTTTGTAGATAATATTGTCGTTGATAATATTGTTGTATTCAATACATTAAATAATATTATTTTTTCGTAGCAATTAAATAAATTGAAACACATTAACATTCTTAAGATGAATATCTATTCAAAAACATAACAAACATAGCATTAATATTCTTAACTTAAAAATAGTCATTAATAATAACAAAATGCGACTAAATCATAAATAAAGAAATAACATCTAAAGATCTCCATTTGAATCCGATGCTCACGAATTATCATTTTGCACTGGCAATAAGATATCTCAAGAGAGCCTAAACTTCAAGATCTTTTAACTCTGGTTCGTAAAACAATATTCTCCAAAGAAGAAGCGGGATCATCCCCATACCTCATTTTGTGTGGAAATATGATGGTTAAAATTTTTTGCTGTTAATACAAATGAAAAATAAATAATCTCATTATTTGAAATTTTGATTATAATTTACGAAATGAACGAAAATACTTACATGATAACTCTCCATTTCTTGAGTTGTCCACCATTTTCCCTTGCTAAAATGCATGTCAAGAAAAAATTTGATCTGACCTTGTAGATCTTTTCTTGCTTCATTTCTCTGTTGAAAGCTAATAATATTAGAATTTATTGTATAGAATTTATTAAAAAAAAAAGTAGTAAAATTACTCACAACTTACCATTTCCTTTCCTCAGCATGTGCTGCAAAAGACTTGGACATTTGAGTAGTTACATGATGTTTTTGTGAACAATTTCGTTTGTTTACTCGAGATCTTTTCTAGAAAAAAAAAAAAAAACCAATCTTTCAATTAATAATATATACCCAGGAAAATTATTTACTTCAAACCATTGTTTGTCCGAAACTTAGACATGGCAATAGGCCGAGCCGAGCCGGCTTGGCCCGTAAAACACGAGTCCAGACGAGCCGAGCCTAGTCTCTAGAAGAGGGGCTTGGTTCGGCCCATGTGCCTCGTGAAATTTGGTGGCGAGGAGTGAGCCGACTGCTCGGTTCGACCCTCAATTTTTTTTTTTGTTTAAAATTTGAAAATAAGTCATTCTCTTTATTTTGTTAAAGAAAAAAAATGTAAATATTTAAAATGAATCCTTTATCTTTATCTTTAAGTTAAAGATTAAATATTTATCTTTATGTTAAAATTTTTATTGAATCCTCATCTTGATTATGTTTTTTAAAATCCTCATCTTTGACTCTTATGCTTATGTTTATTTTTTGTTTTGAATTTGAAAATAAAAAGAAATTTGAAAAATAAAAAGAAATTAGAAATAAAAATCATTTATGTTAAAAATTAAAGATTTAAAATCCACCTCTATTTTTTTGTGTTTTACATTTTTAAAATTTGAAAATAAAAATAAATACCATATCGAAAATCTTTTATGTTAAAAATGTAAGATTTAAAACCCTCCTCCTTTTTCCGGAGCTTGAGATCGGCTACTTTAAAAGTAGGCGGAATTAAAATTGTACAATTTTTATTAAAATAAGGAAAATTTTTCAAATACGAAATATTAATGGAAAATAATACTTACTACGAATATGATTAATCCATATTCAAATCTTCGAGTTCTTCGGATATTATTCTGTCCACTTTATCTTAAATTGAAGTTCGACATCATCCCAATCCTTTAGACACGATAAACTTTCTAAAATGTCGTCTTTGAGTCTTGACCTGATATCAGATAAAATCCTGCCATTTATACTAAATGCAGTCTCCGATACTACAGTTGAGACGGGAGGTGTTAGTAGATCACGTGCCATTTTGGAAAGAATTGAGTAACTACGTTGATGTTGTCTCCACCATTTAAGTATATCAAAGTTTTTCTCTACTCGTCATCTAACATACTAAGCACATCATGTGCAAAATATCTACCTAACTCTCTGGGTGTATCATTAGAGCGGGAATTGAAGAACTAGAAGAAGAACCAACTAATTGTTGACCTTGAGTGGTCTATGTGTGTCTTGGCGTAACTCCATAAGTCAATGTCATCGATTGATGACGAAGTATATGTTGGATTAGGGTGTTGTACAACGTTTGTCTTAGGTCTTTTCAAACATATAGCTCATACATAGAATATAAAGTTTGTTCTAAATTAGCACAAGTGATTTGGATTTCCATAAGTTAATTTATCCGAAATTGCCATTAATGTGACTTTTGTACCCTCTAAGTTAAGTCGGGGATCCATGATACATGCTAATGGAAATAACATAGGCAATTGTTCTCAATATTTCTTAAATTTAGCTTCCATAACATATATAATACTAATAAAAGAGCAAAATTCTTATACCTATTAAAATTGTTAGCAATATAATAGAAATGATTTAAAACAAATGGAGTAGTTGGGTAATAAACACCAGAACATGCATTTGTTGCGTCAGAAAAACTTTTATTTTTTTTTTAACATGACCACATATTTCCCAATCATATAATTCTAAATCATATTACGAAGTAGTGTGAGTGTCGGCCATTATAATAAACGATAATGCAATCTTCATAACCTTCACACAATTCAAGCATAAGATATGTTGAATTCCACCTATTGACAATATCGGTTGTAAAATATTTTGATTATGACCCATTTTTTACGTACATAAATGAAGAAAAACTTGCTTTCTTGATAGTAGCATATCTAATTTTTCCAATTGAGGTTGTATAAATTTTAATCCATCTTGTACAATTAAATTAAACACATGACACACACAACAAATATGAAATAAAATACCATCAAATTGTGGATTACAGTGTTGCATTAATTTTTCAATTACTATATTATTTGGGCCTGCATTATCAAATGTAAAACTACGAGCCTTAGAATCACATTTAAATTCATGTAACACACCTAATAAAACTTGATAAATATTATTTCCATTATGAGGATAGTCTATTTGTTTAAATGCTATCACTTTTTTATACATTAACCAACTATTATCAATATAATGTGCAGTTGCAACCATGTATCCTTTTTTGTTACAACCTGTCCATAAGTCTGATGTAAAAGATAAAACACCGTTGTAATTATTAATATCATTAATAATAGCTTCTTTCTTAGTATTATATCTAACAATAGTATCTTTACTGAAGTGTATTTCTAGAAATACTAACGCATCTTTGGTTGTAAATATTTTTGGACGAATGGCGTCCAATGAGGATTATCCACCAAGCATAGTGGAAACCCGACATTTGCTATCAATTCGGCAGTTCTTCGTGTCGCATGAGTTCTTGTGAGTATATCCGGTTGTTGAGAGCGGGACCATGGACTCGGCTCTCAGAGATCCAAACTGGAGTTGTGCTTGATTTGTATCCAAACCTCCATGTTTGTATTAACACTTTTGAAGTGTCTGTTTAGATGGGTCGTACTATCCCCTTGTGCCAAGCAAACTTCTCCTAACGGTGTTTACTTGTGCTTTGAACTCAGGGACTACGTTTACTAGTTTACGGTCGGCACCAAGCGAAAATGCTTGCCAACATATAGCCTTTTGTTTGATAGCTTTTCGTTTAGTGCTAGAGCCAATGGTAGTTTGTGTATGGACGTCGTCATGAACATCTTCCAAATCAATTGGATCGATTACCCACCAAACCGATCAATAATATTATTTGGAATTGGAATGTCATTAAGACCATGAAATCATCATCACTTAGGTTGTATGCCATTTGAAATAATAGAATAAAGAAAATAGGAGAAGATGAAGATGTAGTAGAACTAGAACGTAGAAACTAAAAAATAGAAATGTAGAGAATTAGTAGAAGTAGAAAATTATATAAAGTAATATCTAGATAATAAGATACTAGATATAAATTAGAACACCAATATTGAGAGAATGTAATTTGAGAATTGTTAATGGATTGAGTATATAATTGAATGAGAGATAAGAGATTGAAGTGTGAAAAAATGAGTTTAGAAAATGGGTATTTATAGGAAAATATTGAAAGTAAAAAAAAAAAAAAACACACACACAAAAAATAAAAGCCGTTTGCCAGCGGTCACGAAATCGTGACCGTTGGGACGACCACGAGCCGAGCCGGCTCGTGGCAAATCTGGCACGAACCAGCTTAGGCTCGTGGGGCGAGCCCACCGACCCAAACGACGAGCCCACCCATTAACGAGTTTGGTGGCCCCAAACAAGTGGGGTGGTGGGCTCGTTCCCAAGCCCAACGAGTGGCTGTTTTTTGGCCGAGCCGAGCGAGCTCGGCCCTTTTTTTTCGAGCTCCACCTAGCTCATGCTCGTGGCTCAACGAGCCGAGCCCCAGCCCCGAGCCAGGAGCACAGCCGGGCCGAGCTTTTCTGAGCCGAGTCGATGAGCCGGCGAGCTTTTTACCACCCCTACCGAAACTCTCAAAAGTTTAAAAACTAAAAATACAAAATCATCAAATGGAGAATATACACAACTAGAAATAAGATAAGAGTTTAATACAAAAATCTTTTCATTATCCTGTGATTCACAATTTACATTCTAATCAATTGTGATATTCTTAATCCCAAATATATACTTTGAAGATATATATACACCATTTTAGTAGGCCAAATGAGAACATGGCAAGAGATAGAAAAAACCGCATGTACTTTGTGTAAATAAAAAAAAAATGCAAGTGAAGAAACATATAGTGTTTGTAAAAAAAAAAAAAGGTTGAACTCCAACTTCGAGGGTCCCCACCACACCTGTCTTGGGGTCTTGGTTGGAGATGTAAATCGTAGGATGTGTCTCAGTGGAACAGGGTTAAGAGCTTGCTTTTTAACTGCGCTTGCAAGTAGCCTCTTAACATATAATGTTTGTAATAATGAAGACTCCCTAACAATTGGTGTGTGTAATAAAGCTAAAATTTGATTGGGTCAAAATAATTAAATAACTTTGATCATTTTACTCCCTATCATATAATTAAACGTAGAACCCGATGCTAGGTTTTAATAAGAAGAGTTCAGTCCCAACTATAATTCTAAGTAAATGCAGAATTTCTTTACTTGGTAAGCATCATCTCAAAATCAATATGTTCAAAGCCCTTTTTTTATACTTAACTCTAAAAGTGGAGACAAAATTTATGTAAATAAGCAGTACTAACATTCATCGCTCGCACAAAAAATCCCAATATGATTTGACTAAGAACATTAAGACATAATATTAATTCCAATATCAACCCCAAATGAGCCGATTGCTAGATTAGTTGTTTGACAACTTTTAGAGACTATTGCAATCTCATTATTTCTAAACCCAATTAATTTGAAGTAAGCTATTTTTTGTTTTGATTGACCAGAAAATTATAAAACTAGTCTATTCAAAAAGAAAAGTCTCTCAAAACTGTCCACCATACATTAATACACATTTGTAAATTATCATTTCTTAATAGTTTGTGCCGCCCCTATTGTCTATTCATATTATATACGAAGAGACCTTTGCAAATTTATTTGTTTGTTTCTATTACAAAAGAAATAAAGAAATGATTAGGTCTAAACCAATTATTTGTTAAAACGTGAAGCAAAACCGAGAATAAGAATTCACGCTAAATTTCTTCATCTTCTTGAATAGAATAAATACAATCTACTTATTCAGCCAAAATCATATCTTTACACAATAAAACAATGAAAATATTCATAAAATACAAAAATCAGAACATGCACCTATTAAAAATCACAGATCTTTATTAAAATCACGGGTAGTGGTGAGTAATTTGGGGGTTTAATATTAGTGGGTTAACTCTGGAGTTTTAATATTAGTGGGCCTCTAATTCTATTTTGGTGGGTTAATTAAAGGGTTTAATATGAGTGGACCGGTTAAGTAATAAGCATTCCATTGGATAGTCTATCAAGTCAAAATTCCATATATTTATATATTAACTTATAATTTCTATTTCTATTAATATTTTAATTAATAATACTCCTCTCATATTGGGTGCTAGATTTATAAAATAAAAATATTTTTAAGAAGGGCAAACTTATATTAAAAGTCTTCAACAATTTTTTTTTTTTTAAAAAGAAAATGATAATAGTTTTACATTGAAATTTATAATTTCAATTGGCAATTATATTTTAGTTAATATTGTTCAACCTATTTAAAGACTATAGTAACTCAATTTTGAAGAAGGACTTGACGAACAAGGTATAGTCGAAGTAGGAGAAAAATGTATCTTGTTTTCGCTTTAAGTGATAATTCTGAAAATGACAATGTAGGCGAAGATGATTAAATGAGAAAAAATTGCATCTTGTCTTTCCTTTAAGTGACATGGGGAGCCACTCCAAGCAGAAAACAATAGTTAATCCCAAACTTGGTTATGCTAATTCAATCCCACGAAGCTTCAAAGAAGTAGAAAAATGAAGTAGCGTCCTCCAAGTCCATAGCACTCTAAGACCCCTATGCAAGGCCTCGGTGACCAAGCCGGCCTCATCTTCTCAAAAGGCTATTGTAAAGATCACTACCCAAACACTGCTAAAGGGAATCAACTAAGCAATTCAATTTAAATTTTATCGAGGACTTGGAATAATCATAGAAAGACATAAATACAAGTACATGCTCATTTATACATATGTCCCAACTAACGCTATATTATTTTTAGACAATTTTTTTTCTTCTGACTGATATAAGTGTTACAATGTAATATAAAAGATAATGATGCCCATTGTTGACGTCGGAACCTACACCATCCACGTGTCAACAGATATCCAGTCACTCATCTACCAACTTGTATGTTACCTGCACACTCGGACAATCGTTAGGCACCAAAATCTCCGAGAAAAAAAAGTCCGATGATCGTTGGTACTTCGACGATCAAGTCAACTGCGGGTATATAGAGTAATACACGGGAGTTGAAAGTAATTGGGTGTGGGAGGGACAAACAGTAGAGATTTGAGCGAGTTAAGGGTGAAATTCAAGTGTAAAAAGAGCGTGCCTTAGAATAACCGAGAGGCGTTGTATTTATAGCACAAGAGTTCTAATTGATTTAGGAAATAATCAATTAGATATCTAATTAGATCCTCCTTCTTTATGAGATAGGGATGATCGGTTGTTAAGGCAATCTCCCGATTCTTGTCCTTATTGGAATTCATCACGTTGCTTAATCTTTAGGAGATTGAAATTTGGTTTCTTTGTGAAGATCCGTGTGCTAATCTAAGCATAATCGCCTTTAATTATTTTTACGGTCATCCCAAAATACCATGTTGTCTCATTAGTTACAATAAATACTGAAGCCGGTGAGGCTTTATGGGTCGACCGCGAGTGTTGAGGACGTTCGAGGCCATAATACTTTGATCCGGGGATGTTACGATGCCCGATGGGCCCTCAAGGCCTTACGAGATTTTACGATGCCCATCTTTGGGCCTTCGAGGCCTTCACGGTTCTATGGGACTTTATGACTACGGGAGGTCCTCACGATAAGTGCGTTTATGCACTTATTTTGGCATTGAATTAATATTTTATGTCGTCATATAGTTGATTTTCTACTTATCTAGTATATTATTGTTCTATTTCAGTTTTGGGACGCGTTTGTAAACAATTGGAGAAGAATGGATGGAAAGAGCAATAATTTGGCAAAATCGACGAGTAAGTTGAGTTTTTGAAGTGAATATCAAGAGCCAAACATTTGAGAATGAGGAAGAAGAGAAAATCAATAAGTTTAAGGTGTTTTGGAGTGACAACGAAGAGTTTAATCAATGGATCAAACACAGGAAAGCCAAAGAACCGAATTGGGAAACTACCTACGAAGCATGTGGAGAGATTAGAGTACAACTTTTGATATTAAAATCTCCACAAGGCAAATGATATACCATTGGAAAGATAATGGAATTCTGAGTCCAACACTTTTACGGATCTCAATTTGGAGTTTCCTACAAGAAGTTATGGCGTTTGAAAATCAGCCGCCAGGGAAAAATAAGCTGGGCGATCGCCCTTGAGCTTATATTTGGGCGAGCGCCCAGCAACCAATGAAGGAAGCGGAAAGCAAAGCGGTAGCACTGGGCGAACGCCCGAGAAAAGCCTGGGAGATCGCCCAGGCAAAACTTGTTCTGCGATTTTTTATTTTTATTTTCTTTCCTTTTTGAGTCCCAATCCCACTAAGAAACGTTTTGGACGATTTTTTTAGGTCTTGTGGGGATATTTTGTGGACGTTGGAGTAGTATAAATATGAGATACATTCTCATAACACGGGTTGGATTTTTGGGGAGCAAATCAAGAGAAGACATCAAGAGAACAAGAGATCAAGACTTCCTCGACTATCAAGATTTCTTCGAAGATTTCTTCTCCTTGAATCCATGCCGGGTTTTATTAATTCTTGTTTTCTAGTTTAATTATGTTTTTCTAGTTTTTCTTTATCCAAGGTAGAGCGATGAAACCTTGTTTTAATTAAGTGATTATTCCGTTATTCGTTTAATTCCTTCTTAAGAGCTTTAACGTTTTATGGCTTGTTCTTGACTAAATTAATTAAATATGATTTCTTTCATCTTAAATATCATGTATTTTTGATAGTTAGATGTTGATTTAATTAATCCATGCTTGGTGATATAATATGATCTATTAATTGCTTTTGATTTTTTCGTCATCTTCTATTCGAATTGGGATACATAGAATGCTTAGAACTTATTTGATTCTTTGTTTTCTTTCAATTGAGCTTGATACTTAAAAACGCTTAAGTGGTTTATGTTTGAAGCATAAGGAGAGCCTATATTTGATATTCTTCTACGGGCGTGATTGATAAATCTTTAGGGACGACAATAGATTGATTTCGGATTGTCGTATGTGTTTTTCTTGGGAATTAATGAATGATTGGATAATTGCTAAATTAGACAATGGTGGATCTCAAACCTTGGTGTTTTTACACAACTTGAATTCTCAATTCATTTATTAGCTTACTTCTTTAGTCTTTTAATTAAACAATTTCAACAACAAATCTTTTCAACTCAACTAGCCTTGAATAATGTTAATTGGGATTAAATTACACCTTTCTCATAGCGATGTCTCACGTGGGATCGACTCGCTTTTTTACTTATCTATATTCCAATAGATTCGTACACTTACTGCGAGTTAATTAAAATTTGACATCAAGTTTTTGGCGCGTTCTCGGACTGCGTCTGAAGGTTAATCTAATCTTAGTTAATTTTATTCTCGACTAGTTATAATTTAGGATTTTATTTAATTTATTTAATTTTCGTTTTTTATTTTTTTTTTTTTTTTTAAAAAAAAAAAGAGAAAAAAAATACTTCAAAAAATCAAATATCTTCATTGTGCATGCTTGGTCGTAGATCTCTAGAACTTAAGCTAGAATATCTAGATAGTGAAATTGAAAGGACCTTTCACCAACAAAAACAAGCCACTAATCTAGATAAAATTGAAGAAACCGAAGCAATAGTAGCTATGGGGGATGAAATTGAGGAGAGACCTTCGGGGACTATTTTAGTCCATTAGCTAATTTGAGCACCTCATGCATACAATACCCTCGGTCACACATTAGGAATTTTGAGCTTAAACCGAGGTGTGCTTAAGCTGTCTCCCATCTTTCTATGGCTTAGATAGTGAAGAACCTTATAATCATTTGGTGATTTCTATCTTTGTATGTGAAACATTTAAATATGAGAATGTGTCTCTGATAATGTTAAACTTCGTCTATTTCCTTTTCTCGAAAGATAGATCTAGATCTTGGTTTAACACATTGCACGCAAATAGTATTACTTCTTGGGAACAAATGGTTGCTAAATTTTTGAACAAATACTTTCCTGTTCACAAAACTAATGCTATTCATAGGAAATTTGAGAGTTTGTGCAAAGAGGCGATGAGCCATTCTATGAAACTTGGGAGAGATTCAACGGGCTTCTCATGAAATGTCCACACCACGGCTATGAAAAATGGCATTTATGCCAATACTTTTTGGAGGATTACACACATATTCAAGAATGGTTGATGGCACAAGCGGGGAGAGCTTATGTTCAAAAAAATGCTACAGAGATCTGGACCTTCTTTCAAAAGCGGTGACAATTCACAACAATGGAGCAGATCCTCTAGAGGCGAGCCAAAGAAAAGAGGTATCTATGAGATTCAGCGGTGAACCTAGCTCGAGAAATCAAAGAAGTCAAGTGCATGATAGAGGACATCTCTCGCAAATTGACCTCATTGACGGTCGATAGTCCTCCGAACCGAGCGGTCTTTGAGCAAGCTAATGCCCTCAACATGATGAGGAAGACTCCTTACAATCCTTACTCCAACACCTATAACTTGAGTTGGAGGACCACCCCAACTTTTCTTGGTCATGGGGTAATCAACAGGGATAACACACAGTGGTCAAGCCCCTCGCTGACTAGACAATTCAACCAAAACTTCGCATGACCCTAAACCATGGGAAGAGGCATTTCAAAATTTGACAAAAGCTACACAAGTCGCTTTGGAGCATCGAATCACACCATCCTTTGAGTTCAAGAAGGAGATGCGCACTAGCCGAACTCATGAGCACAATCCATTTCAATATGGAGAACATGATGGGGCAGCCCGACTTCATCAAGACAACGGTGGCAACAACCATCGAAAAAGGTAAATTCCCTAGTCGACCATTTCCTAATCCTAAAGGGGTGCACAATATTGGAATAGATTCAAGCAACCAACATGAAGAGGCGAAGGCCATCATGACTTTGAGGCGAGGCAAACCGGTTGACAACAAAGTGGATCTTTCAAAGCAAAACACGCCTCAACTAATTTCTCCGGGTAATACCTCAACTGATGATTGGGTCCAAGAAGCTCACAAAAAGACAATGAGCCAACCTACATCCCAAAAGCCCCATTTCCTCAGAGGGTGACAAAGGTAAAGCAAGGTAATTCTATCAATGACATGTTGGACATCTTCAAGCGGTAAGCATAAATATCCCTTTACTTGATGCTATTAAGCAAGTTCCTGCATATGCTAAATTTTTGAAAGACCTATGTACTAAAAAGAGACAATTGCATGTACGTAAAAAGGCATTCTTAACTGAACAGGTTAGCTCGATAATTCAAAGCAACACCCCTCCTAAATTTAAAGATCGAGGTTGTCCTACTATCTCTTGCATCATAGGAAACCATAAAGTTGAGAAGGCATTGTTAGATTTAGGAGCTAGTGTCAATCTTACGCGCTTTACTACGTGTACATGTAACTTGGACTAGGCGAGTTAAAACCAACATCGTTATTTTACAACTGGCGATAGATCCGTGAAAGTACCTCGTGGCATTGTTGAGGATGTTTTGATACATGTTGATAAATTTTATTTTCTGTTGATTTTATTGTACTTGACACTCAACTGTTCGAGACTCCACTAAGCATATTCCCGTGATTTTGGTCGTCCTTTTCTCGCCACATCTAATGTTGTAATTAATTGAAGGAATGGAGTCATGCGGTTGTCCTTTGGCAACATGACAATTGAATTGAATGTCTTCAATGTCAACAAGCAACCACATGACAACGAGGATGTTCTTTGATGTTGACATGATAGAAGCATTGGTTGATGACTCTTGTATTTCAACTAACTTTGATGATGCTTTAATGATGTGTCTAACCCATTTTAGTACTGATTTTGATGTTGATGGTGCTATAGATGAGGTGAACACTTTGCTTGAGTCAACATCATGGATACAAGTAAGTGGAGCAGTAAAATTGAGCCACTTCAATAAGTGAGAAGAAGAACATCCCATCGGTTCAACAACCGCCCAAGTTAGAGCTCAAAGCATTGCGACACTGCGGTATGCATTCTTGGAGAGGCGAAACTTTACCTGTAATTATCTCTTACGCCTTGATGATGCACAAAAGGTAAGTTGTTAGGTGTTTTAATGAACATAAAGAGGCGCTAGGTTGGACCATTCTTTGACATAATAGGTATTAATCACCTGTAGATTGCATGCACTATATTCATCTTGAGGAAAATTCTAAGTCCACTAGAGAGATGCAACGTAGGTTAAATCCTAACATGAAAGATGTTGTGAGAAGCTGAAGTCCTTAAGTTGTTAGATCTTTGAATTATCTATCCTATTTACGATAGCAAATGGGTAAGTCCTGTGCATGTTGTCCCAAAAAAAATCGGAGTATCCTTGTAGTTACTAATGCAAACAATGAATTGGTTCCAACTAGAGTAACTACTGAGGATGGCGTGTAATGCATAGACTATAGGAAATTGAACTTAGTCACTAGAAAGGATCACTTCCGTCTTCCATTCATTGATCAAATGCTTGATAGACTAGCAGGGCATGCTTATTATTGTTTCTTAGATGGTTATTCGAGTTACAATCAAATTCCCATAGCTCGGAAGATCAAGAGAAAACTACTTTCACTTGTCCTTTTGGAACCTTTGCATATAGGCGAATGCCATTTGGTTTGTGTAATGCACCGCTACCTTTCAAAGATGCATGCTAAGTATATTTTCGACATGGTTGAGAGGTTTCTTGAGGTGTTTATGGATGATTTTTACGTGTATGGTGACTCGTTTGATGATTGTTTGCGCCATCTAACATTAGTTTTGCGAGAGATGTGAGGAAAAGAATTTAGTACTAAAGCGGGAAAAATGTCACTTCATGGTGAAACAAGGTATTGTTCTTGGCCACATTATTTCTAGCAATGGTATTGAGGTTGACAAAGTCAAGGTTGATCTTATCTCCAATCTTCCACCTCAAAATCGGTGAAAGAAGTAAGATCTTTCCTTATCTTTGGTTTTATAGGCGTTTCATTCAAGATTTTAGTAAAATCTCTAGACCCTTATGCAATTTACTTGTTAAGGATGTACCTTTTATCTTTAATGATTCATGCTTAGAAGCTTTTGAACATCTTAAGAAAGTATTGACCACTGCACCTGTTATTCGACCACCTGATTGGACTTTGCCTTTCGAACTTATGTGTGATGCATCTGATTATGCTGTAGGAGCAGTTTTAGGACAGAGATTGGATCGATTACCTTCTGTTATTTACTATGCTAGTAGAACTCTTAATGATGCACAATTAAATTATTCTACTACGGAGAAAGAAATGCTAGCAGTAGTATTTGCTTTAGATAAATTTCGATCTTATCTTGTAGGGTGTAAAGTTATTATCTTTTTCGACCATGTCGCCTCAAATATCTTCTAACTAAGAAAGATGCTAAACCTAGATTGATTAGGTGGGTCTTGCTTTTGCAAGAATTTGACATTGAATTTAGGGACAAAAAGGGATCTGAAAATGTTGTGGCTGACCACTTATCTCGAATTGTGCTTGACTCTGTGCAGGATAAATTACCATTAAATGAGTTGTTTCCAGATGAACAACTCATGAATATTGATTTTGTGCCTTGGTTTGCTGATATTGTTAATTATCTTGTTACAGGCAAACTTCCAGAACATTGGACTAAACAGGATAGAACTAAGTTTCTGGCTGAAGTGAGGAATTTCTTTTGGGACGATCCCTACTTGTTTTAAATCTGTCTTTGATCAAATTATAAGGAGATCGTCCCGAAAGTGAATTCACGGTGTTATGTCATTCTGTCATGACCACGCGTGTGGAGGCCATTTCAGTGCTAAAAAGACTACCTCCAAAATTTTGCAATGTGGTTTTTCTTGGCCTACTCTCTTTTCGTGACACTCATATTTTTTGTTCTTCATGTGATAGGTGTCAGCGCATGGGAAGCATTTCAAAAGAAACATGATGCCGCTTAATCCTATTCTTGTAGTTGAACTTTTTGATGTCACGGGGATTGATTTCATGGGACCTTTTCCTCCATCTTTTGGTTATCTTTACATATTAGTTAGGGGTCGATTATGTTTCTAAGTGGGTCGAGGCAATTCCTTGTAGGACCAATGATCACAAAAGCGTAGTGGCATTTTTGAAAAGCAATATTTTCTCTCGCTTTGGCACTCCACGAGCCATTATCGGTGATGGGGATCTCACTTTTGCAATAAACATTTTCAAACCCTTCTAGCAAAATACTCCATCACACATAAAGTGGCCACCCATATCATCAGCGAGACTAGTGGTCGGGGTTGAGGTCTCAAATCGTGAAATCAAGCATATTTTAGAGAAAAGCAGATTCGACACGATAGAAAAGATTGGTCTTTACGACTCACTGATGCATTATGGGCATATAGGACAGCTTTTAAAACACCCATTGGGATGTCCCCTTATAGATTGGTGTATGGGAAAGCCTGTCACCTTCCGGTTGAGTTAGAACATCGTGCTTATTGGGCCATTAAGAAATTCAATTTTGATATGCAGGAAGCAGGGTCAAAAAGAAAATTGCAGGTAGCTGAACTTGAGGAAATTCGAAATGATGCCTATGAGAATGCCAAGATTTACAAGCACAAGATGAAGGTCTTTCATGACAAGCACATAGTCAGAAAATCATTTAGTCCAGGTCAGAAAGTACTCTTATATAATTCTCGCCTGCATTTATTTCCAGGTAAGCTACGTTCCCGATGGTCAGGCCCCTTTATTGTTCTCACTGTTTATCCCCATGGTGCCGTTGAAGTTGAAAATCCAAAAAATGGAGATTTGTTTAAAGTTAATGGCCAACGTTTAAAACCATACTTGGAGTTTCACTCTCGCGAGGGGGAGGAGGAAATTAATCTGGGTGATCCTGCCCTTCTTTCTTGAAAATCGTTTTTATTTAAAAAAAAAAAAAAAAAAATTTGCTTTCGTTGTTTTTGTTTGTTGTTTTCTCTTTTTTTCTTTTAGGATTGCTTTTGTGCAAGCGATCTGCGGTGTCCACGGTGTTTCACATCTTTTCATTGGCGGATGCTTCTTCTCCACTTCTATCCACGGGGGGAATGGCGATCTTTTCTCTCCTACTACGTGCTTTATGTTATTCTTACATTGGGATATCATGTTACTTAAGAACTTGATTTGCTTATCATTACAGTGCGTATAAGCTGAAATAGTTTGAAAAATTAAAAAAAAAAAATAATAATAATAATAATAATAATAATAATTTGTTCGTTCTTTGTTGAATATCCTACCGCCAATGATGGTATCTGTTCAAATTGAGCACATTTTTTAGTCGACTATTAGACAACGCTTGAACTCATTCTTTTTATCGATTACTTATCTATGTTAGACACGATTAAGAAAGCACATAGCCACTTTGACTTATCGTTTATTGGAGACATGACTTGAGTGTTTGTGTTGATATTATTGATCGAGTATCATGATAAAAATTCCGTTCCTACATTCTTAGAGCTAGTGACTAAACTGTTTTGAGAACAGTTTGGGGTATTAAAGTTACTACTTTTGTTCTAAGACTTTTGATGGTTTGGGTTTTCTAGGTCTCATCTTTGGTTGAATGGTTTATAGTCGAGGAATACAAGCCGAGCACTACTTGCGGTGATAAAAATTAAATAAAATATCGACTCGAGCAATTAAGCACTGTAAGGGTATCTTAAAACACGGTGCCCTATGGTCATCATCGACTTGGGAGTTAAAAGCTCGCTACATGAGTCCTGTATCAAAAAAAAATAAGAAAAAAAAAAATAAAAAAAAGAAAAAGAGCGACATTTATAAATTTACATCTTCACTACTCTCTATGCTTTTGTGGGACTCGAGCAATTAAGTGCTGCTAGGGTATTTTCAAACTGGTGCCCTATGGTCATCGACTTGGGAGTCATCGACCCAAAGCTCGCTTCTGAGGTCACCTGTAAAGCTAGTGAAAGAGAAGTATTGCATGGATGAGAGGCGTTAATGAGGAGTTAAATAAAAAAAAAAAAGTAAAAGTAAAAGTAGAAGTGCTCGGGAAGGATTGCTAGATTAGAACCTTAGAGGCGAAGATGAGAATTTAGAAACCTCTCACCATCCTAATTCTCAGAATACAAGTGCTAAGTTTTACCACTTTCGTTGAAAAGAAAGAGCATTGTGATGATCAATAGAAACCAATTTCGCTAGAACACCGCGGGACTTGAGAGAAAAGCTTTAGAAGTGTGATAACTTACGAGAGGTGTAAGGAATAAATGACTACAAAGGGTTCGGGATTGCTAAAATATCAACAACACAATATTGGTCATGGTCTAATACATGCATAAGTTCAATGTTTGGCTATTCACACACTCGCGCAAGGTCGAACATCGGATAAGTGAAAATTTTGTCTTTGTTGTTTGATATCCTTCTAAAAGTGTTGCTTTATTTTCAAACATGAGGCATATGGTAAGGAATTTAACATTGATGATTTTCGTGGAATCAATTAGCTTAGTTGAAGTCTATTTTAGTTTTGTTTTTGTTCGAGGACGAACAAAGGTTTAGTTTGGGGTGTTTGATAAGTGCGTTTTATGCACTTATTTTGGCATTGAATTAATATTTTATGTCGTCATATAGTTGATTTTCTACTTATCTAGTATATTATTGTTCTATTTCGGTTTTGGACGCGTTTGTAAACAATTGGAGAAGAATGGATGGAAAGAGCAATAATTTGGCAAAATCGACGAGTAAGTTGAGTTTTGAAGTGAATATCAAGAGCCAAACATTTGAGAATGAGGAAGAAGAGAAAATCAATAAGTTTAAGGTGTTTTGGAGTGACAACGAAGAGTTTAATCAATGGATCAAACACCGGAAAGCCAAAGAACCGAATTGGGAAACTACCTCACCAAGCATGTGGAGAGATTAGAGTACAACTTTTGATATTAAAATCTCCACAAGGCAAATGATATACCATTGGAAAGATAATGGAATTACGAGTCCAACACAACACTACGGATCTCAATTTGGAGTTTCCTACAAGAAGTTATGGCCGTTTGAAAATCAGCCGCCAGAAAAATAAGCTGGGCGATCGCCCAGCTTATATTTAGGCGAGCGCCCAGCAACCAATGAAGGAAAGCAGAAAGCAAAGCGGCGGCTGGGCGAACGCCGAGAAAAGCACAGGAGATCGCTTGGGCAAAACTTGTTCTGCGATTTTTATTTTTATTTTCTTTCCTTTTGAGTCCCAATCCCACTAAGAAGCGTTTTGGACGATTTTTAGGTCTTGTGGGGATATTTTGTGGACATTGAGTAGTATAAATATGAGATACATTCTCATAACACGGGTTGGATTTTGGGGAGCAAATCAAGAGAAGACATCAAGAGAACAAGAGATCAAGACTTCCTCGACTATCAAGATTTCTTCGAAGATTTCTTCTCCTTGAATCCATGCCGGGTTTTATTAATTCTTGTTTTTCTAGTTTAATTATGTTTTTCTAGTTTTTCTTTATCCAAGGTAGACGATGAAACCTTGTTTTAATTAAGTGATTATTCCGTTATTCGTTTAATTCCTTCTTAAGAGCTTTAACGTTTATGGCTTGTTCTTGACTAAATTAATTAAATATGATTTCTTTCATCTTAAATATCATGTATTTTTGATAGTTAGATGTTGATTTAATTAATCCATGCTTGGTGATATAATATGATCTATTAATTGCTTTTGATTTTTCGTCATCTTCTATTGAATTGGGATACATAGAATGCTTAGAACTTATTTGATTCTTTGTTTTCTTTCAATTGAGCTTGATACTAAAAAAGCTTAAGTGGTTTATGTTTGAAGCATAAGGGAGCCTATATTTGATATTCTTCTTACGGACGTGATTGATAAATCTTTAGGGACGACAATAGATTGATTTCGGGTTGTCGTATGTGTTTTCTTGGGAATTAATGAATGATTGGATAATTGCTAAATTAGACAATGGTGGATTCTGAAACCTTGGTGTTTTTTACACAACTTGAATTCTCAATTCATTTATTAGCTTACTTCTTTAGTCTTTTAATTAAACAATTTCAACAACAAATCTTTTCAACTCAACTAGCCTTGAATAACGATTAATTGGGATTAAATTACACCTTTCTCATAGCGATCTACGTGGGATCGACCTCGCTTTTACTTATCTATATTCCAATAGATTCGTACACTTGCGAGTTAATTAAAATTTGACATCACTCTTTGAGCTTATAAAGCTTTAGCGAGGACTGAATTGGGCCTATACGGGACCTCCACTTGGCCTTTGCTGACGTGGAGGCCCTATCAAAATCAGGTGGTAACAATAATCTCCCAAATCCAAGCCTATTATTTATAGTAGGCGTGAGACTTTAGCAGTAAGAGAAGAAAAGAAATTTTTCGGCAAGAATTTGCCGACGGTGAATTCTGTGAAGTGTGGTCTTCATGCGTTAAATTGCTTATTTAGTATAGATTAAACAATTTTAGTATAGTCCTCCAAGTCCGAAGCTGAACATTTATAACGGGTGAGGGCTTCAAGTGATTAGACATATGGTGACGTGTCCGTGGTTGGTGTGATTCTGTCAATCAAAGTTGTCAATCCAGTGGCTAAGCAATCATGAGTGAGAGGGTGTGTGTATTTAATGCTAATGGGAGGTGATGAGACAATGGGAGGGCCGTGCGGCGCGCATATCTCTGCGTTTCAATAAATGACCAAAGAGTTATTCAGCACCCTCGAAAGTTATGTTGGCGACCTGACAAAGAAGAGGCCAATTCTAGGAATTTGTTCGAGGACCTGAAGGCCATGAGTCTCGAGAAGGCGCATTGAGTCGGACAAAAGGGCTCCCCAGTTCAAGCTGGACTTAGTTGTGACGAATGAGGCTGATATGAGGGGTAAGTATGAAATCGAGCTGAAGGCCGACGAAGAGAGTTTGAAGCAAGCTCAAGATCAGAAGAGGGTTGCCGAGGCTTCTCAAAGGTGTGCCGAGGAGGCTCAGAAGTTGGCTGAAGACCGGACCACGCATGGTGAGACCGCGTTAGCCACAACGAACAGTAGCCTAGAGATCGTCGCAACGGAAAAGGATAGGTGCTGGCCACTGCTAGGTAGGAGGTGGAGAGGGTCGGCCGAGGTGCAGCGGATGCCAAAGCCAAGGTGGTAGAGGCGTGTGGGGCGTGTTTGTGGATACGCGAGAGTATCGGGACCTCGCCCGTCACTTGATGACCATAGGTAGCGGCGGTGGTAGAGCGGATCACGGAAACCCATCTAGAGTGTGATATCTCTTTCCTTGGTATACTCTTCTTGACATTGTTCCAAGCTAAGCCGAAGATCAAATCACCCCACTGTTGTGGAGGAAGGCCCCGGAATTGTGCCGATCGATAGAGAGGTGGTGGGGCATCTAGACTTTAAGTTTTGTTTTTCTTTTTTGCATATGTTCCAGTATTAATCGTCGAATTTATTTTCTTAGTGTATCATCTTTGTGTGAAAATTTACTGCGTGACTTCAAAGTGGTAACTTCATGAACGATTGTGCCTTCTAGGCATGGGGAGTTGCTCCTGAAATGGAGGAATCATTCCCTTGGACATTAATGGCGCTGACTTCTCTGTAGAATTCGAATAGTTAGTGTCTCTCATGTCCCGATGAAGTGGGAAGGCAACACTGAGGCGTGTGGGGTTCCAAATACTCCATTGACGGTTGTACATTAATTGTCTCATTAATTGCCACTGTGTCAAGTTCCTATGTAGCTCCTATAGAGACATCAAGGGCCCTTGATTGTGTTCCTCATGCATGCGTAACTCTGGCAGATAATGTGAGTTAGCCCCCATGGTTATAACTTCTCACGGTTCATGTGACTTTACTTTACGTATCAAATGCGCTATAAAAGTACGAATGAAGAAGCGGCGTCTAGAGGACCTAACAATTGAAGAATCAACATCCAGAGGACCAAATGCCCACTAATCAATGATCGGAGGACCAAAGCGTATGAGATGGTTGGGCCTAGTAGCCTTAGCCAGAAGGTCCCGAGCGGTGCTTCCCTAATGGACATCGATGGCCAACCCATCGGTGATCCCGATTCGGATGGGTTGGAAGCCATCACCAAAAGGTGTCAATGGTATTTTTTGAGCAGTATGGCCTAATTAGTCACCAAATCAACTCGTATTGATTTTGGGAGACTCCTGATCATGGTGAAATCAGATTTTCGCCAATGACGAGGCTTGGGATGATGAAGACCAATGTATTGACTCAGTAGATCCTAGATCCTAATATGTGCCGACCCAAAGAGTCTGTGGGGTAGTAGGATAATAACCATGCTTGTTTATTTTTGCCTTGTACTTCAGATTATAGTGAATGAAATAAGATTGTACCAGAATTTCCACGTTTGTTACCTTGTTGAGCAAAATTTTTTTGCGAAGAGATGTCTGAGTGGATAGCTTGTGATTTCTGAACTAAACAACTTTTGGCGGCTGGAGAAGAATAGCCACTATAGATGCGTTATTCCGTAGTTCGGACGTTCGCCTACGCCCTCACTTTCACTCAATTGCGAGGCCCGTAGGTCACGACGCCCTTGTGACCCTGGCGAGGCTCTCATACTTTATGTTTCCGCGTGGGATATATGTTGGCGGCATCATCATGCAATAATGACCGTGCCACCTACGGTAGCGTATCTCCACGCACCTAGTACATCTTCCTAGGGTTTATTTAGATACATTCACCCCTTGTACACGTGCTTGTTCATCCCGACTACTCGTGTTCTCTAGTGCTTATATACACGCTTGTGGAACTCCATTTTATTTCTCCTGCCTTTACTCTCCTACCACAATATTTGGATTTCACCGTAGTCGTTAGTCATGTCGGGTTTTATTTTTCCGGCATACCCAATCTTAAGATAAGGCGTGGTGGGGTTGTTGATGATATTTCCCTTAGCCTCACGGTACCTTCTACTGGCGTCTGTTCACGAGGTTACCGTTTTGAAGGCACTAGAGACAATGGTGAGTAGCTCCTCCTTTATCCCGCTAGCATTGGAAGTAAAATCAGGGATGCCTTCCGCTCTATGTTCTCAGGACTTGCGTCTCCGTCGAAAAACTTTGGACGATCAGGCAAGAGGAAGACAGGCGCAGATAGCAAGGATGAGGCATTTTAGACCCCTATTCCTCCTCCTGTTGGCAGATACGAATACATCAATATTGGGTTTCGTCGGGACGAGCTGGACCCAATGGTTCTAGGTAAATTGCCAGCTTCGCGGCCTCAGGTCATAAGTATTGGACTTCTGCTTTTGGAAAAGCCTCAGATAACGCAGAATTGACGAAGTTGTTGAAATTGGCTGAAATGTATACTTCTCAGAGTCACGTGCTTAACTGCGAGTTGTACAAAGTAATGGCGATGAAGGTGGACGAACTTAGTTCAAGCTGTCGGGAGAGATGAAGATGTCGACGCAGCTGCGTTCGAGAAAAACAAAGACATTGGGGAACGGCTCACCTTCTACGAGCGACTCACCAAAACTAAAACAATCCAGTGCTGTTCGGTGCTCGAGAAGAGCGCTAATTCGCGATTGAGGTTTTGTCAAAACATGGTCCATGCCAAAGATAAAGAATTGATCGAGGTGTTGACCGGGTTGTCGAAGGCCCGTGGTGCATTAGCTAAACTCGGGGTCCCGAGTTATGCGGATCGGGGTCCAACTGGGACTTAAGGATCTTGTCTGTTCTTACCGGTGTTGTTTTCGATTTGTAAGCGTAAAGCCTTTTGCGACGTATATTTTCATTTAAATTTCTTTATTCTGCAATGTAGGCCGATGAAATGCATTATCTTTAGTTGTTTGAATGCGCGTTGAGTGTTTATCCAGCGAGTTGACGGAGTGGGCCACGAACCACACACTCTCACTGCCAAATTTTCTTTACTTGTTTGAATGTGCGTTGAATGTTTATCTAGTGAGTTGGCAGAGTTGGCTGCGAACTACACTCTATCGTTGCCGAATTACTTTTACTTGTTTAAATGCGCGTTGAATATTTATCCAGCAAGTTGACAGGGTTGGCCGCAAACCACATTCCCTCACTGTCGAATTGCCTTTACTTGTTTAAATACGAGTTGAATGTTTATCCAGCGAGTTGATGGAGTTGGCCACGAACCACACTTTCTCGCTACCGAATTGCCTTTACTTGTTTAGATGCGCGTTGAATATTTATCCAGCGAGTTGGCAGAGTTGGCCGCGATCCACACTCCTTCGCTGTCGAATTGCCTTTACTTGTTTAAATGTGCGTTGAATGTTTATCCAGTGAATTGGCAGAGTTGGCTGCGAACCACACTCCCTCACTGCCGAATTGCCTTTATCGGTACAGTAGGATAGTGAATACTTTTGGTTTAGAAAACAATGAACTTTATTAAAAGAACGCGGTGTCTAGAGATGCCGGGAACAATGTTGGAAAACTAAGAATTGTAAAATGAAAATTACTGATAATACGGTCGCAGATGAGCGATATTCCAGGGGTGCCTCATCCCTCTTCCTTCCGAATCTTCTAATCTGTAAGTTCCAGGCCGAATTTCTTTGATGATCTTGTAAAGTCCTTCCCAGGTGGGCCTGAGGGTTCTAGTTCCCGCCTCTATATTAGCTTGAAACACTTTTTTCCGGACGAAGTCATTAATATGAAAACTCCCACCATTAACCTTAAAGTTGTAGTATCTAGCTATTTTTCTTTGATAGACCACGAGACAAGCTCATGAGTCTCGCATGTCTTTCATCCCGCAAGTCCGGGTTCACCCTGCGTAAATCATCATTGGTTACTTCGTCGAAGTGTAAGTGCATAGGAGAGGATAACCCTACTTTGGCGGGAATCATTACATCCGCCCGTATGCCATGGCAAAAGGAGTTTCGCCGGTCGCCGTTCGAGAAGTGGTCCGATATAGCCACAAAGTCTCGGGTAATTCTTAAGCCCATCCTCATTTGGTGGATTCTAATCTCCATTTAAGGGTATGCTTGATAATCTTGTTCCTGAGCTTCCACGGCCATTAGAATGGGGATAGTAGGGGTGGCGAAATCTCTCCGAATGCCTGTGTCTTTGCGATTCGAGTTGAACTTCTTTCCAGTGACGTGAGCCATTGTCAAAAACAAGAGAGTGGAGGGATCCCGAAGCGACAGATAATATTCTTTCACATAAACTTCCTTGTGTTTTCCTTTGTGATCTTGGCCAGAGGTTCAGCTTCGCACCACTTGGTGAAATAGTCTACTGTTACAACGGAAAATTTGACCCCACCCCTTTCGATTGGGAGGGGACCAATAAAGTCGATCCTCCATTTGGCAAAAAGCCAAGGACTGGTGACCGGGGTATGGTTTTGAGTTGGGAGCCTCGGTATAGCAGTGAATTTCTGGCACCTGTCGCACTTCTTCGCGTAGTTATGCGAATCTTTCTTCATGGTTGATCAATAATACCCTTTCTTCAACGTTTTCTATGCTAGGGCCATTCCTCTTGAGTGATTACCACAAATTCCTTCGTGTATTTCCTTCATCACATACATTGCTTCCTCATGCGTTATGCAGCGTAGTAGGGGATGGTGAAGCCCTCTACTGGGATCTCATCATGTAGTACGAACTTCGTTGCCCTCTGGAGTTTTTGCACTTCTTGTCTATCACTTGGTAGTACCTGGTTGGTCAAGTATGCGATGATTTTCTTCATCCATTTAGGAGAGTCGAATATTGTCATGGTATTAGGTGCTGGAACCTCGTCGATGGATGGCAGGTTGAGCTTTTCAACTGGGATAGCCCTCATTAGGTCGGAGTCTCTGTTGCTTGCCAATTTGAGAGGGCGTCCGCGTAACCATTTTCCGTCTACGGGATGCGGAGGAGTTCGAATACCTCAAATGGGATAGGAGGTCTTTAGCCTTTATCAAGCATGCCACCATGGATATTAAGTGGGCCACAAAGGTCCCATTGACTTGACTAACGACCATTGTAAATCACTATAGATTTGGAGTTTTCTTGTCTTTATCTCTTGTGCTAGCCTCGAGCACCGCTAGGAGGCGCCTCGTGATACTCGTGGCGTTGTTTGAGGCTTTGAACTCCAGGCGAAGTGCAGTGTGATTGAGATTGTGGCCATCGAGGCTGACTAGTAAAATCTCGGCTCCAAAGCAATGGCCTCGCTCGAGGATCCGTTAACATATAATTTCCATGTTGGTACCTCCCAAGGCTGGGATTCAAGCGAACCTTCGGGGATATGGTGCGGGTCGGCCATAAAATCTGCCAAAGTCTGTCACTTTATGGAAGGTCTTGGCTTGTAAGAGATATCGAATTGGCTAATTTCAATTGACCACTTCATTAGCCTTCTTGAGGTGTCCGGATTTTGTAGTATCGTCTCAAAGGAAGGTTTGTCGGGACATCGATGCTATCGCGCATCGTAAATACGGCCGGAGTTTTCGTGGAGGCGATAATCAAA